>CM076584.1:713717108-714303980 GCA_034641835.2 Pinus albicaulis | reverse complement strand
TTAACCTACATGCCAGTTATTTGTTACCCGTCACCACAAAGCCTTTAGGTTTCTTCATGCAAGTTTCCTCTTCTAGATCCCCATGAAGAAATGTTGTATTCACATCCATCTATTCTACCTCAAAATCAAATGCAGCAACACCAAATAAAAATAATATAATAGAAGTTACCTTGGAAATAGGAGAAAAAATATCACCAAAATCAATTCCCGACACCTCGGAATAGCCTTTTTCTACCAATCGATATTTGTATTTCTCCACCTTTCCATTTTCATTCATCTTCTTCTTAAACACCCATTTTCTTCAAATGGGTTTCCTTCCAATCGACAACTCCACCAAATCCCATGCCTCATTTTGTGCAAGGATGTCATTTCATCAACCATGGCCTCCTTCCATAGTTTTCCATCCTCTGAATCCACTGCCTCCCTAACAGTTTTGGGATCCTCATTAGTGATAGATAAACAAAAATTTGAATAGAAAGAAAATGGACTATAACTTTCTGGTTGCCTTATTTCTCGAACTGATCTTCTCACAGCTGGAGTTTTGGCTCTTCCTCTTCTGAATCTTGTTTTGTTGTAGAGTCTACTTCTTCCTCCTTTATCTCAAACTCTATCTTCTTAGGTTCCTTTGGTAGTACTTCATGTTTAAAAACAACTTTCACCTCTATAAACACCATATCTTGGATGTACACAACCTTCCTTGTTTCTGGGTTCCAAATATTATAACCTTTTAAACCATCCTTATACCCAATAAACTTGGTTATTTTCTCCTTTGGAATGTGTAAATATGCATCACAACCAAATACCCTTAGATGTGAAAGAGTGTTTCTTACTAGTCCATAACTCATGTGGAGTCTTATCCTCCAATGTTGATAAAGGTGATTTGTTAACTAGGTAGCATGAAGTCTCCAATGCCTTTTCCCATAATTCCTATCCTAACCCAATACCACTGAGCATGCTTCTTACCTTTTCCATAAATTTCTTGTTCATTATTTTTGCAACTCCATTTTGTTGAGGTGTGTATGGAGTAGTCTTCTTCCTTGCTATACCACACTTCTTACAGAACTCTTCAAATTCCTTATTGCATAATTCTCCTCCATTATCTTTCCTCAACACCTTTATATTATTCTTTATATGGTTTTCCACCAGAGCCTTAAATTCTTTAAATATGTCAAAGACTTTATACTTCTTCCTGAGGAAATATATCCATGTATTTCTTGGGAAGTCTTCTAAAAATGACACATAGTACACAAAGTTACCCAGTGATTGAACTGGCACAGGTCCAAACACATCATTGTGCACAAGATATAATATATTGTTCGCCCTCTTAGCACCAAAAGGGAAACTCACCTGATTTTGTTTCCCATATACACAATGTTAACAAAAATAGAAATACAAAGAGAAATTAGATATACCTTCTACAATACCATTACCATGCAGTATTTGAAGGCCCTTCTCTACAATATTTCCAAGCCTTTGATTCCATAACATGGTATTTTCTCCAAATATCACTAGGATTTCTGATCCACTTTCAGGAACCAAAAAACTGTTGCACCCATGAATAAAAATGCTACCCAAAATCTTGTACAAAGTTCCAATATGAAATCCCCACATCAAAACTATTTCTCCCCAAAACATCTTGCAGCTATCCTTCTCAAACACTATTTTTACACCTAGATCATTTTTCTTGCTTACAAAAATCAAATTTCTGGACAATGTAAGAATATTTAGAACACCAGGAAGTTATTTAATCCTTCCACCTTGCAACTCTGGCTTGAATTTTCTACGTCAGATTATTCTGGCCTTCTTATAATTCTCTAAGAATACATCACCACCATCATACTTCTCATACTCACAGAACCATTCCATATGGGGATTGAAGTGAAAGGATGCACCTGAGTCAATCAACCATGCCTCATGATCTACATGTGTATTTGAAGAAGAAGCGAAATACACATCCCCACCTTCATCTAAGGTGGTTTTCGCCTCTACAGAAGGAGAATCATTAGATCCCTTTCCTTTCTCAGGAGCCTTATATCTATAGTCGTTTTTGAAGTGCCCTTCATTTCTGCATTTCCAGCACACCTTTACATATTTTCATGGAGATTTAGATCTCCCACCCAAGAAATTATTTTTGTTTATGTTTTAGGACGATCCTCTTATAAACAATGCATATCCATTATGGTCCTCCATCTTTTTCCTTCTCATTTCTTCCGACATCAAGGCTAAGACAATTTCATCAAAATTCAAGGTAGTTGTATTGCTACCTATTGAAACAACCAGAATATCCCATGAATATGGTAGAGAACACAAAAAAATGATGCACTTATCTTCCTTTGAGATTTTAATATAAATAGATGAAAACAAACTTACTACATTATTGAAGTCGTTCAGATTCTCTGTCACTGAGTCTCCATCCTTCATCCTTAGGTTATACAACATTTTCCGTGGGAAAAATTTATTCACCAGACACTTAGATTGGTACAAATTCCCCAACTTGTCCCAAAAATCATTCGTTATAGCTTCCCTAGATACATTCAACGAAACCAAATCTTAGATACAAAACTGTATTGTTCTCTTTTCCTTCCGATCCAACTTTGCCCAGTCTTCATATGACATTGACGTTGGTTTAGTACTTGGATATACCGCGGTCCACTAATCTTTATCCACCAATAGATCTTCCATCTTGAGCTTCCACGACTCAAAATTGTAACCATTAAATTTCTCAACCTCTACTTCCCACTGCTTTCCATCTTCTTTCACCACAAGAATTGATCCCACATATCTCCACTAAGTAGGGTCTAACACAGGCCCGAGACAAAAAACCCTCAGTAGCAAAGGTGCCCCCTTGAAGTAAAAAAAACTATGACACCAAATGTAGGTTTTAACCCTGTACATAAATTATCTGTAAACGAACTCTTAAAACGTAAAATAAACAATAAAGAGAGAATAAAACATAAAACAGATATACACAGAGATTTTCCCATGGATCCCAAAATTGGGACAACCAACTCGATTTTTCATTATTTTTCTTTCAATGTTACAATACATATATATACATGTTGAATCATTCATAAACCCGAATCCATTAACCATGGATTAGAACATAGTTGTAGTTCCCTTGATCAGGTCTACAAAATACCATGGGTAGTAAACCATCATGCTCAAAACCATGTGCAAACCCATGCAAAAAACCATAGACAGGTCCTTCCACCTAATATAGGATCCAAAATGAATTTCCTGGGGTGCTGCCCCAAACCCCGTGCATGGGGGCTAACACCCCCCTGTTGTTCCCGAGACAAGTGTAGGGGGGTTGGGTGCCCCCATATCACCCCCCACTTTTCACCTGGAGCTAGTCGTGGAAAAAATATAACACACACCCAATAATTTTCCCAAAACTAACATTGATGTTGATAGATAACCTAGAAACTTAGGAAAAACTTTAGTAATGTAGTTAGGCCATAATTTTATTATATGCATCCCAAACATTAAACATATATATATATATATATATATATATATATATATATATATATATATATATATATATATATAGAGAGAGAGAGAGAGAGAGAGAGAGAGAGAGAGAGAGAGAGAGAGACCTACACTTTGATGCTTCTTAAAAATCTCTTAATTCTAACTATAACAAGGAAATAAAGAAATAAAAAGGCATATACATATACTTTTGAGTGTAATAGCAATAAATAATGCATATAATGATAATAATTTGGAAAAATAGAGGTACATTGGGGAAAATGATAGTTTAATGAAGAAAAAGAGTTCCAATCCAATGGCACATCAATAATCTAGGATGTGAGTCATGTGACAGAATAAATGACATACATTATGATTCATGTGATGTATTAATAGCTAAAAGTGTTCCCTAGTGCACATTATTAATTAGTTTATGGTTTGTTAATCATTGATTCTATTAAGTGTATTCTCCTTTGTTTTTAGAGTTGATAGAATGTTTTCCCATTAAATTGCTTCAATATTATTCTCACATGGTAGTATCCAATTTTGTTGAAGGTAATCACCTATAAACTTTTCAATTCAAATATAAGGATATTGGCTTGTCTCCCAATACTAAAATATATCATATGGAAATCAATAGTCAAACACTAGTACCTTTATCTATTTTTAGCCTTTGTTAATGTTTATGTTTTATTTTTTGAAACAATAACATGAAGTACCCAAGTGGAGTAAGTTTTTATTGACCATTAAAGATCCATGATGAACTCAAAAACCACACCTATCACCCTAATATTTGCCTTCAAGGAACCATAAAAAAACATAACACTTGAATGTTGAACTATCTTCCAATTTTCAAAACTAAAGATGCTTTATAAAAGTTGCCAACTTGGTGAGGAACTTTGTTTGTGCATACTTTCTCCTAAGACTTGAGAATATATTTGAAACTTCCCAAACCATTCTTATTCAAATTCACTTAGAAATTTATTTAGGTTAAGATATTTTCCTTCGGAGATAAAGCATTTCATTAATAGGATTTTAAATTTCTCTATTATAGAGGAGGGAATGTCTAGTTCTTAGTCAAATATTGCTTGGTTCCTAAGAAACCAAATTTTACAACACAAGAATTTGGTAATGTTGAGCCTATCATTTTGAAATTTTATTTTCCTTTGAAGGATCATGTTATCACCAAAATCAGAGTAATTGGGTTGTTCAACATTCAATTTGATGTAACTATTTCAAACCACTTGGGTTGGAAGTTAACCCTTCCAATCAGAGAGGGCTCTCTCAAGAAAACGGTAAGATATTCAAGAAACAAGATTATAAAGAATATGTCTAGCTATTTTTTTATGTTTTAAGAGATTTTTCAGGTGGAAGAGTGTATGAAGTCTATGATTGGGCATGGATTCAGCTAATATACTTCAATTACAAACAAATGAAATTAATGGAAGCCGAGGCAATTAATATTATAAAATAACTTTTTTCAGCAAAAACATAGTACATAAAGGAAGCTAGAGCATAAAAATATAAATTAAAAGTAATCATGATACTATGAAACTGATTAAAATATATAAAATAGAAAGACACAAACATATAATCTCCAAAATAATCTAAGGTCTGAAAGACAACTACTGCAACTGTGTATTATCTTGATAGACAGAAATTACAAAATGGCCTTCTCATGACCTTCCAACCCTTTCAAACTCCAAAAATACCTCATTTATAGAGTGAGGTATCATACAAATGGTTTTCCACCTTTATAGCTTCGAATTCCTACCTAAGAGACCTATTTCAAATAGGATTACAGCACTTGGAGACTTCCTAGGGATATTTTCTATTCGGCAAAGTTTGAATACAAAAAATACTATTTTTTGATTAAATATCTCAACAAATTCCTTTAGTAACCCTTATCAAATACAACCAACTAATTTTCTAAGTGTATCGAACTACTGATGTGTCATCATGCAAAGTGGATGTTGAGATGGATCTCTTCCAAGTCGAATTTTAAATTTTTTACACAAATCTGGCTAGTGAAAATTATGAAACGTATGCCTCAATGATGAGTGAATAATTTAGAAACCTTGATGGATTTGAAAAAAAATAGAGAGGGTTTGGAATATGGGTTTGTGTTGAAGAAAAACCTCCTTCACATTTCCAAAATTATTTTTCATTTGGTCAGAAATTGAGCTTGAAGTTTAATTCTAAAACAGTCATGTACAGGAAATTTTGTAGTGCTCATTTTGTAGAAAACTCCAAAATCCACCTTTTACATAACCTTTGACCTTTATAGCTTATGGAGGGTCTTCCTTGGGACTAATGAGGTGAAGAAATTCTATAATACACCCTTGTTCTGAAACATTGTATAATTGTTTCCTCAAATAAACCTACAATGAGTTCATAATCAAAACTCAGCCTCAAGCCTCGACCTCACTACGAACTTGCCTAGTTTCACAAAATTTTGCTCCTTATTCCTTTTTTATCCACAAAAAAAATTATAAGGCTTGTATATGTCTGGTTATGATAGCATAAGATAAAATTTGATCAAAAAATGTGTGGCCTACCATGTTTCATGGTGTAACATCAACATCTTTCATAATCATTTTAACACCCTTTTCTTCAATTTAGCTTGTACCATCTCTATCAAACCAAACTAACATGCCGAGGTGTTGGCCAGCTAATACAATAGAGTTAAGACCTTGTAAACCTGAGTTGAGATGGTGAGTTTTCTAATTGATGATTTGGCATGCTTTATTGACTTGATGAGTTGTTATTCACATGGAGTCTGACTGTCGATCTGCCCCCTTAAAATAATGTCCCAATGATATTCTTGATCTCATTTGATGACTCATATGCCTCCTTTAATGTGTTGAATGCCCCAAAAAGACCGAAATTCCATAATTCTCAAAAAATAGAGGAGTAGGCAGTTCCGTAGCGAGTTCTGACCAGTTTACACTAAATTCACTGCGGAATTGGGTAGAAGTGTCAAATTTACATGAAATGACCAATTTCACTTATGCATGAGATATTTTTGGGATTTTTATTTGACATTGAAATCTATCACCTTAATGATGACCTTTAATACCCCCACATTGGTACATTTTTTAAAATAAAAAATTCCAAAGACCCTACTCAACTCTAAGTGACTCAACCCAATTAATTTATGACCAACCAAATTGTTGTAATGGATAACAATAGATTCAATGAGAATGTTGTGCCCCTGTGGTATAGCAAAGAATGAGCAGCTCTCGTGCCTTATCCATTGCGCAATTCCCAACCACTTTTCATATTCTTCAGCCTATATTTGATCCTTGACATGCTCTTGAATCAAAAACACTTGTACAAACCGAAACTTGCAACTACAATCTTCAAAATTAATGCTGAAAGAGATGATTTCCCAACAAGATTATTTATGTACATAAGAATCCTACTCTAAAAACTGAAAACCAAACTTTCAATTGAAACAATATGAAACCTCCAGTATAGCCAGTCAAAGAGATGATCCAAAACCTAGGCTTCTTGATTGTTTTTGAAAAACATCAGAATTGAGTCACCTATTGGCAACTCAGAATGAAAATTGAATTATTGTTCGATATAAAACAAAAAAATTTTCTTGACTAGTGACTGCAACAGACTTACTATTGGATCTTGTTAACCATGAAAATTATTATGTTCTTGATGAATAAAACCATGATTGTTGAATATATTCATAACTGATGGCTTCTTTTGTCCTATGTCTTCAATTCCATGAACATCATCAAATAACAAGGAAAAAATAGATTTTTATTCCATTTCATGTAAACCATTCATGCATCCTTGAAAATATTCAAACATGACATCCATATTGTGAGTATCAACACTAATCTCTTTCTTATCAAACAAATCAGATATAATCTTTGGTAGTTTTTCTTGAGGACTGTCATCTTGAATTTGAACACTAACAACTCTTATACAAACAAATTTATGCATATCCTCCATGTAATTTTGATGATTCTCAAATAGAATAGGTAAAAAAATTATATTTAGCTCTTCATGTAGTTTAGGTTTACCTAAAAGTGAAATTTCATCACCTGTTACCTCACTGTTCATAATTTTCATGCATGTATTTTCAACAACATGATTTTGAGGAGTTTCTGTTTGACATAAAATCTTAGAAAAGGAATGGGTTGAAAAATAATTTGAGTGATTTTTGTCATACCTTTGACTAAATATAGATTGGCGAGGCTGCAAATCCTCGTAAATTTTATGTAATATGACTTGACTATAAAAATGTTGATCTATTTTATATTCAAGAAAAGAAGAGACTTCTACTTGTCGGAAAATTTCTTGATCGTCATAACATCTAGCTGAAGAAAACTCACAAAGTGCCTCTATTATATCCTCATCATCCATACATTCTACATCATTATCAATAATTTTAATATATTGAATGAAACCTTTCCAAATATTGCAACAATCTTGAAACAGTGATGATAAAGGATGAGACTTCCCATAATGTTCAAAAAATATTCTATGCAAATCTTTAAGAGAACACAAGATTCCTGATTTCAACCCTTCATACCATACTCTAGCTTTGTCTTCAAGGGTGTCCATAAACATATTCATGAGAAAATCTTCAAGAAACTCAATCCTAAGTCTACATACATATATGTGGAATTTAACCAAATGCAGACTGACATCATCTTTATTTTCACTTTTGAACATGGGAAGATGGGTTGACCAATCAACACGAGGCATAGTATTTCGAAAACCATAGACGTGAGACTGATCCATAGGAGCATACCTGGGATTTATTCTTGCAGTAGAACTCATCTTGGAACTTCTTCAAACTATTGATGTTCAAGAAGTGTAGTCACCATGAATCTTTGAATTTATGAATTCTTCAACAATGGAGTCGCCAAGGTAGAAGTACAACCTTGAGTATTTCTGATCTCCTGCCACCTTCAAGAGTTCAATTGCTTTGATTGAACAAAATTTTTCGGGGAAATGAAGCTTCGAGCTCTCAACAGTCACACCAAAATTTTATCACCAAACTGGGACTAATTGGGCTATTCAATATTCAATTTTATGTAACTATTTCAAACCACTTGGGGTTGGAAGTTAGCCCTTCCAACCAGAGAGGGCTCTCTCAAGAAAAAGGTAAGATATTCAAGAAAAAAACTTATAATGAGGAAGGCTAACTATTTTTGTGTTTTAAGTGATTTTGTAGGTGGAAGAGTGTATGAAGGCTACCATTGGGCATGGATTTAGCTAATGGAATTCAATTACAAAAAAATGCAATTCATGGAAGGTGAGGAAAATGAGCTTATAAAATACTTTTTTTTCAGCAAAAAATAGTACATGAAGGAAGTTGGAGCATAAAACTATGAAATCCAAGTAATCACGATACTATGAAGCTGATGAAAATATATAAAATAGAATGACACAAACTTCTAAGCTCCAAAAGAATCTTAGGTCTGAAAGACAGCTACTGCAACTGTGTATTAGCTTTATAGACAAAAATTACATAATAGCCTTCTCATGACCTTCCAACCCTTTCGAACTCCAAAAATCCCTCATTTAGAGAGTGAGGTCTCATCCAAATGGTTTTCCACCTTGCTAGCTTCAAATTCCTACCTAAGAGACCTATTTCAAATAGGATTACATCACTTGGAGACTTCCTAGGGATATTTTCTGTTTGGTAGAGTTTGAATTCAAAAGGAATCTTCTTTCATTAAATAGATCAAAAAATTACATTAATAACCCTTATCAAATGCAACCAACTAATTTGGTGAGTGTACTGGATTGCTGATATGTCATCATGCTAGGTGTATACTGACCTGGATCTCTTCCAAGTCAAATTTTAAAATATTTACACAAATTTGGCTAGTGAAAATTATAAACAATGGGCCTCAAAGTTGAGTGGATATTTTCCAAACCCTGATGATGTTGCAAAAAATAAGAGAGTGTTTGAATATGGGATTATGTTAAATAAAAACCTCCTTCAAATTTCCAGAATTCTTTTTCATTTGGTCATACATTGAACTTGAAGTTGACTGCTAAAACAGTCATGTAAAGGAAATTTTAGTGCTCATTTCATAGCAAACTCCAAAATCCAACTTTTGCATAACCTTTGACCTTTCTGACTATTAGAGGGTATTCCTTGGGACTAATGAGGTAAACACATGCTCTATTCCACCTCTGTTATAAATTTTTTGCATAATTTTTTCCTCAAGGAAATCTACATGGAGTTCGTAGCGAAAACTGAGCCTCAAGCCTGGAGCTCGCTACGAACTTGCCTAGTTACACAAAAAATTGCTCCTTCTTCCTTTTTTATCCTAAAAAAAAATTCTAAGGCCTGTATATACCTCGTTATGATAGCATAAGAAAAAATGTGATTAAATAATGTGTGGCCTACCATGTTTCATGGTGTAACATCAACATCCTACATAATCATTTTAAGATCCTTTTCTTCAATTCAGCTTATACCATATCTATCGAACCAAACTAACATGTTGAGGTGTTGGCTAACTGATACACTAGAGTTAAGACCTTGTAAACCTGAGTTGAGATGGTGAGTTGTCCAATTGATGAGTTGACATGCTTTTTGACTTGATAAGTTGTTATCTACATGGATTTTGACTGTTGAGTTGCCCCCTTAAACAAATGGCCCAATGATATTCCTTATCTCATTGGATGACTCAACTTCCTCCTTTAATGCGTTAAATGCCCCAAAAAGACCAAAATTTCATAATGCTGGAAAAATAGAGGTTTAGGCAGTTTCGTAGCGTATTCTAACCAGTTTACATTGAATTCACTAGGGAATTGGGCAAAAGTGCCAAATTTACATTCAATGGCCAATTTCACTTATGCATGAGATATTTTTGGGATTTTTATTTGAAATTTACATATATCACCTTAATTATGACCTTTAAGACCCCCACATATGTACATTTTCAAAAACTGAAAATTAAAAAGACCCTACTCAACCCTAAGTGACTCAACCTAATTAACTTAAGACTAACCAAATTGTTATCATGGATACCAGATAAATTATTATATTTATTCTATAATGCAGACATGTTTTTCCATATCAAGCTTTCTCATTCTATTCATTAATCCTTCATAAGTTGTTTTCCATAATTTGTTTGTGAATTTTCACTCAAATGAAATGTGTAGAATCATTTCCAAGTCTAAATGACATAGTACATAGCTTGATGAGCTTACGATGCCACATTTCTATATATTATTGATTTTTATTATTCTCTATTGTACAAGTAAATAGTAGAAGATATTCACCTTAGGGAGATCATTTCTGTGCTATATTTTATTCCATATTACTAACCTTGGAGGGAGTGACAATTTCTATAGTTGAAAAATATTATACCCCCACTTAACACAATATTTAGGTTGCTCCATGCTCTTTGATATAGTAGGTTTCTATTTCTAGTTGCATATCCTTTGACAGAGAGAATGAGTTGAGGAATTACATAAATCAAATTAGACGAGGGTGGATTTTATCTCCATTTTTTCCATTGGTCTGATTCATCATTATCATTTATTTAAAAAAAATGAGAATTTTTATTGAGAAAAATATTAATTTAGATCACAAAAGGTACATAAATTACATCACACTATATCATATCATACTAACTAGCATGGATAAAGGGAAACTTCAGTCTATACAATGACTAAAAAATGACAAATAGATATATCTTCAACAATAGAGCACTATAAAGTGGATACTTCCCAGAAAAACCCAAAATTTGAACTCCATATAACCTAAGCATGATATGGAAACAAAACATGATAGGTTGAGCCCATTTCAATGTCCCATACAAGTTCATTTAAATTTGGAACAATTAGATGAGGAGAGATGATTGTAGTACTTGGTGAAGAGATTCCTGAAGTTCATTTTCCTAAAGTCATTTCTGTATCCTCCACTTTATGGTGAGTGGAATTGATTTCATCTTCCAATTATGAATTAAAGTAAAATTTTGCATTAGACATTGAGAATTTTAAGTTGAATACCATTTTCTTATTATTAATATAAAGGGAAATTTTTCTTCTTATAATTTGTGTCACTAAACCTGCTAAGAATCATCCATTTCTAAAGAGAAGCCAATGGAAAGCTAAGGAATTATTTATCTAGGGGACTATCAATACCAATTAAAATTGTTCCACATACTAATAAAACTAATGCCTAAACAAAACTACATACAATCAAACAACCATAGAATGGAACAAGTGTTTGGACACAGAACATCAACCCCTAATTTCAAATTACTTAGGAGGAAAATTATAAAAACCCAATCCAAATTAAAACACATAACATACCCAAGTTTACATCCAAATATAGCTATGAGAATTAGAAGAAAATTGAGTGATATTGTTTGTGGGAAATATTCACTAGGGCCCAGGGTTGGAAGCCCCAACCAAAAAAAAAAAAAATTAATCAAGGATACTCAATCAAACATGCACAATACTTGAATTTAAAAATGTAGGTATAGAAGGCATACTCGTAGGTTCCGTGTTTTTTTATGATCCCTTGGGGTATAAACCCTAAATACTTCTCTTGAAGTTGAAAACCTGCAAGAGAGATAGGAAAACACCAGTATATCAGAACTTTAAAAGTATATGTGTATATAAATAAGTCAGATCATAACAATATCCATTAAAAATCCACATTCATAAATATAAACAATGTAAATTGGAACAAAACATGGGTTCTTTATTGAAATGATAACAACAAGAGGTCGATAAGATATAAGCTAATATTGGTTATCGGCATTGACAGACCTTGCATTGGATACTTCCTACCAAGGCTAATGAAGAACTCCTCTCCAACATAGGAAATTTGATGTGAGATAATGCGGATTAGTATCAATTCATGGAAACAAGGGTTTCCTAGACACATGGAAGTTTTGAGAGAACGAGATAACACCAAGCTGATCTAGGAATAATTTGGTAGAGTATATATGCCAATCAATAGTATTCTTTTTAATCCAATCCATAGTGTGTATTTATACCACCAATAATCAATTAAGTTCGTTAAACATTTGGATTCTATAGGTTGGTTTCTATTTTAACCCATAAACTCCACCCAAAAAAATAGATTTTTTATATATATTTTAATTTTAAAATTTGTACATGGGAATATTTCATAAGAGCCACATACATACGTGTTTTTATAGTGGGAAGAGTGTGTATAAGTTTCAAAACTTTCTTTTTAAGATAAGGACACGTCTACAAGGGAAAATGGATCTTCCCAGGCCAACCAAGATCATCTTATGAACAGGAGTGTAAAAATATTCTATAGCATATTCCCCTTAATGTATGATATCACAATGGGGTCTCATGGTTGAAGTACATTAAGTAATAAAAATGAGGATTCATTTGAAATACCTAGAAGGAAATCACCGAATTCTAGCCCCATCAATTACCTGTAAAATGAATAGAAAAGAAAACTGATATCCCAGGTGGCCATATCCGTGCTCAAAGGAAGGAAAGAATGGTTGTCAATAAAGTAGAATACAAATACATGAGGTATATAGAAGCATAATAATGATAATTATAATACATAGTGGATCAAAAATCACAACTGTGAAAAAAACATAGTGAAGTTATGTCTCAATAACATATAGGAGGATATCTATACAAAGCATGATGTAAAACTGATCACCCACAGAAGAAATAAAGTCATATATGGAGTAGTGTACTATAAGAAACTTTATTTCCAACATATAATATGTTTCTAAAAGAGAGGGCAACATATAAGCGTCATTGTCATTGGTAGAAAGTTGGAGGAACTATCACATGATCATGAATGCTAACACAACTAGAGGTATTCACAAACCATCGATGGTACATTTCTAAATAGTGGGAATATATGACCTAAAGTTGACCATGTGATAAATCACTTGATTACAGGTCATTGATACATATTGTTAACAAATGTGAGACAACCCACCAATAATGATAATGGAATCAAGGTATTGAGTACAATCTAACAAGTGTGAATAAAGGAGTTGAAGTTGAACAGTAGAAATAATATATTGATATAGGGACATTGATGTATTCCTGTTGTCAATATCAAAGGAACATGCCACTAAGGAATACAAAATTCAAGGTACGGATAAAGGGATCTATATCTTATTCCCATAGCAATAAGTTGGAGTCAATGGGAAAAAATCCACTAGAAAGAAGGCACTAGGGCATCCCATATAAACCATCATGAGTGTAACTCTTGGGCCAATAATTAGGAAGAAATAAGACAAATAAGACTGAAGAAACCACCACCAAGTATGTATATTGCATTCACTACATGGAAATAGTGCACAAAAGACACATGGAAGAGACCCTCTAAACCAAAAAATAATTAAAGTTGACAACAAATGTGAGGAAGCCACCAATACGGTCAAAAATAAACGAAGGTACTACAAAAATCCCAATGCGTGATAATGTAAGTTGATGTTGAATAGAAAGAAAACCACCTAGCAAAAAAAAATGATGAAAATTAATGATGAGCATAAGGTCAGCTACCAATGTCGTAAATAGGGCCAAGGTGTGACTCTAGGTCTACTCTCAAAGTAACTTGTTGGTGCCAATAAGAGAATACTTGTTAGCAAGAAGTCAATGAGGACCTTGAATACTGACATGAGTATATGACTAGGATGATGTATGATATTGATATTAATTTGATGAACTGGGTATGACTGACAAAATGAATCAATAGATACCACAAAATGGTCGACATAGAGTTTTACGTCCCTTGAACAAAATAACAACACATTGTTTGACTTAGGAAACATGGACCATAATGAATTTCGTATAAGTTTGAGATAGAAACATCAATAGACTCTCCATATGATTGGAAGAGTAACCAAACGAAGGAGTATTGACTCCATAGCATGTTTTGTCTCTTTAAGGCCATAATAAATCCAAATATGATGAGGAAAAGAATTATAACTGAGCGATTTGTTCAAGGGAAACATAACTGACTATGTTTCCAAGTTAACGTAAGAAACTCCTCCCATTCCCTCTTTTTCAGGAATATTTTTTTTGTTTTGTTTTTCATATCTTTAAAGGCATCAAAAAGAATAAAATAATTCTTATAGTATAATGGAGGAAACAAGGGTCACAAGAAAGCAAACTAGTTCCAATGCTCAATGTAAGGTAAGGCATGTAGGATATGAACACTCGTGTGTTGTTCCATCCTGGAATAAGGATGTTGAGTCACAACGGCTATAAGTTCATGGACTGAACTTTTAGAAATGAAATCAACAAAAGTGGCTTAAATGAGATCAAATCTAGGGTTGGCGTAAGACCATACACTACAAGAAAAAATGACATTGGTGAGGGTCATGCTTGTGACAGACCTTTAAGGTTCATCACCAATGTCACATATGGTGATGGTCCTTAAAAAAATGTCATTATAGGTGTATATAGTGATGGTCCTTTAAGGTTCATCACCAAAGTATTTTTCAACGACACTTTTCGTGATGGTTGTTAAAGGCCCGTCACTAATTCTCTCTTTGGTGACACTTCTAGTGATGAGATTTTAATGACCCTCAGCAACGCTCTTTTTGTTACTTTTGGTGATGGTCAAAATTTGTTTTTCATCATTGATCATTCCAATGAGTTTTAGATGACTTTATGTGCCTGTTAAAATATTTATTTTCAAAAGATAATGATTGAAGACCATTATTGTGGATTATTTTTTATAATATTTACAAGGCCATAGTGGTTAGAGTGAGTCAATTTTTTAAGAAATAATTAGTGTGTATCGTTTCCCTCAAGTAATGACTAGTCGAATAGAGTTTTCCTATGGGTCAACACGTGATACATATCTATTAAGTTTACTATCTAGAAAATTCCCTTTAGATAAAGGTCCACTAGTGTGTGTAGGAAATATATTATTTAATACATAATCAAGCTGTAGCAATTCTATTAATGAGAAAGACCTAATACTCCTCAACAATTTGGGCACAATTTAAATTAATGCTTTGGCACACACTAACATTTCTTAGCACCTTGCAGGTCTTGGAACCTATTTGTACCTAGAACATCTTCTGATGACACTGACACCCAAACACATGGTAGTATGCACTAGCACAACATGGAACTCTCCTAGCATGTGTTGGCATGCATGTAGTCCCTAGCATGCCCTGGAAAATCTTGGTTGAATGCATTGAAATACAATAGCACTTGGTACAAAATACCACTTTCCATGTATTGGGACATATTGTTAGTGGGCCTAGCATGCCCCTTTTGAAAAAGATAAAGTCCCGACTTATTAACCCTCTTATCGGTTCTTCCTTTTGTTGCCTTGACACATATTGACATACCATAGCACCCTGCACATCCTTAGCACCTGGAATGTATTGGCATATCTTGGCAATATTAATTGGCACATATAATTAGCACACCCTGGAACTCCCAAGCACACTTTTGGAATCCTTGACATGCCTTGATACTACCTAGCATGCCTTACCAATGCTTAGCATACCTTGTCACTCTCTCCTTGGCATGACAAATAGCACGCATTAAAACTAGTCTCTTGCACACGTTCCTCATATTCATTAACTTCCATGAGTTTTTACCTAGTGCTCCCTTAATTTTTTTTCCTAGTACTCCTTAACACTCCTCAACATGCATTAACATTCAATAGAACACTTTAGCACTCTTCAATGCGCCCTTCTGCTTCATAACATGCATAACACTCCCTGACACATATTAGTGCTTGGCATCTGTTAGCACTTTGAAAGTCTTAGCATGTATGGAATACTTTGGGATTCCTTGGTATGATTTGGCATGGTTTAATATTAAAATTATTTGAGATCAATTTTTGGAAAGTAGACGAGAAGCAACAAAGGAATACTTGGCACTTATAATGTAATAAGACTTTTCACTTGGCACCTATTGTTGCCTAGTGTTGGTGTACCTAGAATGCCCCTCTTGGAAAAGGTAATTTGATGACTTATTGATCCTCTTATGTGTTCATTTCGTTGCAGTTTAACATGTTTCTCCCTTTTTTTGCCTTGACAGTCCCTTGCATGCATTGAAACACCCTTGCACATCTTGCATTCCTTATCACTTGGCACATCTTAGCATGTTTGACATGCCTTCGCACTAGCTGGCACATCCTAGCATTCCCTAGAACGCCTTAGCACTGATGTCCTCACAACTAGCCTTTACATTTTTTCACAACTTGGGAACCCAATCAAGCCCTTTGCTACTACATTTCATGTGACAATATTGGCTTGCTTCAACCACAACAACTTGACCAATTTCTCCTACTGCAAGTAGATTGTGCCTTCTTCACCTAAGAACTTCCTATAACTCATCTTATGGTGCTCATGTCTAAGCTCAACTTGTCCCACTTAAATAGTTACAAATACAAGGATCACATGATCTAGCCATTTCCATTAAAAAACTAAGCAAAAGAGCTTACACAAGAAATATTTCACATGTATGTTCAGTTCATATAAATAGTAGAACATTAACTGAGAGTTTTCAAGAACCTCAAGATGCACAAGGCACACAAGATATAATCTGACACAAACTAAGTGCCCCAAAACTTATACAAAACAATGTACAATATGCAATTATCTAGAATATTTTAAAACATGAGCATGTAGCCAAAGTGTGCCACATCTCATATAAAAAAAAAAAGAGAAAGGAAAAACAATGATGTGCCTAGCACAAAGTGATATTCCTTTGTCTAAAACTAGTGCTAGGTCAAGTCCCGTATAACAACCGTAGGATTGCCTCATATTGATCCAGGTGGCTCCAGATACTCTTAGGAGACCAAGAGGGCTCAGAAATGGTCAAAATTAAAAGTGGTCAGAATAATTTTGAACTAGGACAAAATTTTATTGCTCGTCACCCCAATTCCAATGGCATAAACGACACTCAAATCAAAGTATGTATGAGAAAGTTATTGTAGTTTGAAGTTTGTACTAAACAACAAAAAAACAAGTCAAAGTCAACATGTTTCTACGTGGAACTCCATATGGATGACATGTCGTAGGCCTAGTGGTACCTAAAAGGCTAATGTGGCAGGCCAGTCAGTAAAACAGGTGGACCCACAAAAAGGTGATGTGGCAACACCACAAGTTGACACATGGCAAGTAGGTGGTAGTGGTGACATATGATGTGGAACAATGAGGGCTTGCCACATGGCTCAATCAAATGGTGTCAAATGGAACCTAAAATTAGGCCCCAGTGGCCTTGGATGGTGCAACCTCCATTTTTTGTCTTATTCTCATGTTTTTGGGGTCATTACAATATGGACATACAATTTCCATATATTATATAGTTTGAAAAAACTATATTAAAAATAAAATTGGGCTTTAAAACAATATTGGGAGTAAATGGGATTTGAACCCAAAACCTCCCAACAACAAGTATATTAATATAATTATGCCAACCAATGTGCCAACCTCACACTTTGTCTTATTCACCCTCACAATTTGTTCTAAAATTCCATTCAAATGGTTCAAGGAAACCATGGAGAATGATGGAGGATACATGAGAGATGAGGGAATATGGAGGCCAATGGAGCCGTGAGCAAAGCGGAGGCAGAGCATGTAGCAGATCACTGCATTCTTCAACGAATAATATTATTTTATTGCAGGTGTGAAACCATGAGCGGCTAGAGGGGTGGAACCTTTCGTAGGGAATCTTGAAGGGAAAAAAAATATATTCCATGAGGTCCCGAACTTGCCGCAGTCAGAATTTGACAAATTTTATGTCGATTTTACACCTCTCGACGATATGAATCCATATAAGCGCAAGCTATCAATATGCAATGCAGTAATACAACTCAAAAAGTGGGAGCCTCTAGGGTATAAAGTCATAATAAGGGAAAGGAAGAAGAATGAGTCTTCAATGCAAATTCATAAAGGGAATAAAGAGGAATCCCAATCCTATATAAATTTTGTAGAATGGGCAAAAAATTCCTAGTAAAGTGTTAACTATGAAGCTCATGTGAGGAAGTCTCTACCACTAAGTTATGATTTAAAAGCAATGAGTGAAGGGTTTAATTTTCATAACAAAGTGATATCAACCCTATGACTAGGCATTGCATAATAAGGTGATAATGAAATATGAAATGGAAAATATATAAACTATATGCCAGTTTAGGGGAAAATGACTACCATGATAGGTCAACAATTATGGAAACTTAACGACATAAATATCACCAAGTGACAAAAGTCTTCATTACCCTAAAAAATTACTTCAAAGCACTTATAAATAGTTTAAAACACCATATATTAAATCATAGAATGAGAAAAGCATAGAAAATTGGGTTAAACTTCCATATAATAATTTTAAAATATAATTAAAACTCAACATTTGTGCTTTTACCAATTTTAGTGCAATGGAGTAGTTTTTTCCTGTGAACTTTAGTCATTGATTATGGGAGATATAACAAAAAAAATCAAAATTAAAGAAATGAAAGTATTCTAAAGTCGATTTCTTAAATTTGATTCCATTTTTAGATATTTTCATTGAAACTTAGCTATCAAAATTTCACTTTGAATGTGGGGTTTCACATATGTGACCTTTATTTTATCGGGGTTTGTATAGGAAGCCCTATACGCAACTTGATAGAATAAAATTCATGTTTATACACAACTAACCATAATAAAGATACATACATGCAAATTTAAATGTTAAAAATTGAATTTTATTATTTAATTTGGTGAAATTTGGAAAGATTGCTAGTTTTGGGCATCAAATAGAACACAAGGAAGTCAATAGCTTGGTTTTAAGAGACCAAAAGGAAATGGATGGTTTAAGAAATTATGGATTCCTTAAGATCTTTATAATGTCGAATACGTGGGCCTAAAATAAATTATTAAACATGCTCATCGATTACGAGGACCCCAAGAAAGGATGTTTTTATGATTGATTCCATGCCTTTTCAAATTGAAGTGGGAGATACATACTTCATTATAGGTTTATTCAGACAAGGAGAAGAATTAAACCTAAAATTCAAAGAAACTAGAGGCCTTCACATTGATGATTAGATAAACATATATTATGTACCTAAAATGCAGAAATAATGACCATGGATACCCATTGGAATCATAAAAAATTTGGAGATACAAGTATTTCTTTTCAAAATTGCTCGGTTGTTTAGATCAGTTTCCTTGCACCAGGACTCTCAATCAACAATTTTTTTGGAAATGGAATTGCTCACACTGATAGTCTATGATTGGTGCACGATGCTCTTGTATAATATGAAGATTGAATTAAATACATGTAAACTTGATCGAATGAATAATTTTAGTTATGTCATTATTTTATGATCAGTTTTCTTTAAATGAATCTTATCCCTACAATCATGCATAACACCCCACATTAGCAATATGAGAGAGCCTCGAATGAAAAGGTGGGGAATATGATGGGTAGAATCAGAGGAGGCCGAGTCACTCAGGATACCTTAGACGATTATTTCTTCTATTGGTGGGAGCAATAAGTTATACATATATAGGAATACCCCTATGTAGGACTAGAATTCCATCGGGATATCAAGCTAGTACTTCTCGAAGATGATGTGCAGGGAAATATTGGTAAGATTTTTATGATTTTAAGATATTTAATTTTTTTATTTTATATGATTAAGAGAATCTCAAAAAATCAAAGAATTTTTATGTAAAACAAATGTATTAACAATATTTTGAGACTAGAGGAACTGCCAAGGCATAAGCGTCGAGGAAGGGATGTCAAGGGAGAAATATCTAAGTCTGCGATAGTTCTCTTAGTAGTTTATAGGAGTCTAGAGAGTTTGAATTTCTAGGTTCCTATGGCACCTATAGAGGATCTATCAAAGGATATAGAGAGGCTTGTGGTAGGAGTACCACAGGATTGGGTGTGGCTTTTCTAATGAGTGGAAAGTGCCATCATCCACTACCACGATACTCATATAGGGTAGGGATCGCAGTATTATACTTTTTATGAGTGAATGATCAGATTATGCTATAATCAAGCAGAAGTCCTAATTTTGTAGGGAATTTTTCTAAATTTTGTAAAATTCTAAACAATATATACAAACACAATTATTTTAAGGTAATTTTACCATGTGCATAACTGATTGATGCTTTATTTATGATGTTTGTTTCAATGGGGTGAATCATTAATGTGCCAATATAATACATAATTTGCAATAGAATCAATAATTGTATTATTTTGTAATGGAATGTGAACATAAATTATAAAATTAAATTATCATTCAAGAAATATCACTCTTAGAAATAATTGATTTAATGAAGGATCTCTCACACGATACAAGTTATTAAGTTGATACATCACTAGTTGGGAAAATATTTAAACTACTAATGATTGAACATTGTAATATATTTCCTCTGAAATTAATTCAATAACAACATTATAATCAACCATATTATTCGAAGCATGACCTATACATGTGCCGCTAGAAACAAGAATTCGTCCCAAATGGATAATAGATTACCCAAGCTGTGGAAGAAAATTTATGGGTGTGTCTACTAGCACAGTCTGCAAACCCTAAGTAAACCAAATCAACCATCTAAACCTACCAAATGATGTCAAGGATACCATCAAACACATCATGATGACATCTAGACATTCCAAACCATCTAAACCTACCAAATGATGTCAAGGATACCATCAAACACATCATGATGACGTCTAGACATTCCTCTATGTTGTTTCAGTTACTTTATCCCAGTTCAATTCCTCAATTAGAAATGTTTTGTCAATAATTAATATTTATAATCATAAATAATAATTGAAGATAGAATATTAAATGCAATGCCAAATGAGACAATCAATACAACAACAAGAAACACCATATTTTCGGTTAATGACCAGGGAAAAAACCACTATCGGGAAAACCCTTTGTAATTATTATTATATTAGATTGTCATAAAATGTTCAACAAAGAGTACAATGAGACAATACAAAATAATCTAGAAAAATTAACCCAACAAAATTTATAAATATGTTCTCAACATCCATTCAAATTGGAGACAAATTTTCATGTATGCAGTCAACTGTGGTCATATGTCAATTTGAAACCCTATATCGCAACCAAACGGAGGAAGAGATATGTGTGTGGATGAGAGTTTCCAACTGCATAGAGGAGATTGCATGTGTGAAGTTATAGCGAAAAATGGTTGTGTCAAGTCTACGATCAGAAAATAAAACCATAACACACGTTCGAGCTCATTAGGGGAATTTTGAGGTCTAAAATGGGCCTCCTAAGAAAAATGTACAAACAAAATAAACTTTATAAGAACCAATAGGATTCAAGACAATGATGTCAACCATTTGGGATGATTCACCATTTTTTAATTAAAAGGGTAAAAACATTAAAAAATAATAAAATAATAAAACTATTTTTTGAACTCGTATTTTCTCCCTATCTGAATGGGAGTGTTAATTTTGAAGCTTAGTGAAAAATTCCAACCATGGGACTAGATTCCCCTATTCTGGCGGACCAACTTTGACTATTTAAGTGCTCAATTTGGACAAGGGAAAGTGTATTTTTGAAGAAAATTCCACATGTGAACAAAAGGATAAGTCAGCCTTAACAAGAAATTAGGCATCATTGAACCCTATAAATACAAGTAGACTCAAGCGCATTTGAAAATCACCAAGCATCTTCTTCTTATCTTCTTCATTTATTGGTTCACACAAGTCTGAGGTTGGGTTGTGAAGTTTGGTTTGGACAAGTCCGATATTGCAAGGTTTGACATCAGGGGAATTTTGAGCTCTAAAATTTGCCTCCTAAGGAAATTATAAAATAATAGTGGAAATAATAAAATAAGATTTGATTACATCTTCAAATTTTAGAGGGAAAAAAAGAAAAAACTACTTTTTCAACTCATATTTTCAACTTATCTCCCAAAGTTTTTACTCAAATTTCGAGCGGGAGTACTCGTTGGATGAAAAATTTAATTCCTCATCCAAGGAGTACCCATATTGCATACTTTTTATGAACCATTCTACATGAAAAATGATAAATACATGAAAAAATGTGATTGCAATCACGTTTTTCAGAATGGATCCATGACTACGCTATTCAGAATGGATTTGGCTAAAATTATTTTGTGATGAATTCTCTCCTTGCTATGTATGCAAAATGTGGTAGCATTGATATTTCACACCGTCTCTTTGACGCGATTCCTGATCGACAAGTTGTGTCATGGAACAAGATGATTGCTGGATATGTTCAGAATGGTTGTCCCAATGAAGCTTTGACACTTTTCCATAAGATGTGATTGATCGAAGCATCCTCGAACTATGTTACCATGGAGATTGCGCTACAAGCATGCAACCATTTAGGAGCTTTGCAACATGGAAAATGTATTCATGGATATATAATCCAAAGGGGATATGAATAAGATGATTTCATGGGTAATTCCTTTATTTCTATGTATGCTAAGTGTGGGATTCAAGAGTTTGTGTGGAAATTATTCAACAATATGTCAGAAAATATTTTGGTTTCATGGAATGCAATCATTGCTGGATATGCATGAAATGGGAAAGTGAAGGAGGCTTTGACACTCTTTTCAAGGAATGAAATGGACATATGTGATCCCATATTTTGTCACCATGGTAAGTGTACTCCAAACATGTGCTCATTCAATAGATCAAAAACAAGGTCAGTGTATCCATGGCTACCTAATTGGAAGTGGATTTGAATCAAGTCCTTTTATGGGGACTGCTATCATAGACATGTATGCTCGGTATGGAAGTAGAGGGTTTTCATGCCAATCCTTTAACCAACTATCTAAAAAATATGCAGTCTCATGGAATGCAATGATTATTGGATATTCCCAAAATGGGTATGCCAATGAGGCCTTAACAATATTTTGTTAAATGCTATATCCAAACATTGTGCCTCGCACGGTAACTGTGGAAAATGTGTTGCATGTGTGTGCCCACTTAGTAGCTTTGTAAGAAGGTCAGTGTATCCATGATTACATAATTTCAAGTGGTTTAATTTCATATGATTTTGTAGTTACTTCCCTATTATACATGTATGAAAAATGTGGAAATATATATAGTGCACAACTGTTGTTTGAGAAAATGACTAAAGGAGATGTAATCTCCTAGAATACAATGATTTGTGGGTATGCCAAAAATGGGCATGCCAATGAGGCATTAACATTGTTTCATCAAATGAAATTATAAGAAATGACATCTACTCATTCACTATGGTTATTATGAAATATTATTTGACATCGAGTATAATTGTAATTTTTATTGTGTATTCTTGGAAGAATTACCCGAAAATATATATGCAGAATATATATGTGTGTGTGTGTGTGTGTGTGTGTGTGTGTGTGTGTGATTTAGTTGTTTAAAATGCGCATCCTGGGATAATAAATTAGCTTCAAACCTTTAAGGGCAAAATTTTAATCATGAGAGAGAGGGCTTCTCACTCCTTATACAAGTAGAACTCAAATCATGAAAAAGATGGATTTTCAGTCCTTACACAGGAAAAAAAAAATAGAGACATATCTACAAGTAGAAGAGGACTAATAGATCGGAACCCAATACTTACACAAGAAAAAACAACAAAGACAACACTATAAGCATGAGTGGTTAGTTGTTTTTCCATGAATATCCAGTCATTGCTACAAAATACCTATTCAAAGCATGAAACTCGAAAACAACCTTCAAATACACTACCATTGAGCTCTCAAAAAACTGAAAGACACCTACTAGAGGGTTAGAAAAATATACCATTGATATCTTTTTGGGCAGATGAGAATAACCAACATTGAGCTCTCGGAAATCTGCAAGAAACCTACTAGAGGGTTATAAAAATATACCTTTGATATATCGTTGGGAAAATGAGAATAAGCAAACAGTTGTTGATCAATACAAAATTATCCAAAGACAGTCAGAATAAATATATATTCACCAGATCTGATCCAAAGAGAAAAAAAGTACCTAGTGCGAAATTTTTTAGGGAAGTAAGAGGATCCACAAGTTTTTGATATGGTCATTAAGGCATAATACTTCAATGGTGGAAGGAAAGATTATCAATAAACAGAGTAAATCCATACAACTGAATTAGAAAAGTATTCTAACAGTTTGAAACAACATTATAATGTCTTTAATAACCAGGTGTCTACTTTAGCCCTTGATGCTCATTCCCCTTGTAGTTTTCAATTTTGGTTCTACTGGAGAATTCTAAGTTGGGTGTCACCACATAATTGAACATCAAAACATCTATCTTCTCAAAGTATTTAGAGACACATGTTTTTTTGGTACCTTCATAACCCTTGTGGCATGGGGTTGTCCCATTTACATTTCATTTCTGCTTGAAAGGGCTGTCCCATTTTGATCTTTACAACGTTTTGAATGCTAAGGGAAACATAGAAGGCACCTCTATTTGGACGTTTAAAAATGGAAAAAATTCATATTCCAAGATACCATATATGTTATTATCAAACCCGTAATCTATTTGATCATAACCATTTTCTATTTTGGGCCTAAAATAATCACGAATATCCTCCAAATTGCAAGATGCTTCCTCATCCTTGTTGCTTGCATATTTTGGGTGTTCTCCTGCCATAGCAACCACTATATGTTCTTGATATTTGTTGTTGAAATTTCCAAGGTCATTCTCTATTTTCATTGCAACAATAATTTTATGTTGAAATTTAAAATATAAACAATTGTCTCTGTGTGTTTATCATTTTGAAAAACATATTTATGGTCACCAATATTTAAAACATCTTGGTTAATGGATTGTTTACTTATACTCCAATCAACTTCTAGTGCATAATGTGTGTCATATAGGACATGGGATCTCACTACATCTAGTTCTACATGTGGTAGAGGAGTGAGTGAATTATAAGCCACTTGATCTTGATGCCAATCCTAGAGATACAACACCTACACCCACATGGGAGAAAATTAATAGGAATTTATGTGATAGGGAATTGATTACATTTCAATAATATATAGAAAAATCTGAGCTCTAAAGGATCCAACTGTAGAAAATCATAGTCAACAACTACCTTCCCAAAAGGAAACTCAACATCATTCATGTGAACAAAGGTACTTCTCAAGGTACAAATAAGCCAACTAGGATCCTTAAAAGTCCAAGCTTGAACATGGTTATTAATAAGATATTATAAATTTATATAGACCTGAGGACATACTTTTCTAGTTATCATATTTTTATCCCCTTCCTTCTGCTAATAAAGGTGTAATTTATGAAAGAGTTGGTGAGGAGGATTTGTGGTTTAAAATATTCCATTAATGATCCCTGCCTAAAGCACTGTGATTGCAGACTATGCATTAGGGATGATCAAATGGTACTAATTCCATTTTCTACATGCCTTTGAAAGAAAATGATTTAATATTACAAAAATAATTGATTCATTGAATATTACACATTAATTAGGTTTTAACACAATCAGGCCTCATAGGAATATTTGTGCCATGAAGGTTACACGATTTAGTTGTTATGCTACACATGTATCGAGACTGTTGGCTTGAGGGGTACCCAGGTTCGAAGGTTAAGGTTTGCCAACAAAACCCTATACTACTGGCCCTTTTGGAAATGACCTAATTTTGCAGGCCAAGGTCTCACCCGAAGTAGTATGGGAGGGTGCTGGAACCAGGTTTCCGCACCCTGGGAAAGAGTAGGCAATGTGAGGCAAATGTGCATTCACAACTTATTGGATTCACACAGAGAAAGTCTATTCACAGGCTTTTAACACTATAATCAGTTATTAACCATAACAAAGCTATTACCATTCATAGATCTAGTCAATACCTTCAGATCCACGTGCGTATCAGTAATTACCAGCACATAATATCATAAACGCTGCTACAGATACATTCACAACATAAACATATAACACAAATGTATTCATAGCTTAAACAGATACCATAGATTCGCATCAACAGTAAAAAAAATAGATCTAGATAGCACAAATATACTTCAAAGATATTCCGCATACATTAGCATAAAAAAAACTAATTACAACCCAAAACCAGCCCGCGCACACACCCTAGTGGTGTCCACACACAACAGGACTAAGGATCTCTGCACACATAACCAGCAGGAGTCCTTACACAAAACAAACAAGAATAGATCTAACAGATCACACGTAGCATCAATATTAGTTCATGCCTACCTCTAGACTCAAACTATTCATCTACTTATATCGCTATAGCCTACACTATCCCGTGGTCCATAAACTGTGGCTTGCAGACTCCGGCTCTACCCTTTGACCCATTACAATATGTTCAGGGCTTTGACCCGCCCCAAAACCCTTGCATTAGACTAATTAATATAAAAAATATACAAAATTCGCAGTTTAGGGAGCCCCATTCCAACAAGCCCCCAAAACAATCTTGTGACTTATCTCGAGTCACTGTGGCTGTGGGTTTTGCATCTTCTCCTGAAGCTACTTGATCACATCCATTAGTGGGGGCAACGCTCCTTCACTTTGCACACCAGCATTCTATGCTATCTCCACCAACTTCTGCGAAGTTGGGCCTTTTGTAGTAGTAGTGACACTCTCCAACATCTGGTTCAGTTGCTTAACTGCGATGTCAACATCCTGAGACAGCTTGAGGGCATCATCGGCCCACGGCTTAAGGTGATCACTTAAAGTCTTCTTCCATTGCCGAGGAGCTTTCATGTCGTCTCTGAGCACATGGCTGGTGTGCAGTTGGTCCAAGCACTAAGCGGGGACCAGAGTGGTCAGTGTAGCCTCCATTTGGTCAAACTCTTCTTCCTTCTGGTGCAGTGCTTGATTGATTTCGTGTAGGAGACGGTCGTGCTGCACCTTGGTCCATAGTTGTATAGCTGTTTCCAATATTTTTTTCACCTTGAGAAATTTGACCTGTAATGAAATTAGTGGCCTCTATAACCAGTGTAGCTCGCTGGGCCCGTATCTCAGGTGGCATTTCTGGCTGTAACTTGGGCTGCAAGGTTTCAATTTGTTGTTCCATCTCCGTCTTGACCACCTAGATCTTGGTCCTTGAGGCTTTTAGCACTGCAACCAACCCTTCAATCTTGGTATGGGGGTGTCAAAAGCTAGGATATCTTCGGTGAAGTCCACGCAGAGGTGACAAATTAGGTGCTACAACTCTGTCTGCTACACGGCAGCGAGGGTACATGCAGCCTATGCCTAGATACCTCAACAATTTTTTCTTCAATTGTCCTCTCAATTGTACTGAGTTGTTGGTTCAATTGATGGTCTCTATGTTGAATCTCTTTGAGTAGGGACACGTGAAGGATCGGCAATGGTTCATGTGGCAGGTGGGCTAGATACAAATGTACCTCTGTGCAAGCCTGAACTTGCGCTCCTAAGTCGGGTGGACTCAGTATGAGGGCTACGCTCGGTATAGGGCAGAGGCGGCTTTCCAGCGTACTAATTACTGTGCTGCTTGTTGCTGGGGTTGACCTTGCCTGAATCATACTTGTTTGCAAGGTGATAGTTTTGAGTTGCAGAGCCTAGAGCTCAGTCAGGATTGTATCAACTGTGGCCTTCTGTTGTTCTTCCAGAGCCAACCATTTGTCTTCTACAGCCAGGGTTTCCGCATCTGCGATCTGCTCTAGGTCCTCCTCTATCCGCATAACTCTTGTGTGACGTTCTGATCGTTTAGCTTGTTGCTTCTTCCGTGGCCCTTTAATGGGGTCACCAATCCACTTCGTACCTCGAAGGGAGTCAAAAAATCCTGCATCCATACCTTCTACACCCATATCCTAGTGTGCATCCTTCTGCGTTGCCAGTTCTGCACCATTCCTAGTACTCTTGCCCTGCTGCGAACCCTTCTGTGATGCCGCTTCTGCACCCTTCTCAGTACGCTTGCCCTGTCCTCCAGTTTCTTTGGTGGTGTCAAGTGAGGTGACCTTCACGGTGCTCATCCCTATATTTTCCTTCGTACCTGATTTGAAGCCAAGCTTCTAGTGTGGAGGCCAAGTCGCAATTAGGCAGTCAATTTCCTCATCAGCAACCATGTATGGGAGTGAAACCCATGTTGGATCCTTGTGGCCACTGATCTGTACATTATGCATGGTTACTTGAAATCTGCGATGCTTTAGTACTTATCATAACTGATGGTGAAAAGTGCGATCGGGAATTGATTGCTACTGCGAGCCCACTCTGAAATAGGACCCAAAAGACTTGATCGTCCTCAATACGTTGCGCGTCTTTCGAGCCCTGAAAATTCATGTATCGCGCCCCCTCGCACATATCTGGGGTGAGCTCAGGGAGGACCAAGTCTTCAGGGGCTTCCCATGCGACCAACGTGATGAGAAGCAGTAGCCAGGAGTAATAGAATGCTCGTCCCTGATCCTCGGCTTTGCGTACATTTGGTAGAAATTCATTGCACAGGAACTGGGACCAATTGTAGCAGACTCCCTTTTCGCATTGGCCCGCCATATGAATTACATATGTAGGGATGGTGGAAACCTGGCATTTGCACATCATCTTGCATGCCAGCAACAAGGTACCCATATGCGCACCGGGGTCGCTGATGGTGTTGATCATGAACCCCTGAGTGTTCCGCTCCACATGGTAATCCTCGTGCACCTTTTTGGCAAAATTTTTCTCATACATTTTTCCAACATGCAGCATAGGGTCTATACCTTCCATGGGGAGAACAATAATATGGTTAATAAGCATGACATCAATGGGGATTTGATCCTTTATCCACAAGCTTCCATCATGGACCAGGGAAAGTAGCTGGCGCACAAGTCAGTATGTGACATTTTAGTGGCCAAAATGAGGCATCCTCAGTAGGTTTAAGAAACCGGATCCAGAAAATCTGTGTGCCCATGGCATGGGGGCTATTTTTATCCCATGATCTTCCAAGACCCTTTCAAGATATAGTTCCAGTGCTAATTCGGGGAAGGCCTCCAAATTGGCTAGGTCATGGTTGTCGAATTTTACCTCATGGAGTTTTCCAAAGGGTTCTATAATGACGAGGACCTCACCTGGAGTTAGTGGAATTTGTAGATAGGTGCGCAGGCCATCAAGATTCTTAGGCATGTGTGTCAAGGGCCTACGAGGCCGAACATAGGGTGGTATCCAGTTGATCAAGCCAGCAATATGGGCCTCTTCTTGAGTGGGCATGGGTCTCTTTAATGGGTTAGGAAAAAATTCTTGAGGCACCACTCACGGGGACTTCAAATTTTGAGGAGAGGTGTGGGGCTTCACCCCAATCCATTTCGCAGGTTTCCCCGACCCTTGTGCCTTTTCTTTCCCCTTCTGCTTCCCCTGGCTTGGTGTGTACATAACCTCCTCCACTTCAGGGTCAACTTCCAGCACTTCCTCAGATTCTCTCTCCATCGAGGACATGGTCTCGAAATATTCGGCGGGATTAGATGCAGTCATTCTGGCATGAAAAATGAACTCAGGGTGGCTACTATATAAGGGGGAAGCACGCTCAGACATGAACAAGGCACAATAGTCACAGACTCGTACAGAACACCAACTGCTCAAGATACACGGAATCCTCTTCTGAGCTATCCTTCTACTTTTATAGCCATTGAGATCAACCAAAATTTGGGTGAAACTTATCAGGAACTTCCATCAAGTAAACGACAAAAAATCTTTCGAAATCGCCTCATTAATTGCCAGTCGCCCACTCCTTTCAACAGTAAAATTTTCTTTTTACCTAGTTTTACGGTTCCAACGACTAGTTTTCGTACCTCCTATGCTCCCAACACACCCCTGCACTCCCAACATACCTCCTGTGCTCCCAACACACCCCTACACTCCCAGTGCACCTCTCTGGGGCTCCAAACCTACGATCGATCCATGTGCGTACCACGGTCCTGCCTACAATGTTTTCCCTTTGTGCAAGTATTCCACCCTATATAGCTACTTTGGCCATATATTCATTTGATCTGATATGTTTTGAGTCCACTACCATTGAAATATCCTGGTATCATATCGTTGTGCAAGGTAGCTATCCAAACAACTCCCCCATCCATGATTTCTTTTACCGTATAGGGACCTGGCCAGTGCTGAAGGAAATTTCTCAAGTGTTTTGTAACTATATATCATACAATAGGACCAATTCTCCATCCGAAAATGTATTTTTCCGAATATGTCGATCATGTCGTGCCTTATCCCGAGCCTTCTGAACCTGCTGATGGAAATTAGCAATGAAATGATCTTCCTCCAAAGCCAAAAGTTGCGCTAAATGCTCCTCCATGATATCAGGCTCTGCCATGTTCATAAAGGCTGTTATCCGTAGGCTAGGTACAATGTATTCCATGGGCATAATGGCCTCTTTTCCATAAACCATCCGAAAGGGTGTTTTTCCAGTCAGTTTCTTAAAAGTGGTGCAATAGGCCTAAAGGACATGCGCATGTCCCAAGCACTGCAATCAACGTACAGACCTTATTCAGTGCCTTCTCCAAGATCTTATTAAAATCTTCTACTGCTCCATTTTCTTGTGGATGATACAGAGTTCTTTTCGAGTGATGGATCTGAAATTCTTCATTCAAGGCCTGTATTGTTTCATTAACAAAGTGCATACCTCTATCGCTCATTAAGATCTGTGGACAACCAAACCTAGTCAGAATCAGCTCAAAAATGAAGTGTGCAACAATATCTATAGTGAAATCCTTCATAGCTTGTGCTTCAGCCCATCTGGTTACATAATCAGTTGCATTGATGATGTAACACGCACTTGTCTTCTTTCCTAGTGGGTTGATGGGCCCAACGAAGTCAATGGCCCATTTTTCAAATGCTTGCAGGGCTATTTGCAGTTGTAGGGGAATTTCGTCTTTATGCGATGGCCTTCCTATCCTTCAGCACGTATCGTAGGCTTTGCAATAATCATGAGATTCACTATGCAGTGTAGGCCACCATAGGCCAACTCCCAAGATCTTTTGCACCGTTTCTTTCCCTGCGTAGTGTCCTCCTGCTATGCCCTCATGAGCTTCTGCTAAGATGGTGTGTCGTTCATGCTCTAATACGTATATTTGCAGCACCTCGTCAGCTCCCAGCTTATACAAATGGCCTGCGATGATGGTAAAATCTGCTGCACGGGTTACCAATTCTTTCTTTTGTTGTACCGAATAATCTGTGGGTTCCATCCCTGTAGTCAGAAACTAAATGATGTCAGCGAAGTGTGCATCAAACAACTTAATCACGAACAACTATGCATTGGGCAACCATTCTTCTAGGTTGGTGGGTTCCTCACCACTCTCAATTCGGGATAAGTGGTCTGACCCAACACTCAACCTTCTCGGCTTGATGATGATCTCAAAGTCATATTATTGGAACAATAGTAGCCACTGGCAGATTCCCCCCCCAAACACAGGCTTATTCACTAGGTACTTCAAAGCTGAGTGATCTGTAAACATCTTGAAGTGCCCTCCTAACAGGTAATGCCGATATTTTTTCAATGCGTAGACCATGGCCAACCCCTCATGTTTAGTAGTGGAGTAGTTGCGCTCCGCACAAGAAAGTTTCCTACTACAAAATGCAACTGGATGGCCAATGTCTCCGTCTCCAGGCTGCGTAAGGACATCTCCCAGGGAAATTCCTGATGCATCTACGTGAACATGGAAAACCTTTGCCCAGTCTGGAAAGATGAGAATAGGCTCAAATACCATCTTCTCCTTGAGTATCTCGAAGCTCTTCTGACACTCATTGTCCCAAAAAAATGAAACACCCTTCTTTAGCAATTTTTCCATAGGTGCTGTGATCAGCGCGTATCCTTGAATGAACTTCCTGTAGTAGCCTATATGTCCGAGGATAGAGAAAAACTATTTCTCGATGGTAGGTACTGCCATATTGATGATAAATTCTATTTTGGCGGGATCAACCATCAATCCTTGTCGACAAACTATGTGACCCAGCAAGATTTTGAAGGGTACGCAAAATATGCACTTTTTGATATTCAGGGAAATCTGGTGCTTCCTACAAGCTTCCAACATCATGCACAAGTTTGAGATGTGCTTCTATACCAATCCAAATATGGTTGAGTCATCAAAATATACCTCCAAGAACTTGTGGATGAATTCCTTGAATACTGAGACCACCACCCGCGAAAATATGGCAGGGGCATTTTTGAGCCCAAATGGCATGACAGTATACTGAAAAGATCGCCATTTAGTGGAGAATGTAGTTTTTTTGCGATCTTTATATGCGATTATGATCTGATGGTAGCCTGAGAACTCGTCTGTGAATGAGTATGCTTCCTGCCCCCCCACGCTGTCAAGAATTTCATCTCGGAATGACGTAGGGAAGGGATCATGTATGCAAGCATCATTTAATTTTCACACGTCAACACAGATATGTATCTCTCCCTTAGTATTTTTCTCATGAAACACCATAGGAATTACACAATCTGACTATTCAATCGGTTTGATGATACCTGCAACAAGCATTTTGTCAATTTCTTCCTTGACTTTTTGTTTGTACGTGGGGTTCAAATAATAAGGGCGCTGCTTCACAGGGTGCACATCTGATTTTAAAGTGATGCACATGACTCCTAGGTCCCCTATTATCCCTTTTAGTTTCAAAAATTTTGTTGGGATTAAGTCCTGGTATTCCATGAGGTGTTCTGCAACTTTTCCCATAGTATCATCATCCCAGTAGTCCCCAATCTTAGCTAACTTAGGTTGTGTCTCCATTCCAATGTTGACTTCTCATAGCTTCAGAGGCTTAGTGACATCAATGGTTTGCAGTGGGGGTCTAGCAACTGCGCATTCTCCCTCTTACTCTAGGATAGAGACATTTCATGAGTCTTCGTTACACTCCTCTATTAACAAATTGCGGCAGTTGACAATATCCTGCATCTGCGTTTCCCATGTTGGTGCCCCATGTGCTGTGTAAGGGCGTGATTCATCAAATACCAAGGCATCAATATCATGTAGATCTTTGTCGAGTGTCTCCATTCCTCCTATCAACCGGAATGTCCCTACAAACTCTTCCTTCAGGGTTTCCCAGTGGCAGGTGCGCTGGTGTAATTCCGTGTCTAAATACCATGCGGTTGGGATTGGCCCCAAGGCATGAATGAATAGATGGAACCATTCCTCTGTATTTGTTTCACCCCATTCTTTGATCCATGCTGACAAGTTCTCTCGTGGGTCCTTGGCCCCAAGAAAGTATTTACGCGCAGGTGAGATGGAGGTTCAAACCATAACACCATCATATCGTGACATTCTTCCCAATCCTGGAATGCCCCCTTATGCGTGTCCCACCACCTCGTAGGGGTTGCATGCATGGCTAGATTAAGGGACCATAGCCTTCATTCCCTTGGTACTTCAACTTCAAATGTTCACAAAAATATGTAATACTGCCAGAACCATCAAAGTAGGGAAGTTCCCTTACCTCTGAGGAGATACACCGAAATTCCTTTTTAATTCCGAGACATCGCAACACAGATACATCATGTAACCTATTCTGCCAATTTTCAATCTCCCCATTAGAGTTAGAGAAGCATATGATGTCCTTCTCCTCGTAAAGCACACCATTAGCCGTAGGATTGATCCAATCTTCGTCCCAAGCAGTTAATTTATAGATGTGATCCATATCCTCTTCTTCGCGCGCTAGTTTTGTATACCACTCTCCTTCCGCAGGATCTAGGGAGACTATAACCCTGGTAACCTCATTCTAAAAACCATGCTTATTTTCTTTAGGTTGATAATACCACCCATGTATATAGCCCAATCCAGCCCTAAGAGCGCTGTATAGGATTATGCATATGCCATAATCTGAATTTCCTCAAAGTCGGCTCAGACCTTAACTCCTACAATATCTACCATAATTTTTGACAGCCTCCCCAATGGTATTATTTTCTATTGGTTATCCATGCGTAGCTGAATAGTGGAAAATTCCAGCTTAGGCTCTCCCATCTGCTGCCAAGTTTGCTTGGGTAGTATGTTTGCATCCGACCCCAAGTCCAAGATAACCTGATCCATTTCATAGTCACCAATGTGCGCTGTTAGCTGCATCTCCCAGCCAGTGCGTTTTTTATGGTTGTAAATTTTGTGCACATCCTTGACTTCTGAGGGAGGGTTATTTCTCTCCGCGCAATTGTCTATTATTGCTTGCATATTTTTTACTACCTTCTGGTTGCGTAGCAACTTCATACATGCTTGTAGAAATGGTTTAACCTCTTCGTCTGTTCTCAGGTTTGCTGGAGATTTTGAAATAAGAAACTCATCCTTAGTAAAGTCTCTGCGAGCTACGACAAAGGTTCCCTTTTCCTTCTATAGGTCCAGGCTTTCCTGTTTGACAGCTGCTTTCTGGAGAAGAGATTCAGCTTCAAATTTCTCTTCTGCTCCTCCCGTAGCCATGCCACTACGTTTTATGACATTAATACTTGGTCCTTCATCATGCAGTTCCACTTTAACCCTTTACACATTCTGCATAGGTGTCTTCTGTTTTTCCTGCATTCTTGCTATCAGAATTGGACAAAATTCAATCACATGTTCCAACTGTCTACATTAACGGCAAGATTTCCGCACAGGGTTCAGATAGTCCCTCACAAAGTCACCTATCTACCCACAGTTGTAACAGATCAATTTTCCTCTTCCCTGACCTACACCTCCACCCCTTCCCCCTCCCTTGCCCCTTGCTGGGGAGCATCCTCTGCTCGAGGGAGATAATGGTGAAGAAGGGTCAGCCTGTACCCTGTATAGGTTTCCTTAATCTATCATCAAGTCATAGGTTCAACAGTTATGCTCGTCATGTCCCATAGAGGAGAAAAATCGACACCACTGTTGCTTTAAATATGGAACGTAAGCACCAAGTTGGGGACAGTGGTTAGTATCATGTAGCCCAACAACATGAAAATCAGTGCACCATAATGTTGGACCACTTGGTCCCATTGCCTCCTTAGGAAGCAATGGGCTAGGTCCCCCCAGCCTGCATGTAATATGTCAGCAAAGGACACTAATCCTTGGTATGTCCAGACACCCTACATCTCATGCACCATATGTTTGGACTAGCCTCTTTTCCCTGTTCCTTTCACAGATTCTGTATTTCTATGTGCATTTCCTCTAGTTGCCCGTGTATCTGCTTCACCCCAAACTGAGCATCATCCCTCGGCATAGCCTCTAGCTTCATATCAATCTCCAAAGCCTTCTCTTGCGTTTCAATCGACTGCTGACCCAAAGGTCAACACAGGTGAGGTAAAAACATAGCGATAAACCATTCCTTGTGCTGCCTATGATCATACATAAATTCCCCCGCTCGGATAACCTTTTTCAATCGCTGATCAACTTCCCATACCGATTTAGTGGGTCCCTGTCTAAAGTATTTTAAGTCGACCACTATTTTAGAGTAGGAATTAGGATTTCGAAACTGTTGTTTTAACACTGTCTTAATCTCTTGAATAGATGGATCTGCGTGTTGTCCTATGTACCCCATATACCAATCTAAGGCCCTTCCTTCAAAGGCAAGTGATAGTTGTGCCCTCTTTATAGCGTCGGAAGCCACGTTGTGTAGAGTCCATACTGACTCTGCGACAAACCAAAATTAGTCCATATATTTATCCCCTACACCCTTTAAAGTGGGCATCTTCATGTGGGTGGCCATATCTTCTTCTGGTGGCGGCGGAGGTGTGGGCAGGTTCTTAGCCTTATGCTAACTTAACGATGGTGTAGCTGGAGGGATATGCAAATCTAATTCTTGTAATGGGATGTAGACTGATCTGTCTTCTTCTTGGTTAGTTCGGTAGTACTTACCACTTCGTGGTGTACTCTCGCTCAGATCAAAGGTCATTCAATCAGTGTGGCTACATCGAACGCCCTTTTCGCATAGTAATATTTTGATTAAAAATGGAAATGTTTTCAAGAAATTGCCTCGGAAACCCTTGAAGAACCTCCATTCTGCCTTAGAGTAGGACACAAATCGATCAACTGCGAATTCTGTCATGAATCCTCCCAACATTCTATCTACCTAGTGATATACTATGCGGGTGATTGTATTGTCAGTCCTCGCCAGCTATAGAATCAATTATGGTGTCCACTGCATAACCTGATCATCCTTTTAGCATGTTTAGAATTCTACGAGTCTTGCCAACCACTCCTAAAGCTCGTGCACAAAGGTTCCAAAGAAAATTTCATAGACTTCAGCAAAGATGTACTTGTTCTTCCACTTCTCAGCCCTCAACTTCGTGCTGTGATTTTCCTTTACATTAAACTCATAAATATGTCTTTCAAACCAATCTTCAATTTCCACCCTCTCAGGTCTTCAAAGACCTCATGGCATTACCCGATCTCTCTCTCAAAATGCTCTCGGTCCCAACAACGGAACCATTTGTTGGCTGGAGGGGTCCTGACCCAGGTTCGGAGGTTAAGGCTTTCCAAAAAACCACTATACTACTAGCCCTTTCTGCAATGACCTACTTTCGTAGGCCAATGTCTCACCTGAAGTAGTATGGGAGGGTGTTGGAACTAGGTTTCCACACCCTAGGAGAGAGTAGGCAATGTGAAGTAGATCTACATTCACAACTTATTGGATTCACATAGATCGGGTCTATTACAGGCTTTTAATAGTATAATCAGTTATTAACCATAACAGAGCTATTACCATTCACAGATCTAGTCAATACCTTCGCATCCATGTGTGTATCAGTAATCACAAGCACATAATATCATAAACGCAGCTACAGATAAATTCATAGCATAAAAAAATAGCGCAGATGTATTCATAGCTTAAAGAGATACCATAGACTTGCATCAAAAGTAAACACAATAGATCTAGATAGCACAAATATACTTCAATGATATTCTACATACATTAGCATCGAAAAACCCAGTTACAACCAAAAACTAACTCGCACACACAACCTAGCGGGGTCTGCACACAGCAGGACTAAGGATCTCCGCACACAAAATTAGCAGGATTCCTTACCCAAAACAACCTAGAACAGATCTAACAGTTTGCACATAGCAATCTTAGTTCATGTCTATCTCTAGACTCAAACTATTCATCTACTTATATAGCTATAGCCTACGCTATCCTGTGGTCCGCAAACCATGGTTTGCGGACTCTAGGTCTACCCTTTGACCCACTACAATGTGTTCGGGGCTTTGACCCGCCCCAAAACACCTACATTATACTAATTAATAAAAAAGATATACAAAATTCGCAACTTAGGGAGCCCCTTTCCAACAGAGACATATCTACCCTATTTGATGAACTAGTTATTAATTTATCAAACTCATGGGATAATATGTTGTCCAAGAACATTTTAATAGGATTAGAAGTAAATTTTCTAATAGACCTATCATATCTCATCATCCCTACGATTGAAGGCACTCTATGTCATCTTGCATAGGGAAAAGTTCAAAAGATTTTGTGTTGATAACCTAATGAGTCCATAAATGATCATGTGGGTTATTTCAATAATGATTTCCTTAATGATTAGTTGATATTTTCCATTTTGTAGTTGTTTTTGGAAGGAAATATTCCTCATAAGTCTATCTTTATAAAAAAGGACAAAAAATTGTAGGATGGATTTGAGAGGATGTGACTTGGTGATGACTAGAATTGTTTTCCCCTTTTTTATGAAGATGATCCACTAGATGACTTTATTCATGATTGAGGATCATAGAGGGATAGTAAATGTGTTTACTTTGAAATATATCCTATATATGACACTAAACATGCGCATGAACCTAATATGGGCATTGAAGTAAAAAATTTGAGGGGTGTGAGTAAAGGATGAATGGACTTCCCTTATTGGAATCTAAAAAAATGAGTGGCATAAATGTTTGGATAGAATACTTAATTTTTTCCCATGGATAATGGGGATTTATTCAGTTTTACTCATGTTTTTGGTATGATTATTTGTAGACTGCATATCATGCATGAATATTGAAGTATATCCTCTAAACATCCAGCAGTTGGAGCTACCTGTAATGTTCCAAATATGGAAATCTCTGCTTCATTGGGAATATCTTAAGATATTCCAATTCCTTCTTCAGTGAGTTATCACAATTCCATTTTAGAGATTGACTGTTGGGGAATTTACAGGATATGACTCCTTCCAAATAAGGGAGAGATCCTGAGGCTAGTTGGCCCTTCACAAATTATGTCTATGGATATGCAATATTCCATGTCGGGAATTTCTTCTAAATGGTACTTGAGGACGATGTATAAGGAAGATACTGCAAAATAAAACAAAAAACTGCTGGGATGCCTTAGAAAACACATCATACAACTCCTATGCAGAATATGAGCTCAAATAAATAACATTAGACGGGTTATTCAGATCTCCCCAATCTAGGTCTCTAAAACAATGCTCAATGAGAGAGCTTACAACAATATAATGAACATAACCAGAAAATCTGAAAATATGTATACATCATGAGAGGGAAATAGTACAGCCAACATTATATTATTATTTTAGCATTAATATACAAGAAATAATTTAGGGGACAAGCCTCTCAAACCTCTAGAACCATACTCCAATGAATATACAATGAAATGCCAGAGTAGCTGAAACTACACAGAATGTCGGAAGACCATGACTGTGCAGTCTCTAAGAGTGAAGCAGCTGCTAAACATGTATGAAATAAAAATTTGGCTGGAAGGTACAAGAAAATAGCCCAAGGACAAATAATGGGCTGAAATACAAGATTTCTAGCCAATCTATGAAATATTGCTAGAAATGCCGGAGAATACAAAATGTGACAACCGAGTTGTCACTGAAACTAAACCAAAACATGAATGAGGCTGTGGCTGATCTAAAATCTGATTTCCCTCCTCTGATAATGTCTCCAATACAAAGGGCTGATCCCTTTGTCTCAAAAACATCCTCCTCTGAAGCTCCAGAAACCCCTCTCTCACTGCCTCCTCCAAAATAACGTAGTTTCCTCCATGGACTGTGTAGTGGGAGATGATAGAAGTGTGGCCTCATGCCAATGATCTGAAATAAAGCCCAGGAATCCTCCTTTCAGAACCTCCAATGAGTGGATCACTCCTCCACTGAAGAAAACAAGACAAGAAAGACTCCATGACTTCCTCTCTTGTTGCACCCAGCAACACAACGTCCTCTCTGTTGCAGAAATAATGCTGTAGAAGATTAATGTAGCTATGGAAAATGATGGATTGAGGAAATTTAGCTCAATCCTCATCCTTACTTGAGGAAGAGGTAGGGTTTCCCGACCGGGAACACCCTAGTGCCCGAGGGCACCATCACCCTGCGAAACAGCCCGAGGATGCAAGCTTGCAGACCCAAGTCTGAAACTCTAAACCATAACATGTCCAAATGTCTTGCCATCTCCTCCTTATAAAAAAAAGGAACTCTTCTCCACCAAGGTCCCACCAATTAGGGTTTCCACCCTCACATGAGTGTCTTCCCTCCAAAACTGCGCAGCTTCTTTAGGAAGCCTCTTCCTCCTTGGGAAGCGCTGTTGACTTTAGTCAAAGGTGACTAATCAAGTGAGCTGGGTTCCATTCACACCCTTGGTGTTTATTTTAGCTGCTTTATTCACCTCCCTTTCACATTAGGAGTGTTATTTCTTCATCTAAAAGGGGCTAAGGTGTCTCCTTGCCCATTTTATTAAACAAAAATAAAATGTACAACTATAATATTCCATTTTAGCTTGAGGCTAAAAATGGGAATACTGCAGTCCTCCCCTTCCACATGTTGCTTTCCCTCAAGCAAATACATAGAGAGAACAAAATTTTCTCCCCCTTTTTCTCTTGTGGCCTCCTCATTAATTGTCCCACCACTGCTCAGATATGTTGCAATGAATCTGTCCTCCAATGCTCTCTCCCAAGTATGCAAGCTGACAACAATGCTCCTCATGGAAAAATAGAAGGTGTAGTGGAATCCTTCTTTCTGTGATAAGGCCTCCTTAAGGTAGGAGTGATGATATGCATGGGAAAATTCTACTCCCAATGATGATCCTCTCATGCATGCAATCATCTAAGTAAAAATCTCACCCCTGATTTCTGCAATGTGTTGGGACTGAATGGAGAGTTTTTTTGGTCTCCCGTGATGGTCCCCTCTCCATATGCTACTCTTATGGGGCTACCTTTTTCTTTGGGCTGGAAAGTATGGCATCTAAGAATGGCCCAAGCTACCCCATTAAGAAAATTCAGCCATGAAATGCCTCTGCAAATTCTCCAAGTGGTTTCTCCCACAAGAAGGTACAAGTAGCAATGTGGCAATCATGGTTTGCCCATGGTATCTCTTGAAAGATAAAAAATATAAAATGGGGAGAATCATGCTCCCAGTGGGCTGTACATACAATAATCTCCAAATAATTCTCCTCATGAGTGTACAACATCAAAAATACATGGAGCAACATACAATAAAAGAAGATGCCAAATGACAACCAGAGAGTGGTTCTAAGTTCCACTCATGGCGCAATGCCCCTTGGCCTACCTCAAAATCACAAATAAAAAGTGCTGTACTAGCCACTTTTTTTCTACCGCAACATCTCCTCATAAGATGAAACATGAAAGTACAAATAGGTGCCAATGGTGCACACCAAGAAGTATGTGGATTCCCCCACAAACCATCATAAGAATAGCCACAATCAAGGCTACAAGTAGTTGTAAGTACATCATATCAAATGCAAGAAGGGATGATCCTTCTTGAGACAATATGCTGCTCATATGAAGCAAAGAGGTACATTATGGGAAATGATACCTTCTCTACCATGTACTTGAGACCTTGAGCTGAAATGGCTCATCTGAATGCTCTCCCTCTCCTCCAATGAGTAAGGGAACAGTTGTGCCAACCTCTCCAAAAAAAATTGGGCTCTGCATCTATCCATATGCTGATGTAGATCATGTTGAATGTCGTCCAAGTGAACTCCTCTAGCAAGGCAAAGTATGCATCCAAATGCACAGCTAGGAAGTCCTCATCTGCTGCATGCAATAGTGTATTCTTGAGACTAGGAGCCCTAGTCAAGAAGAGTCTGCCATGACGTTAGATGATCATATCATCCACTAAGTATATACCAAATCAATCAAGGCCATCCAGGAATCATGCATGCACCAATATCCAAGGGAATACTCAACCAAAGTTGAGTCCTCCATCCTGGATCAATTCTCCACATGGAAAGCGATGGTATTCTGAAATATGGTGCTCCATCATGCTGTTGCCTGCTACCTTGGAATCCTCTCATGCCAAAGTCATTCCCCAAGTTGCTACCATGCCATCGTGCAGCTACTCATGCTCAAATAGAAATGATGCTCTCTGAAAATGAGCCTCCCAAGAGATACTATCACTTCCAAGAATTTCCCAATCTTAGGCAATGTAAGCATGAGTGGCCTCCATCTACTCCAAAGCATGAAAGAGTTATTCCCTAAAGGAAGTAACCTTTCTCTCACCAAATCCATGGAGCAGCCATCCTGCATCATGAAGATGCTATCCTCCATCCATACAACAACTCTATCTGCTCAGTGAAACTGATGAGAATGGGTGGTATAGAAAATGAGAGAGTGTATCTCTCCTCCATGAGCTTATTCCCAAAATCTCTGCACTGTGATGGATTCCTCCAATGCCTCCACCTCTCCAGAATCCGAGAGTGGTGAACCAAATGACATGATGCCTCTCATCATCTCTAGATCATGTGGCTTCCCAAGTGGAAAACCTCCAAAAGTGAGACATCAAGATAGGAAGTGGACTGAATATATGAGAGGAATGATAGGTCCTCTCTCTCTCTGTGCAGTGCAGTCCTCTCCTAAGTGAAGAGAATCTCTGAAATTGATAAGGGTGAATGTCCATCATCCCTTCATGCTGATCCTTCTACTCTTCTTCTTCTCCTTCCAATGGTGCAGCGCTGTAGGTTATTCTATGCACCTCCTCTCTACCAACATGTGAGTGGGTCTCCTTCTCAATGAGAGGCCTTGGCCTTCCTTAGAGAGAAATATCTCCACACCCTCACAAATGGAAGAGTGCCCTTAATGCAATGGGGTTCTTGCCTCTAGCAAGTCATTCTCCTGATTTCTCCCCCTCTAGAAACATGGAATGATCTTTGTTTCATAGTCCCCCTCCATGCATGCAAAGTGTTTGAAGTTTTTTCACACCATGTTTCACATTGGTTTTCATCAATCCCCTTTGAAAAAATATTTGTGACTGCAACATGTGATCTCTCATTTGCATGAGAACATGAAATAGAACTCTGAAATCAATCATCATGAATCATACCTTTGAGTTGCAGCGCTTCTCCTCCAAAGGCCTCAAATTTTTCCTCCATCCTTCTTGCAGTAGCTATGGGTAATGTACTGTGCTATGGATCTACATGTGTGGCTGAATTCTCACACCCTCCATGAAGTAGCTAGCATTTGTCTTATAAACAAACCCTTGTCAGAAAATTTCTTCAAATTTCCCTTTCATCAAGATCTTCAATAATCTCCTAGAAAAGAAGAAGGGAAACCACCTCTTCCATCATTCCTCTTTCCTTGTTTCCTCTGTCAATATCCTCTCCTTGGAGAGAAGCTCATCTTGCTGATGGAAATGGATCTTGGGCACAGGCTAAGCCAATATCATGCTCTGATACCACTGTAATGTTCCAAATATGGAAATCTCTGCTTCATCAAGAATATCTTAAGATATTCCAATTCCTTCTCCAGTGAGTTATCAAAAATCCATTTCAGAGATTGAATTTTGGGGAATTTACAGGATATGACTCCTTCCAAATAAGGGAGATATCCTGAGGCAAGCTGGCCCTTCACAGACTCTATCTGTGGATATGCAATATTCCACCTCGGGAATTTTTGTCACAGGGTCCTTGAGGACGCTGTATAAGGAAGCTGCTGAAAAAATAACACAAACCACTACTGAGATGCCTTAGAAAACACATCATACAACTCCTATGCAGAATATGAGCTCAAATAAATAACACTAGATGGGTTATTCAGATCTCCCCAATCTAGGTCTCTAAAACAATGCTCAATGAGAGAGCTTACAAAAATATAACGAATGTAACTAGAAACTCTAAAAATCTCTATACATCATGAGAGGGAAATAGTACAGCCAAAATTATATTATGATTTCAGCATTAATATACAATAAATAATTTAAGGGACAAACCTCTCAAACCTCTAGGACCATACTCCAATGAATATACAATGAAATGCCGAAGTAGCTGCAACTACACAGAATTTCAGAAGACCATGACTGCGCAGTATCTAAGAGTGAAGCAGTTTTTGAACATGTATGAAATAAAAATGTGGCTGAAAGGTGCAAGAAAATAGCCCAAGGAAAAATAATGGTTCGAAATACAAGATTTCTAGCCAATCTATGAATGATTGCAAGAAATGCTGGAGAATACAAAATGTGACAACCGAGTTGTCACTGCAACTGAACCCAAACATGAATGAGGCTGTGACTAATCTAAAATCTGATTTCCTTCCTCTGATAATGTCTCCAATACAAAGGTCTGATCCCTTTGTCTCAAAAACATCCTCCTTTGAAGCTCCAGAAACCCCTCTCTCACTGCCTCCTCCAAAATAACGTAGTTTCCTCCATGGACTGCGCAGTGGGAGATGATATAAGTGTGGCCTCATGCCACTAATATGAAATCAAGCCTGTGAATCCTCCTTGCAGCTCCTCCAATGAGTGTATCACTCCTCCACTGAAGAAAACAAGACAAGAAAGAATCGATGACTTCCTCTCTTGCTGCACCTAGCAACACAACGTCCTCTCTGCTGTAGAAATAAGGCTGTAGAAGATGAATGTAGCTGTGGCCAATTCCGGATTGAGTAAATGTAGCTCAATCCTCATCCTTCCTTGAGGAAGAGGTAGGGATTCCCGACCGGGAACACCCTAGTGCCTGAGGGCACCATCACCCTACTAAATAGCCCTGGGATGCAAGCTTCCAGACCCAAGTTTGAAACTCTAAACCATAAAATGTCCAAATGGCCTGCCATCTCCTCCTTACAAAAAAAAGTAACTCTTCTCCACCAAGGTCGCACCAATTAGGGTTTCCACCCTCACATGAGTGTCGTCCCTCCAAAACTGCGCAGCTTCTTTAGGAAGCCTTTTCCTCCTTGGGTAGCGTTGTTGACTTTAGTTAAAGGTGACTAATCAAGTGAGCTGGGTTCCATTCACACCCTTGGTGTTTATTTCATTTTCTTTATTCACCTCCCTTTCACATTCGGAGTGTTATTTCTTCATCTAAAAGGGGCTAAGGTGTCTGCTTGCCCATTTTATTAAACAAAAATGAAATGTGCAACTATAATATTCCATTTTAGCTTGAGGCTAAAATTGGGAATATTACACCACCATAGAAGCATCATGATTATATTGGTTTCAGGCCCTTATTCATCCATTATAGTTTTGGTTCTAAATTTATTTTTTTATACATAAATAAGTACTTTTGTAATTAACTTATTTTCTTAGTCATCTTGAATTTCATATTCATTCTACTCATTTATGTTTCTTGTGCATAGTTTTATTGATACATTGTTAGCTCGTTGATTGCGTGTTTTGAGTTGTGAGCATTTTAATTTTTCAAAGTAGGTTTTATTAGAGTGGCATACTGCCACCACTAATTATCTCTTTGAGTTAGATGTGTGTAGGTCACAATTTTACTAATATTATATAGTTCACATTCACTCTTTTATAGGAATACATGTCCCTAAGTAGGGGACACAATGTTACCCCACAAGTGTGAACTACATGAAGAGGCACCTTGAAGGGTGTATGATGTTGAATTGTAGATTATTATTGCTCAAAATAGACCTTCATTCATATAGATATGGATACTCATTTTGTCCTTAAACCACTCTTGTTGGATCAACCATGAAGAACCAAAATGATTCATCAAACTTAGATGGTTGCAGTAATGAAATTATCATGATGAATTGTTGAACACTTATTTAATTGAATGTTTTTTGATCTTGAGTGATTGTTGACAATGGTGTTTACCAAGGTATGAATTACCACACTTCATAGTCACTCCAATTTGTTTTTTATCTGTTTCATACCATCTAGGGCATGGTTTTCTCATTGAAAAGTGTCATCTATGATGGTCATGTTATGCTACTAGGTGACCTACATAGGCAATGTCCCATATGCCTCTCATACAGTAACATTTTACATGCCTCCAAGCCATTTATGAAAAACGAGCTATCCCACTTCATGCTTAGCTTCCCAAGAATCATCTTTAAATGGTCTATGCAAACATGAAATCATTGGAAATCGTAAATGAATTAATTTCCCATGTTTGTATATAGAAAATATAAAGGGGTAAATAAGTGAAGAGTAGATACTAAATAAAAAAATATTTAGTCAACCTCATTATATTTCTCTCTCTTAGTCATTTTCTTGTCTAAATAAGATCTAAATGAAAGGGATTTTTTTTGTAAACTGAACTAGTTACTAGGACAATTTATAGTGTAATGAAGTCTAGATGAGACTTGGCACTCTCTACAAGCTACTTGTTGAACCCCTTGACAACACTAATTAGAAACATGAGACTGATACAGGGACCTTTCTGGACCAGTCTCATACTTTTGGGTATGAATAATATGATCTCGATATATTAGATATGGGTAGTGTTTCTAACCTAGTAAATCCATATTAGATATTAATATTCCAAGTTAGGGCAGTAGATTAGTAGCAGGTTGACTTGGCCCTAAGGGCTAGTAGAAGGCCGAGGGTTTGCTAACTGGAAGGTTTACGCAGTCACCATAGAATTTTTGAGGTTTGGTTGACCAGGTTTGACCAACACTATAATTTTGGTCTGGGTTGGCTAAGTTTGACTTGAAAATTATTTGATTGAACTTTTGCTAAACTAAAAAATTTCTCCTATAAAATATTTCCGAGTTTTCTCCCTAGTTTGGGTTTCCTAGGGAAAAAATTGGTGTCTACTGTGCAGGCCTATTCTATTGTGATCTTTACTGTTTATGTTGTGTTTAAAATTTAATTTTCTATGTGTATTTACTTAATGATCTTCTAGGGTGTGCTAAATTAATATCATATATGACTGGAAGTTACTATTGGTTGCAGACAATTGTGCTTCGCTAATTAGCATTTGAATATAAACATTTGATTATGTATTTTTGTTGCTAATATGTGTTGCACTCGGTGATGTGTTGATATATTCACTCTTAGATGGTGTATAGATGAATAAACTTTACATATTTTGTCTTTAATGGTTTGGAATCATGGTTTTAAATATTAAAAATGATTATTTTCATTAAAAATTGATTATTTCATGTTTTTTAAAGACTGGTTGATTGATATCTCATAGTTTTCTTTTTCTAGTTCCATTTTAAAAATCAGTTTGATAGGTGGACTGGTTCGGTTACTGTTTCTAGTTTTTAAAACTATGATTAATACTTATATACCCCTTGTAAATCCATATCAGTCATTTAGATCTAGGGATATGGAATCCCTACTCATAATGACAGTTTTGATAACATGTTGAAAAATTACACAGTCTAGGCATATAATACAGGACTTGCACCCAGCTGAAGGGCTACTCTGCCACTGAGCCACATACTCTCTTTTTGATGTCACCCCCTGTTAATTGAAAACAAACATTTAGACCTAGGGATAGGGTATTCATGTCATCCATTTTGGTCACCATCATGGGCGTTAGAAATTATGGAAGAAAAATAAAAACGATAACATTTCGTTTTGAAGAAATAATGTTCCATGTTAAATCAACAATAGTCATTTTCTCAAAAGTACACATGATGTCATGTTTTCATCAAGTCAAAATAGATATTTTTGAGTTATAAAGGAGAATAAAGAATTTTGAGACTTCATTCTATCCTTCCAAAGCTTCAATAGATCCTCTCTACCATTGTAACACTTGTTACAACCATCAAAACTTCAAATTCCATCACCAATTTCTCATTTTATCAGTTAGATGCATTTCTGATGTGCTTCTGGCAGGGTTGATGTGATTTTGTTTTGGAGGAGTAAAGAGGAAATAACATGTTTAGTTGTCATCTCATTTTTTCAAAGAATCTATAAAAAATTTAATTGAAGCCTTCAAAAATCCTTGATGTAGTCAATTTCCTCTGAAAAGTGATTAAAATACTCGCCTAGGTTTTCGTTGCGCTTTTGCTACACTTTTTCATTTTCATGGGCTTTTCTTTACTTAACATGAAATTCCTATTGTCTCTTAGAATTGACATCCATAATAACCATAATCAAGCAGTTCCCACCTTTCCCCACACTCAAAATCACTCATTTTATCATTTACCCTCACAACCCTAGTTTTTCATTGCGCTTTTGTCCTAGCGTTGTGTTTTCCCTTTTTAACCCCTATTTCCTCACTCAAATTGAGAAATTCCACTTCCATTGATTTCCTATAACATATCCATACCTACTATAATTTTTTATAATTTTTCCTACTCCCCTTCCCTCTCATTTACCTCATTTGAAATTCGTTGAGCTTTTGACTCTGTTTTTTGCTCATCAATTTCAAAAGACTTTTCTGACCCAATGAAGATGAATTTTGGGGGAAAAAGAGAGTTTTTGTTAAGGAAAAGCCTAGTCACAATAAAATCCTTAAGTTTCTACAGAGGTTTCATATATTAGGATATATTCAACATTCTTGGAGGCCTATTTCAGAAAATCAGATTCTCCAATTTAATTTCCTGTTTTAGTCATTCTTTTGTGGCATGGATTTCAAGAATGTGGCATGGATTTCAAGAATATGGGAATGGATTTCAAAAAACTGAGAGATTTTTTTCTTCACAAAAAAATTATCTAAAAATACTTCTCCAAGTTTTGTAAAAATATTTATGTTTAAAGAGATATTAGTCCATCTTTCACCCCTCTTTTTACAAAAAAACAAAAAATTGACTACCTAGAAACACAACAAGTAATTGTTGCGCTTTTTCTCAAGAGGTATAAATGCATAATTTCAAGCATGTGGAGATATATTATGGCATAAATATGTCATTAAAATATATTGGGACACTTTGAGATTCATAAATGTTCATAAAATAGTCAAACAATGCCTCTTTTTCACCTTTCTGCCACTTTTTCATGGCACTTCTTGTGTTTTTGGACAATTTGACTTCAAGACACATTTTGAGGGGTTTCAAGCAAGTTTTTGCAATGATTAGTGACTCCATTGTATAGTAGACATATTAAGATTTCCAACCATATTTTTTTCATCAAAAAATCATTCGGTAAGGCCTCCAAATGATCTTCCAAAAACTTGTTGCGCTTCTACTAGATTTACTGTGTTTTTGGGAAATGTTTGCTGTGTTTGTGGGTTTGAGGGCTTTTCATTACACGTGGAGGTAAAAGGTAAAATTTGGTCAATGTAAAAGGTGGCTTATGATTTTTTTGATGATTAGTAGGCTTATTACTGGTCATCTTTGTAAATAATATTATGATTAATTCCTTGAGAGAAAAACTCAATTAGTTAGCTAAAGAAGGGGGAAGTTGTTTTTATTTTCCCTAGGATTAGTAAATGAGTAATTAGTTTCATTAATTAGTTGTTATGGATTAGGATCCGATCCCTAGAGGTGGAATCTTTTTTTTTTTCTATATGTAATCAGAATCAAGTCAATGAGAGGGTTGGATATTTTAAGTTCGCCCACTTTTGGCACTAGTGTTCTTGACTATTTGCAGAAGTAATTTACAGGAAGTTTCCATTATTTTTATGAGATTTTTTTGATGTGGTTAGTGATAATGTTTTTCTCCATTTTTCTTATGCATTTGATGATCAAGTTATTCAAGAAGCCATATATCTTCTTCTTGTGTTAATATCATCAGTTTAAACATGATACATTGTCTCATATGCTCTGTTTTATTTGAGATTTTCATGTAAATGTTTTTATTTTATAAGTAAATGAATTCATAGATGTATGCTAATTTTACTCCTTCTACATGACCTACTCCTCACTAGACTACAATGAAAATCAAATTGTGCCATTGACTACACCTACCATGCCTCATTTTATGTCTATGAGCGACCTATTGAAATACCTGGCCTAGTTCCTAAAATTGGGGCTTGTTATTCAACAAACCTAAATCAAACCCTACTGAGCTAATAACTAGCATAATACCTTATATTATCCAGTCATTTCAATTGGTTGTGAGTTTGATATAGAGATAACTCTCTCTAATTTTGTAGGGCTAGATACCAAGTCTAAAGTTGGTCTGTGGTTACCTTTTTGGTTTCCTTTCTCAGCCTTGGGAAACCAGGGAGCCCTAATATAATCAATCCTAGGACTTGCCCCTTGGTGGTGTTTTGCTCTGCTACTAAGCTATATGCCCATTTGATGATGGATATCATATATGTTCATGTTACACCAATTTTTGGTCATATAACCTGTTACTATTAGATGGACCGAAGTACACCATGTAAGACCAATTTTACCCTTGTAAAATTGCTTTCACTATGAAAAATAACCTAGTAACCCTTAATTTATTAAGTTTTTTATGGTCTAAAGAGGAAACCCCATGAGGAATAATTGAATAAATCCTTATTTGTTTGATTTTCCTTAAGGGATAATGAGTCAAACATCAGTTTAATTAATATTCCTAGTCATATTTAGCCCAAAATAGGAAAATTAATTAGATAAATCATTATTTATCTTATTATTTTCTAGGAATGATTATTTAAAAAATTATTTAAATAATATTCCTTGTTAAATTTGACCAAATTATTTATAAATAAATTTTTTTTTTTCTGAAGTTGGACTAATTCTATTAAGCAAAAATATGATACAAGATGGTGATACAATCAAGAGAGACAGAAAACCGACAACCGGCAATGATAGGACTATCAACCTCGGTTCCGGAGGAGTGAAACAAGCAAAGTACTACAACCAAAGACTGGAAAGCTAAAATACTGATCTCTACCCAGAATGGGTAGAGGTCTCAACACGAAGCTTTTTCCCTTTCCTGTTTTTAACTTTGACCCATCCATCCAGGGGCGAATGAGCAACAATAACTTGAAGACTGGGTTTCTCCGAGGGGGGCCCCTCCTTTTCTGAGTCAGAGGAGGAGGTCAAATGAGCACGTTTCTGGGCGATGGCGATGTCGGAGGAGTGTGCCGGACCATCGTTGGAAGGAACCCCAGCTGGAGGGGCTTGATCCAAATCTGCATCGTTGGCTTCATCTTCAAAGCAAGAGGATTCAGAATCCATGGCAGGAGGTGGAGAGCAAGGAGCCCATCGTTTGGATTTGTGCTTGGAGAGGTTCTCCTTTTTCTTTTTTACCGGTAGAGAAGGGAAGGTGGACTGCAGATGCCCTGTTTGGTGGCAGTGGCGATAGCGGAAGGCTGTATTTTCGTAGTCCAATGTCTGGGTCCAGACTAAGTTGTTTATTTTGAGAATGATTTGGTCTGGAAGTCCCTTGCTTAAGTCCACCTCCACACATATTCTGGCATATGTGTAGAGACCTACTTTTTCCCTCCTGTAATCTCCCGTAATGAAACTGCCCAAGGTGTTGCCTATAGCTTTGTAGACTGCAACATGCCATAAGTGAACAGGTAGGTTTGGAAGTCTGATCCATACAGGTGTCCTGGTGATGACTGCGGTTGCCAGATCAAAATCTGGAAACCAAGGCGTTAAGAAGAGCCTTGCAGTTCCCATGAACCAAGGGCCTTCTTCTAAAGCCTTTTCATAATGCTTACTGTCATCAAAAAGAACAATGAAATATCCTTTTGAACATAAACTAACCTTACAATGATGTGTCCAGTTTGCATGAACCCAATCATAAAGGTCCTAAGATCGTGGCCACAGTCCGTTGAATCTGCAAATGATGGCTCTTTCTGCATATTCTTGAAGTTGATTTACAGGATCTGCATGGGAAATTTCGACAGAGGGAACTTCCTCGGTTTTGTTAACCAAAAAAGGCTTGTATTTAAGGGCTTCCGAGGGTTTGGGGATCTCGGAATGTACTGCATCTTTGTAAGAGAAGGGAGGAGCGGAGGACGACTGTCCCGCTGCACCCCCTCTCAAACGTAGGGTTAACACCAAAGAGATGTTCCTGTTAATGCTGTAAGAAGAGATGGGTAGAAGATCTTCAAGTTGTTTCCCTTGAAAGAGAAGTCTCTGAAGGCCAGAAGGGATTCCAATCCGCCGTTCAAGAACCAGCTTGAGATCCAGCACCAAATCTGTGGAACAGACCCATTGCAGGATGGTTTTTCCTGTTGGTTGAGAGATTTGGATCTGAAAAGATTCAAAGAGGTTCCTTGACACAGTGTCAGGATTGCTTGTGCTACCAAGAGCATGTCTGCCCTGGCTTTGATGTGGAGGAACTTTCCCCTTCAAAAATAAACTGTCATTGCTGGGCAGAAATAGAACCGAGACAGAGGACTGGGAAGCAGGGCGATTGAAAAGCCAGTTGGTCTTCTCCTGCCTGAAAACACAATCTCTGCAATTTTTAAGATGCTGTAGCTGCCGTCTTTTTTTTCCTGCAAGATGCATCTGCCAAGTCTGATCTGCAGAGCAGGACCTGAGCGGAGAAAATGATGCAGGACTGAGGACCTTCGAGGTCCAAAGCGGCATGAGAGCCTTCGGAATAGGGTATGCTGTGGCTGGCTTCTTAGTTGGGCGCGGTACCATTTTTTCCAATCTTCCGGCACTATTACCACTCTTATCACTACCACCATGACGGCTCTCAGCGCCAGAGCCCCAATAGTAAGCTGGAAGTAGAGGGAATCGCATGCAGAGAGGCAGGGTGCTCGGCCCCTTGTCGTCCACTAACCCACAACTAGTATTCAATGAATGATTACTCGGAGTGACGACAACCAGTACAGCCACTAGCCCGCAAGGACTTTCAGCCCTCGCAATAATCCTGCCGTCCAGGGGCAAAAAAAAAGCGATTGGTGCTGAAATAGTGAAAAAAAAATCAAAAGTTACCAGATGCGGGTGTGAGGAAACTAGAACAGGCCAAGATTCATGCCCATAGCAAGCGATGGAAGGTTGGGGGTCTCTGGAGGAGGGCGCCGTAAAATCCAGTTCCCAAGCTCCGCAACAATCCAAAGCATGTCCAAAGTTCGGACGCTACCCACTCATGGAGTCGAGAGCCATGGAAACTGGAGAACCAAACCCTTCAAGTGCGCACCCAGGAGGATCCGCCGCCGCGCGGCCAAAAGGCCCCAACCTGCAAAACCTGCAATACCTAGCTCTTCTGCTCTCCATAAGCGCTCGATCGGTATCATACCGATACAAAAAATAATTTATTTATAAATAATTGAATAAATCACTATTTATTTAATTATTAATCAACCACATTCTTAAAATAATAAATAAATCATTTATTTATTTATTATTTACAAATAAATGGATTTGACCAAATTCAAATTCTTTTTCCCTCCAAAAAATATAATAAAATATTCCAAAAAAGTTGTATCTAGATTTGGTTAATAATATTTTAATTATGCACCAATATCTAGACTAAATTAATATTTTGTTATAAATAGAAGGTTTTTTTCCATTCACTCACTACCTTTTGTTGCCTAAATATCACTCTGGATCTATACTTTTGGTCTGACTTTGATTCTCCATCATTGTCATATTTTGCTACCATTTTTCCTGTGAGCTCCCTTTGAGTTCCATTTTTGTCTAGGTTTTCTACATCATCAAGAGAGAGAGATATTAGATCTGAAGCGCTGAGGACATACAAGAACCCATCCCATTGAGGGGGACTGGTAGCATCTTTCTATGTTCCCTTCCCAAGTGTCATAAATACAAAAATTATTTAAAAATATTGTTGTGAAACCAACTCCAAAAATAGAAGAAAAGAGATATCAACGCCTTAGAAATAAGCCACTTCGAGAGGGAAACCTCCAATACATTACATTAATGAACAATTCTTGGATGATACAAATTAAAAAACCTCCTTTCTATATAAAGGAGTCAATGGGGCCATAATGTAATCCTAGTGGGGCCACAATGTAATCCTAGCCGACCTAACAATAATAATTTAAGGGCACAATAATAACAATATGGGGGTTACAGGGGTACAATAATAACAATAAGGGGGTTTCACTAACAAAAATAAGGGACTATACTAGTAATATAGGGACCTAACATGCCCCTCTCTTTCAAAAAAGTGTTGCCCTCAATGCTTGAGTAGCTCTAGGTTCTTCTGTATAAAATTCTCATCCTCCCATGTAGAATCTTCAGTGGGTAAGTTCTTCCACTTGATGAGATACTCTGAAATTGATCGATTCCGTAGCTGTCAAGCTCTTATTTCCGTGATCGCTTCAGGTTCCAATATGATTTTTCCTTCTCATCAAGTTCTGGAAATATTGTTTGAACTGGAAGATTTTCACTTATAACCTTCTTTAAGCATGAAAAATGGAAAACTGGATGCCCTCGTGAAGAAGAAGGAAGCTCCAATTTGTATGCCATAGTACCAATCTTTTGCAACACCTTGTAAGGACCATAGTACTTCGACAATAATTTATTATCCTTCTTAGCTTGCTTGAGCGAAATTTGTTTGTATGGTTGTAGCCGTAAAAATACCGAGTCTCCTACATCAAAACTTCTCTCGTTGCAATGTTGATCTGCATGTTGTTTGATTCAATTTTGTGCCAAATTCAGGTTATCCTTTAAGAGTTGGAGAACTTCTTGTTGATGCTCGATGTGATCTTCCACTGCTTGAACCTTAGAATTATCTCTTAAAGATGATGTGATGGATGGTGGATGATATCCATAAAGTGCAATAAATGGGGTCATTTTTGCTGCAGTATGGAAGGAAGTGTTATACCTCCATTCAACGAGGGCTAACCACTTGACTCATTGTGTTTGTTTATCAGATACAAAACAACGAAGATATCTTTCCAAACATTTATTTACTATCTCATTTCGACCATCAGATTGAGGATGATAAGATGAGTTATGAGCTAATTGAGTACCCAAACAAGAAAATAACTCCGTCCAAAAATTTCCAGTAAAAATGGGATCTCTGTCGCTCACAATAACCCTTGGGTTTCCATGTAGCTTTTGAATTGTGTCCATAAATGTAGTAGAAATTATACTTGCTTTAAATGGATGAGATAATGGACAAAAGTGTGCATACTTGGTAAGTCTATCAACTACCACCATGATGACACTCTTTCCTTCGGAATTAGGTAAACCTGTGATAAAATCCATTGAAATATCCTCCAAACGTTGACTTGGAATGGATAAAGATTGTAGAAGTCCTGGGGTCTTAATTGTCTCAACTTTATTCTGCTGGAAAACCAAAAATTTCGCTACAAAATTTTGAATATTAGATTTAAGGCCATCCCAAAAAAAATATTTCTTCACCCTATTGTAAGTTTTTAAAAATCTTGAGTGTCCTCCTAAAGGAGAAGTGTGCAATTCCAAAAGAATATTTTGTTTTAGTTGGGAATTCTTACAAAGATATAAGCGATCTTTGTACCATAAAGAATCATTTTTCCAACTAAATGTATTAGATGTACTAGGATATTGCTGCCACTTTTTAATGAATGTCCATACTTCTTTGTCCTTCTTCCGTTCATCTCTTGCTTTGGTTATCCAATCTGGTTGGATAATAGAAATGGCACAAAGCAATGCTTCCACCTCTTCATTCTTTCTTGAGAGTGCATCTGCAACAACATTAAGCTTCCCATTTTTGTAGATTATTTCAAAGTCATAACCCAACATCTTTGTGACCCATTTTTGCTGCTCTTCTGAAGATATTCTTTGTTCCAAAAAGTGTTTAAGACTATCCTGATTAGTTTTTACCTTGAAGTGTCTTCCCATTAGGTACGTTCGCCATTTATTTAGTGCATGCAGTATTGCTAACATTTCCTTCTCATAAAGAGGTTTATGTAAATACTTTCCTTTGATTGGATGACTTTCAAAAGAAATGGGTCTTCCTTCCTGCATTAAAACAACACCAATTCCATTTCCTGAGGCATCACATTCCACAATAAAGGTTTTTGTGAAGTCGAATTTTGAGTAATTCGACTTCCTTTCCTTCTGAAAAAAATTTCAAGAAAAGTTCTTAAAAATTAAAAGCTATCATCCCCAAAGATTGTAACCATTGTACTCCTAGTACAACATCAGTACCTCCCATAGGAATGGAAATCATTGGACTATTCAATAAATATTCCCCCATTGTTAGCTTGATATTATGGCATTTTCCAGAGCAATTTATAGTTCCTCCATTTGCAACCTTCACTTGACATTCTGGTGTTGGGTATAGGAAACAATTCAATTCCTTGGCTACCTTACAATGAATAAAATTATGAGTGCTACCTGAATCAATCAGCACTATTACCTTTTTCTTCTTGATATGTCCTTCTATCTTGATAGTTTTAGGAGTGGTAATTCCTGCCAATGCATTACATGATATGGTCAGACTCATTTCTTCCTCTTCTAGGGCTGGTTCCTGGTGTATATCCTCTTCTTGTTCATTTTATTCTTCCTCTTCACAATCTATGTAAAATAATTTATTCTTAGCACACTTATGACCTTTAGTGTATTTGCTATCACAACTGTAGCAAAGCACTTTTTCTCTTTTTTCTTCCAATTTTTGTGGTGTCAACCTTATAGGTTGTGGAAATCTAGGCATAGCAACACTTGCTTCTTTATATAAGTGAGTGGTAGGCTTCCTTGTCGCCATAATTTTACATTCAATTTTTCTTGCCAACCTGAATGCCTTCTCCAATGAAGCAGGTCCAAAACATGAACTTCATGTTCGATGTTATCCTTTAAGGTACCTATGAAGAGATCAATCCTGTGTTCCTCTGGAATATCAGTTACCCTAATATTCAATTTTTGGAAGTCCTCAATGTGCTCCCCCACTAAGCCTTTTTTTTTTGACATTTACCAATTGGCTAAAGAAGGTGTTTCTCTTTGTATCCTCATAATGTGCTATCATTTCCTCTGTAAAAATTGACCAAGTGACAATTTTTTTATGGGAGCAAATCCATCGATACCATAAAAATGTATTTTGTTCTAAATGTAAAGTTGAAATGTGTACCTTTTGTGTGTTTTGCACATTATGGAGATCAAAATATTGCTCCATCTGTAGTATCCATGTTACAGGATCCTTTCCATCAAAGTTCCTCATATCCATTTTTGGAATATGGTGGTTCTTCCCGCCAACATTAGAGTTTATGAAGTCATGATTAACATTTATTTTGTTCTCATCATGAGTTTCCTCTACTATCTTTTCACCATTAGGAAACATTTCTTGTATCAACTTTGTCAAACCTTCCATGTCTGCTTTTAGATCATTCTTCATGTTTTTGATGTTGTCTTTAATTTTTTCATCGATCTTAGCTTCCATGTCATCCATATTAGATTCCATGCCTTTCTCCAAAATATCCATTTCATTTTTTATTTCTCTTTGCGAGAGAAAAATTTGGTGCACTTGCTCTTGTAATTTTGATAGATCATGTTGAGATTCTTCATCTTCATGAGTCATAGTAGAGCCTTCTGCAGGCTTAATGGTTGTTGAATTATTTTTACGGGGCATTTTTTTTAACCCAATACTGATATATATTCTACAATATGCCCTTGGAATCAATTCAAATTGATTCTTCAAACAAGACTTATGCAATTCGTAAAAAAAAATACACACCTTTTTCTTGCTTTTGAGGAGCTCGATATTGAAATTGGATTACATTTGTGATTGAGGCTCTTCAATATCTGAAATTGGGAACTGAGGTATCCTTATGAATTATCTTTCGAATTCCACAGGTCTGACTTCATTTGGATTCTCCAAGGCAAATTTATGTCCAATCTCCCGCAATGACCTAATTATGGACTGGTTTAGTAGAGAAAACTTGTATGACTTGCCATGTGTCACTGTTTCACCTTTTAGCTCTAAAATTGATAGCAAAGAAACTAAAATATGTGTAATAACAATGAATTTTTACGGCACTCCAATCCGATGCTCAGAGAGATATTTATGAAGATTTTTCCACGAGCACGTCTTTGAGATGAAATTCAGAAGCCTGAAAAATCACTACATTCCATAGATCATATCTCCAAAAATATTGCGAACCAAGCTCTGAAATTTTTCTAAGAGTTTCCTCAGGATTTTAGCTTTCCGCCCTAAAAATTTTGGATTCTGAACCTTCGTAGAAAAAACGTTATAGCACAAATTCCACGATGACCTGTTTAGATTAAATTGAGGAGCCTGCAAAAAGAGCTAACTTCCACAGATCATATCTCCGAAAATATTGTAAACCAAGATCTGATATTTTTTGACGAAGTTCCTTAGGATTTTGGCTTCGCACCCAAAAAATATCAGCTTCTGAAACTTCATAGAAAAAAATTATAGTGAAAATGCGATGATGACCTGTTTGGAGTAGCGAAACCCTTGGATCCAAAGCTCTGATACCAAATGTTATGAAACCAACTCCGAAAATAGAAGGAAAGAGATATCAACGCCTTAGAAATAAGCCACTTCTAGGGGGAAACCTCCAATACATTACATTAATGAACAATTCTTGGATGATACAAATTACAAAACCTCCTTTCTATATATAGGAGTCCATGGGGCCATAATGTAATCCTAGTGGGGCCACAATGTAATCCTAGCTGACCTAACAATAATAATTTAAGGGCACAATAATAACAATATGGAGGTTATAGGGGTACAATAATAACAATAAGGGGGTTACACTAACAACAAGAAGGGACTATACTAGTAATATGGGGGCCCAATAAATATTCTTGTCTTTTCTATTGGATGCATGGAGCAACTCTTTTTTTTAATGTCTTTAACTGCATGGATATGGATTTTGTAGCATTTATCTTGGTCAACTAATTTCATATATAAATAAATTGACAGCCATGTTTGATGTTAGGGCTATTTTTTATGCACAACTAAAGTGAGATTTTTTTGCATGCTTGCGATTAGAATTAATGCTAACAACTGGCGACTCCACAAGGGTTTATAATTACAACCGTTGTCATTTTCAGATCCCTGCATGACCAACTACTTCAACCCATAGGGTTTTCCTTCAGCTTTTTTTTTTCTTTTATTGATGTTGTTTTTAACCTTTAAAATCCTAAAACAGTAAAAAATCCAACTTTTATGTGTTTCTGGCCTATTGCGCAGGTGAATGGAATCAACAGTAGCTGAGACAACAATTTTTTTTGAAACCTACTCCCGAGAGTGTCGGAAGTGCAAGTCACACTTTTTGGGCCAAAACCTACGACCTCAACCTTCAGGGCGCAGAAAATAGCCAGAAAACTGCGACATCTGCTGAAAACAGGTCAGAAACTATGACCTGTACTTTTTGCGAGAATGTTTCTGTGATTTTTCTGGGTTTGTCTGGGCTACTATTTCGGGGTTGTCTGACCTCTATCTCCACCTATCTTGGACCTATAATTTCTTTGTTTTACTCATTGAATTAGGAACCTAGCCCCTAGGGCTTCAATACGCTTCCACATTTTTAGGAGGAGTTTAGCTGAAGCAGGTCATTTGAGATTTTAGTGTGTTCAACCATTCTCAGATATGATCTTGTACCTTCAAATCCATTTCAGATTGGTTATTTATTCATCTAAACAAATATTTTAAGTTTTTTATGGCCCTCCTCTAGGTTCCCCTCCATTTCCATTCAACTTGTAGCCTTTCTCCACCTTATTTGCAACACTTTTCCCTCTAGTTTTTTGTTGTTATCTGTACCTATTTCAAGCATATTTGACCTTTATGTCCTTGTCCCTCCCGAATTTAGATCCATTGGCCATCTTGTCTGTTTTAAATAGATTTTTCCCTCCCATATACTAGTTGTTGGTAAGCCCTCCTCCTTGGGTTTAAATTGATGCATCATTGGTTGTTTATTTTATGTCATATTTCAGTTTACTTCACTGTTATTTTCATATTTATTTACAGTTATAAAAAAAAAAAATTCTTTTTTCTCTACACATTTCTGGGTTTAATTAAAATTAACACACTTATCACATACACACACACCCTAAGTGAAAAGCTCCTAGTTTACACCGCCAGGCCAAGACTATAACATTGTAATAAATTGATCCTGCACCTCCCTGCCCTTGTTTCGACATTGTAATCATTTGATCCCGCACCTCCTTGCCCTTGTTGGTCTCTCTCCCTTTTTTGATCTGTGTCTATTTTTCCATCATTACGCCCCCAAGGCATTTATCCTAGAGACTTCTTGGTCTTCATTCTTAGTTTCTGGTAGGAAGACTTACTCCTCCACGTAAGGTTCAAGTTCGTCCTCCACTGAGTCCCTATTTTGACTCTGCTTTTAGTTCATCGGGTTCCCCTTCTAGTTATATCCCTGACTCTCCTCTTTTCACCTTCACCGTCTCTGGTTCAGGACCTAACTCTCGTGGTAGCCTCGGCCCTAATGCTAGAAATACTACTAGTGGGGACACAACGGGAACTATTCTAGCTGCTCCCTTGCTCCCTTATATGGTGGGTCTTAGTCTTCTCAATTTTAACCAGTTGATCAATGACCCCATACACCATGATCATGTTTAGCCTTCTATGCCAACCAAACTCCCTTCATACATCCCCAAGTTTGAAGGTCTTGTTGGAGAGGATCCTACAAACCGTGTTCATTCCTTCCACATGTTGTGTTCATCTAACTCCATCACCAATGACTCTGTCCGTATTCAGTTGTTATATTGTACACTTACTGGAGAAGCTTCAAAGTGGTATGTCAAATTCTATAGGGTAATATGCTTGGGTGGTGGTTATTGGGTATCCCTCTCAGGGCTTTCCGGTGCCTGACGGAGACTGTCAGATTAGCTGTAAAGTTCCATAGATGCTGCATGCATGTTCATGCTAATATATATAATCGACAAAGCTAGATGAAAAGATTACCTCTTTGTTGATGATAGATCCTATGGAGAATGCCAAGCAGCGAAGTAGAGATCCTTCTTCACCGGCTCCAAATCCAGATCCTGCAATCAATCAAAGCACCTGCGTAATCTCTACAACAATATAGCTTCTTATCAAGTAAACTAGGATATAAGAAACATTAAAAAATGCATATCTAAGCCATTCATATCATGCTACATAAACAATTGAACAATAATTGTGACACTGATGCATCGAATGGAAAAAAAAAATACAACTCTATTGATTTATGAAAAGGAGGATTACAACTGTCAGTTGCACCAAGCCCTCCTGAATCTCCCAAATCCTCTCTCTCTTTCTCTATCTCTGAGTGTGATGATGCTCAAGGAAGAAAGCTCTCAATGAACTTTTCCAATCTTCAAGCCTCACATTACAAAAATGAAATTCTACTCCACATATAATCAAACCTTTAACCTTAGACCAAGAGCCCACAGCTACAATTTATAGGAGATGGAGAGGACAAACCTTACCAACTCTTTCAACATGTTCAAATCGGGAAATATCTATATGATTCCTCACTTTTCCATGCTTTTTCCTTCCATAGGAGTTCAATTTTTTTTGGAAATTCCTAATAAAAGGTTTGTGCCATTTAGTTTCTATTTTGAATTGATTCCTTTTGAGAAAAAGCTGGAAATTCCAGTCAATTTTCTGCAAGATATTTACCTTTTCATATTAAAAAATAGATAATGTTTCCTCTTGGGAAGGACAGAGCATTACCCTAGGCATTAATGCTCCCTTTGCATGGCTCAAGTGCATTATAACTCTTCCTAGTTGTTTCTAGGATGCGTTACCTTGGAAAAAATGGGTCTTGTCTAGGTCATTTTATTCCTTCCATGTTACCTTCTCCTCTAAGATGATGAGGAGGCTACTTGTCCTATAATATATGCCCCCTAAAGTGTGAGGTCAGAGATGAAGATGATGGCTGAAATAATTTATAATAAGTGTAGTAGAATGAGAGGAATTAGAGGACTGAGGAAAACCTGAAACAAAAACATATGTCAAAAAATACAATATTTGTCTTGAGTCGGGCATTCCCATGCTCAGTAGCTAATCAACATGATTTATCTAAAGCAGAGATATGTATAGTGTGTCCATCGATAAGCATAACATGGAAGTGTCTATTATAACATGATCAATCTGATAAGCTATCTCAAAAAAACAATATCGCAACTTGGGAGAGGAAACAAAACTATAATGGTGTAAGCCTCAACCCAAGGTCTTGGTCGCCGCTTCACTAAACTGCATATTTCTATACATGTGAATGAATGAGTTGTATTAGAACATGTGGGAAATAATCTGATTACTAGTAAATAACAAAAACTATTAACAGACATGAGGGTGGCCACCAATAATGATGATGGTCCCCAAGATGCATAGTACAATCTAGCGAGTGTGAATAAAAGGAGTTGATGTCGAACACTCGTAGAATCATTCGACTGAGAGCCAATAATGAGAACCCCCCAAAAAATAGAAGATAACCCACCACTGATGTCTGCAAGTATCTAGGTATTGACGTGTTTCTAGATCAACTTCCTATATAAGATGTTGAAGTCGATAAGAAGAGATCTATCAAAAGGTAGGCATTGAGGTGTCCTACATCAGTAGACACAAAACAGGAAAAGATGATTTTGGTTATAGAAATAATCAAGAGCAAATGGGAATAATTGACGAAAAATAAGTTTTGGTATATGATGTCTTTGGTTGATACAAGGAGAAGTGGATAGCGGGATCCTCTTGAACAATAGAAGACACTCTAACAGGGTACCAAGAAACTTAGGCTTATGAACACCAAAGAGTATCAGGATTAACCAATGTAGGAACATTGGTATATGAAGGCTAAACTAATAGATGATAGGGTTCGGCTAAATTCCAGAGATTTTTATGGGAAGTTCCATGTTCAAGATTTTGTGCTGCCAAATCGACCTTTAAAATCTAACATAAGAAGTATCCATTTTGTCCAAATTTTTTCCTCGTCTGATTAAGTTTAACGAGTCCATATGGGTAAAATCGGTGATTTTTTCATATTTAGAGAGTCTAAAAATCATCATAAAAGAAAAATCCAGGGGGTAACTTTGTCATGTTTGATAACTGGGCACGACAAAGGAATAATAGTAAGCCCGAAACAGTTCATTTTCTGTGAGTTAGTCCATTGAATCCAGAAAAGTTAGAAATATATGTTCGATGGACATGTACCTCATTTTTTTATGAGTATGAGGAGATGAAGTAAACTCAATGTTTATTTGTGAAATTTTAACGAGTCCAACAAAGAAAAGCTTGATGCTCTTCGTGAATTTTTAATCAGTCCCATGGAGAAAAGGTCAGTTACTTTTTCTGTTTAAAGAGCTTTGAAAAATACAGAAAAATAATAGCTCTTATTTCTTTGTCGTGGTAGTTTAAAGAGCCCGACGAAGGCAACTCGAGGTTCTTTTAGTTTTACGAGCTAGAAAAATTCTCTAAAAAGAAGGCTCGAAACCGGGTCGAACAGAGTCAGATCTGCATTATCAACATTGACAACCCATCGGAGCATCAGTAACATTTAAAAACAATAGTTGCGACAAAATATGGCATGAATTTACCAAATTAAACAGACTAGCTGAGTGAGTCTTACCTCTAGAATGGCTATAATAAGGCAACAAACCTTCATTTTCACTATGTTGAATGCTGTGATAGAGCTCTGGAGTGAAAAAGGTGGAGAAACTTCAACAGTTAATTATGGACGAACCGAGCAACGGTTTCTAATTCTGTGAGATCCAGGTAAGAGCTTGAACCTTCTTCTATCATTTCATTATCATCTTAGTTCTATTTTCTGGCTGGAAATGGGAATTTTAGTAGGCCCTATATAAATTTAGTGGCTGATGCGGGTGCCTAGTGTTTTGGCTGCATTAAATGCACTGCCTGAGAAGAGAAAGAGCGTTAGAATGCACTGTTTGGCACTGTGACCCGTGTTAGCTGGTAGAAGCTATTTATGAACTTATTTTTTGTCATTATAAAGTGTTCTAGCCAAAAAATAATCCACTTAAAATGTTTCTTGTGCAGGTGTGAAGCTGTTTACCATGAGTATTTGGTGGGAAAGGGAGCATGAATGGGAAGAACGTGAAATGGTTACTGATGCTTCTAATTTTCTAGTTCTATGTAGATGCGGATTACTGAAGTATGATTGTTTAGAGCTGATGAGATGGTAGGAAGACCTTCTGAGATGGATCATCTAGCAATGGGATGACCGACAGCACGTCATTCACATCGGGGGTATTGAACTCTCGATTAAGAAAGATGGTATTTACTACTTGACTAGCCTATCATGCAGAGGACCGAGGCCCAATATGACAGGTTACTGGGCTGATCCATGCACTACTATGGATCTGATCCGAACTCACTGCATAAAAAATACCGTTGCAGTAAGTAACCGAGTGAATATTGCACGGGTGGCAACGAGACCGTTGAGGTCTCCCTTGTGGATGATAGTTCGCTTGGTCAGAGCCAAGAGTCAACACGTGGCCACCCAGGCCCACGTATTTCAGGTGCTGGATTACATGCAGCCTTAGGTTTTCCACTGATGTGAAGGTGTTGTCCACCGGGTTCGAGAAGAGCTAACAACATGTAAGACCCAAACCCAAAGAGAGTTTGGGTATGGCACACTGATCGTGTCTTTTACACTAGAGCAGGTACCCACAATGAGACCAAGAATGATCACATATTCCTTCGGACCTCGGGAGCCAAGATAGGCTCGTTCGTTAGTTTTGATACCGCAGACTGGAGAGGGTCCAATTGTCATTGTTTTGATGATGCATTCTTCGAGTGGTTAGAAGACTAGATCCTGATGATTGAGGATTATCGCTATGCAGGGATGAAATACACAGGAGATCTAGAGTTGATATTTCCATCGAGCACTCAGTGGGATCTTGATGGTAAGAAAGAACGTGATGAATGTTTTTTGAAGTATTTTTTGTCTTTTGAATGTTTATGCAACTTTTTTGTTTAATGGGTAAAAATGTGTTGTTTTTGAACTGAATCTTGTTTCTTGAAACATATGTGGCACCTGTTCGTCCAGCTAGAGCCCCTCAATATGCAAGGTGAGGAATGCAACTACCTGGGGCTGGTGTAGTAGTAGAGGTTGCAACCGCCTCCAAATAGGGTTATGGTGCACGTACTTTGCACGATCTTGCCAGGAACCTTGAGAGTCTAAGCATGGGCGTGCCACCTCTTCCCATGAGGGAGATTTCGGTTCACCTGCAACGGCATATGGTGGGTGTGATAGAGAGGTTCTTGGTGCCTCTTAGGAGGATTACCAGAGAAATTTTCTTCTATTTCAAGCAGCAGGCTCAGGAGGAATAGGGGATAGGGGATAGATGTGTAGATGTTAGAGTGAGGCTTAGCAAAGCCAATTTTTTGTAAAACATCAAAGTTTTGAGAAGTCTTTTGATGTAACTTGACTAGACATGACATATATATATATATACCTATACATATTTTGGCGATTTTGATTTATGTGTTTTTTATTTTTTTATGTTATTTTCATGGTAGAAATATACACTCATGTATGACTCTTTCTATAATAAATGTGTCAAATGCCAATCTAATACATAATTTTCCAATGAATCAGGTAATGTATTAAATTCTCTGGCAATGTGCTCAAACGTGATAGTTTGAAATTGACATTCTAGAAGTTGTACCCTTAAGTAATAAAATAATAAGGCTGGATTACGGACGTGATAATGATTTTTTAACTGCATAACAATGAGTTGAGAATCTAATCTGACCACCAAATTGGATATTTCGTGAGATGAAACTTCCGTGAGAAGTTGGATCACTGACATGTATTCAAAAATATTGTTGGTGGAATTGCTCAGGAAGATTCCCCTGAAATCAAGGAGTTCTGCCTGGGGTGTGTAGAGGACCCAAGCAGCTGACGCAATGTGCCAAGTATGACGACTAGCACCATTTGCATATCCAACGTATGATAAGGATAATGAAGGCATATGTGTAAAAGAAAAAGTTTTTATGAGAAAAACACTCAAAAACCCAAAATATCCAGACACATCAATGAAATTAAAAACTGATATACATAAAATTACAATGCATATGCCTAGTGGAACACTAGGTGAAATACTTCTTCAAATAGAGCCCGTTGTGGGGCTCTGCGAGTGGAATTACATTACAGTCCCGAGGTTCATAAGCTCCTTTTGAAAGGACTTTTGTGACGACGTAAGGACCAAGCCATAATGGTTGGAGTGTTCCTTCCCCTAAGAGATCATGTCTCTGATCATAGAGTAGAATGAGATCACCTTCTTGGAAAGAACGAGGTTTGACAGACTTGTCATATTGAGATTTGAATCAGCGTTGTTAAGCTTCGAGTGCCAGTGTGGCATCTCGGCGAGTTTCGTCCAACTGATCAAGCGAGAGAAAGCGCTCTTCTATGGCGGTGGTGCTGGCTATGACTTTAACAACGAGCTTGACTGTTGGAATCTCACACTTGATTGGGAGTACTACTTCCAAGCTGAATGCAAGTTGGAATGGCATGAAGCCTGTAGAAATTTTGATTGACGTTCGGTATTCCCATAAAATGGAATATAAATTCCGATGCCATGTGGGTTTATGGTTGCTGACTAACCGATGAATCATGGTTTTGAGGATGCCATTTACAACTTCGAATTGGCCATTTGCTTGAAAATAGTAGGATGGAGACTGATCTTGTCGAAAACCTAACATGGAACTCAATTTCGTCATCATATGGTTCTAAAAATGTGATTCATGATCTGTGACAATTGAGAGGGGTACACCGAAGTGATAGATAACTTGATTGAACAGGAACAGAGCGACGATTTCTCTATCGGTCCTAAAAATGGGAATGGCTTCTGCCCATTTTGTGAAGTAGTTGACCGCAACTACAATGTAGTTGTGTCCATCCATAGAAGTAGGATTGCATGTAACGAAGTCTATTCCCCATTTAGTGAAAGGACCAACGGAGACAACTGGATGGAGAGGGGTGGGGTGGTCGTAGATTTTCTCCATGAAAATTTGACACGGATGGCACTTTTTGACCGCTGTGATGTAGTATTTACACAAAGTGGGCCTATAGTATCCTGCACACAAGATTTTATAGGAAGTGGCTATGCTAGAAAGATGACCGTCACACGCCCCCGCGTGACAGTCATTTAAAATGTGTTCTGCTTCATTAAGAGTGAGACAATGCCAAAGAATAGTATGGACACTGCGATGATATAAAGTATCGTTTAGCACGAGGTAGTGTTTTTCTTGGTGGCGATTACGACGACGGTCGTCTGACGTGAGGGTTGGGAAGAAACATTGAGTTTGAAGGCAGACCAAAATTTCTCGATACCAAGGATTAGAAGAATCGACTAGGTAGATAGATTGATCGGGAAATGGGTCATGAGCTACATCTTCTGGGTCAATTCTGGGAAGGTTCGACAGTAATTTGGTGAAGACTAGAGATTTCTTTGCTTTGGTAGTAGTGAACACCAAATCAAATTTTTGGAGGATTACAATCCATTTGGAATATTTTCCTCCAACAAATTTTCGAGACAAAATGTATCGCATGGTATTCTCCAAAGCAATGACAATAGTCTACTGTAGCAATATATAGTGTCAGATTTGGGTGACAATGAAGACCACCACGAGAGATAGTTTTTCCACATGTGAATATCGTAGTTCGGGTCCAATGAGACCTTTTGACAAGTAATATATCACATGTTCACTATCATCATCGTGAACTTGAACCAAAGCCATTCCTAGCAAGGATGGTGAGGCTACCAGATAGAGGAGAAATTCATGTGAGTAGTTGGGGGCACTAAGAAGTCGGGCGGAAATGAGTTCTCATTTCAAGGCATCAGACGACAGTTGAGCTTGGTCATCCCATAAATATAGTGTTCCTTTCTTCAATAAACGCATAAAGCCTTTCGTGATCTCGGCATAGTTTAATATGAAATGACGTAAAAAGTTTGCCTTCCCTTGGAAACGTTGGAGTTGAAAAATGAATTGTGGTGCAAGTAACTCAATGATCACCTTAACATTATCGGGATCAACCCTAATCCCGTGCTTGGAGACAATAAAACCTAGAAGGCGTCCAGACTCGACAAAAAATACACACTTATGTGGATTTATATGTATATTGTAGAACCTACACCAAGCGAATATTTGTTTTAGATGCGTAAGGTGGTGGGTGCACTTCATGGAGTGATCCGGAAGGTCATCCAAGTAAGCCTATACAATATGCCAAATATCATGAAAGGAATAGTCCATAGCCTTTTGAAAAGTTGCTCCTTCATTCTTCAGACTGAATGGGAGTTTACGATACACAAAGGTTCCCCAGGGACAGAAGAAGGTAGTTTTATGTTGGTCATATTTTTTAATCGCAATATGGTTGTAGCCCGAGAAGCCAGCCATAAAGGAGAAAGATTCACATCCAGCACAATCGTCAAGAATTTGATCTATAAATGGCGTAGGATAATTGTATTTTGGACAAGCAGCATTCAGATCAAGATAGTCAACGCAGACCCGGATGGTGCCTTGTTTTTTATCTACGGGAACTAGATTGGAAACCCACTTCATCAAAGGAACAGGATAGGTGAAACCCTGAGCGTGTAAGATTTTTTTGACTTCAATCTTAATGGCGATTGCTTTGCGAGGGTGGACAAGTCGAAGTCTTTGCTGAAAAGGCTTGGCATTTTCATAAACTTTGATTTCGTGCTCGACAATAGATGGATCTATACCAAGCATTTCATCGTAAGACCAAGAAAACACATCGCAAAATTCCTTAGAAAGGGATGTGAAGTGTGCAATTTCTTCGGGATTGCAATCAGCTCCAATTTGAATGTTTTCCACGATAGCCGTTTTGACCAAGATATCGATGAGCATAGTCTTAGAAATATTTCCCATGTTCCCTTCTGAATCGATAGTTTTAACAGTCATGTAAACGGAAGGAATGATTTTAGGTGGGTAAAAATATGGGATTTGGGTACTTATCGAGTCCGAATCGAACATTGAAGCGCAATGATGGAAATCTCCCCAAGGTCATTCTTCTAGAGACACGACCTCTCGAATAGCTTCATCTATAGGTAGGAATTCATCGAGGAGATATTTAGAAAGAACTGCGATGGGCAGGAGGTTGGTACCATTAGTCAAAACCAAAGTTGTGGAGGGTTTAGATGTGATTTGGATGGCTTGATAAGCCAAATATGCTGGTGATAGCGACATTTGATCTCCGTAGGAATAATTTTTTAAAGGCACCGGTAGGATCGATGGATCTATAGAGCCATGTGAAATGGTGGAAATCATTAAAATCGTATGTGAAACCTCGGGTAGTGGGAGAGGAAAGCAACCCATCAGGGAAGATGCCTTCAGAATACCGATACCTATACTAACATACAAGTCAGGAATGCCTCCTAATAGGGGTAAAATGCTACTTGGTAATGTGGAATAATTGGGGGTGAAAAAGTATAAATGATCCACTGTGACTATTTTCCCATCCAATGGAAAGAGGATGAGTCAGAAGACCAAAGAAACAATGGAAGTCATTGTGTAAGACCAGCTGCGACTCAGTAACAGATTATAGTCTAGATTACGATCTACGACTTCTATGTCCACCATTATCATTTTCCCACTAAGCAAAATGGGAAAGCTAGCAAGGTAGCCTTTTGGGAGGAAGGTGTGGCCATTGAAAGCTTTAAGGGAATTCGATGGCAAAGACAAACTAGGAGAACCCAAAGCGAGCCAACAAGTAGTTGACATAACGCAGGTCGAAGCACCTTCGTCTATGACAGTGTGATGGATTTGTCTCTCTTTCGACACAACTTGCACCTAGAATGCAAGTTGGTGTGAGAGGTGAGGTTTAGATTTCTCCATGTCAAAGATGGCTAGCATAGAATCTGGGGGGTTGATTCCACCAATGGACGAAAGAAGAGGTTTCCTTTGCACTGGGAAAGTTTGCAATACTTTGAGTGCAGACATAGCTGACGGTGCTTGCGCCAAATCTTCTACAATATTGTAGCTTTGGGCAGCATGTGAAGAGGTGTTATTAGTTGTGTGTCAAAGTGTCCCTTTGGGGGGATGAATCACAGGGTTAGAAGCAAGCCTTTCGATATGCAAATCGTTGGGTGACAGTGGATTCGAACTGGTACCAGGTTCCTGAGCATCAATGACAGGATTTCCATAGAGTTTGGCTCATGTTTAGAGTTCAAAAATTTCAACACCATAAATGGAAGACGATCCTTCACCGGAAGGATGTGTACCACCGTTGGCCCTTTGCGGGGCTTGTGGTGGGTTTGCTACCATGTGTTGCTATTGTTGTTGTGGATTAGGGAAGAGATTATGAAGAATGGTAGGTGTCCTCCCAGAGTCGTTTTTTGTGATAAAATCCTGTAGTTGAGGACATTTGTATGTCAAGTGGTCCTCCGCACAGATTCTGCAAGGAACATTCAAGGGTTTCTCCTTTCCTTTTTCCTTCTTAGCAGTGTTTTTCTGATTAGGATTATTTTGAGTATCCGATTTCTCTTCTGAAGAAGAGGTGTTTTTATTGTTCTTATTGTTCTTTCCACTAGGTTTTTGTGAAAATTGCACAGAATTTAGGGGCAGTGGCAACCGAAGATGGTTGGGAGGTTTTCCCACTAGGATGTTTTATTGCTACGCTGGAGATTTCACCAACGAGGCTGTCGGCGTGGGCTCCAAGTTTTTGAGTAGCGGGAGGATTTAGATTACTAGGGGCATGGGGGAGTAAATCATATAGCATTACAGATTGCGAATATACCAGATCTAAATGTTGTGCACGACAAATGGATTGATCTTCAGTGACCACACCAGACAGACAAATGTCCTTAGATAGGGTTGGTAAGAGTGACTTACAAAACCGGTTTGATAAGAGATGATCCGAGATTGACACTTTGACCAGCCTCCTCATACGTCTCCATTCATGTATATGATCGGAGATTTAGGTGACAGTGTTTTGGTGCAGTGAGGTTAAGAGTTCCGTGCCAGTTTCATATCTAATAGGTAATTGGAAGTTCTTAATAAATTCCATAGCTAAGGTGCCAAAAGTGTTGACTGCCCCATGTGGTAACTCAATGTACCATTTGGCAATGTTGCCTATGAGAGTGTGGGGGAAAATTTGAATCCGAATACTTTCATCCACCATGGAGTTAGAAACATACCATAGATGAAAGGTGGTGATGTGCGTAGCCGGATCGTCCCCTTGTTTCTCGTCGAATTTAGGGATGTCAAATGGAATCTTGTGCGGTACTGCGAGCTATAGTGGGTTGTGGTTGATGGGATCATTGGTCAGTTTGTAGATGTCGGGGATGTCTAGAGTTGCCAAAAATGGCAATTACGTGTTTGCCCCCGGATCTAGCCAAGAAAGTATTGGATGACCATTTGGACTGTAGGGTCTACCCATCGGTGTGTTACCAGTGGGATAAGTAGGACTTTGTTGATAAAATTTCCTTGTGGGTGGGGTGTAGGGGTGTATGGTTGCTGTCTCTAAAGTATGTTTTACTGGGGAGAAAAATTTTGGTTTCCCGTAGTGTAAAATTTACCCCCTTGCCGAAAGTTATTTTTGGGTTGGTTTGCCCATATGGATGTGATAGAGCTAGCCAAAGGCATACTACTATTCGCATAGTTAATCAATGACATAGACCCTACACCGGAAGTTTGACCACTCAAAAGAAAAACGTTAAAATTAGGCTATCCTATTTGTCCTAATGACTGCAGGGGTACAGAAGTGCCCCCTATCATATGTGTGTTGGTGACACTGCCCCCTGGCAAGGTGGCCAAGGGGTTTGAACTCAGCAAAGTGTTCCAACCGAAAGGGCCGCTAAAAGGAACCGAAGTAGCCTTGCTAGCAGTTTCAGGAACTATAGGTCCTGATGCAGTCATAGTAGGAGCATATCTCAAAGGATTCGGAGGTCCACTGACAGTTGTGGTGACCACAGTGCTAGGACCGGGTATAGTCTGGCTACTGGGGTTGTCGATCATTGGTGGACAAATAACTACTAGTGGGGAATATGGTGGCAAACGAGAGTTGGTTACCATTGGCATCGATCCCATGGGTGCTGGTTCTGAAACATATGTTGGTGCAGCCGAAGACATATCTTGGTTTGGTGTAAGATGAGCTAACACTGGCGCCGACAGGTCAGTGGGAGGAGGATTGCAAGGAGGTATGACTCCTTCCGTAAAAATATCCTCTGGAAATTCCAATTGATATGGGGTTATGTGAAAATCAGGTGTTTTCATCGGAGACCGCTCTTCCGAAGAAGGCACAGGCTCAGCGAGACTCAACTCCTCCTCTAGTGTTAAAGGAGGGAGACCTCATTGTCGTCAAGACAGATAACGAGGGTCAAATGACACCATGGTGACCTGTTTGTTTTTAGAAAATTTAATTATTTTTGATGTATTATAATGTCTCAGTGATAGTAACCACACACCTAAAAAGGAAAAATAAAAAGAGAATTTCTAAAATCAATCAGTACTACCATTTTCTGGAGATGAAACCCAGTATCAGAATAACATTCAGAGAGGGTTAGTCATCAACACATTTACGGTTACTCTAGAGCTTCTCCTGAACCTTAGTCAATAGGTGTAATCACTCTCATGAAGACGAGTACCCTCCCAAAGACCGAAGTCAAAGTAGTTTTGTTTGTTTTAGGTACCAGGATAGCCTGTTCGAGTCACCTCGTGTAAGTCCCTAAAAATTTTGGCAACTAAAGATACCACAAATCACAAACATCTTCAGGGGGGTCACGATCGTAGAAAACACACTATATGGGAAGAACACCTTGATTCCAGATCTAGTTTCGACATCCTCGAAGGGAACCCTAATATATAGCATACTTCCTGAATGCACTCAAAGGTGGGCTACCTTATCATGAACCTTAGTGTTGTCTCACGCTTAACTCTAGTGGTATTGGAGTGGTCCTGATAATATGACTGCAGTAGGATTTCACTTTTTAATGACTCTAGTTTCAAGTTTTGAGATATTGGGTTATTTTCTCACTTCTCCTACCCCAAGATCCTAGCCTGAACTACTGTTGGTGTGAGCTCAGAAAATGTTATATGATTAATTTTATTATCTCTTGGTTCTTAGTGTACATGATTATTAGACTTGCGGAGGGGGAGTGGACGTATGGAATGTGATGAGACTCTGACTCAAAAAGCCATGCAGAAACATGCTCTAAATATTCAATTCAATGAAGAGTTTATTCTGCAAGGAGAGATTCTTTCAACATCCGTGCACCAAAAATTCAAATAACACAGTTCAATTTTAAAGATTGAGACATCTATCTATCTTATCTTAACAAATTTTCAACCAATTTTTTTTCATAATTAATTGAGATAAGTTCAGAAAAAATTAAAAAAAAAATCTTCTTCAAAAAGCAGATGCAACTAACATTAACTTTTTAAACAAGAACTAAAGACAAAAATACTAACTGGTAAACAAGCACAGGGATCCAACAAGGGAAACTAATCTGATGGCCAATAACTCCATAGCCAAATGGAAACACAACATAGGTGTAAACAATATATTTGGTTGGGTAACGCTAGCAAGCAGAGGCTATAGAGTGTTAATATTGAGACTAACGCACTGCATCTGAGCATAAGCAATGTTATAATGCACTGAAACACTTACAGATGAAGTGTTACTCAGGGTAAAGTTGCATAGATGGCTAAGAAGGGTCTAATCTAGACTCTGTGAGCTTTTGAGATGATTACTGAGCATATAAACTGGTTGGAAGGATATGTGAATAGAAGGAAAGAGGTAAAGTCATAGGAATAACCCGGAAACTTGGGGTTTACTCCCTAGTGAAGTCGCCATTTCTGCTATAGGGTAATATGATTGGGTGGTGGTTATTGGGTATCCCTCTTAGGGCTTTATGGTGCCTGAGGCAGATTGTCAAATTAGCTGTAAATTTCCAGAGATGTTACATGCATGTTCATGCTAATATATATGATTGACAAAGCAAGATGAAAATATTACCTCTTTGTGGACAGTAGATCTTATGGAGAATGCTAAGCATCGAAGTAGAGATCCTTCTTCACCGGCTCCAAATCCAGGTCTTATGATCAATCAAAGCACCTGCGTAATATCTACAACAATATAGCTTCTTATCAATTAAAATAACATATAAGAAACATAAAACAATGCAGATCTAAGCCATTCATATCATGCTACATAGATGATTGAACACAAATTGTGACACTGATGCATTGAATGGAAAAAATAGATACAGTTCTATTGATTTATGAAAAGGAGGATTACAACTTTCAGTTGCACCAAGCCCTCCTCAATCTCCCAATTCCTCTCTCTCTTTCTCTATCTCTGAGTGTGATGATGCTCAAGGCAGAAAGCTCTGAATGAACTCCGCCGATATTCAAGCCTCACACTAAGACAATGAAATTCTTCTCCACATATAATCAAACCTTCGACCTTAGACCAAGAGCCCACAACTCCAATTTATAGGAGATGGAGAGGAAAAACCCTGCCAATTCTTTCAACCTGTTCAAATCAGGAAAGATCTAGATGTGTCCTCAATTTTCCTTGCATTTTCCTTCCATAGGAGTTCTGTTGTGTTTGGCAATGCCTAATAAAAGGATTGTGCCATTTAGTTTCTATTTTGAACTGATTCCTTTTGAGAAAAAGCTAGAAATGCCAGTCATTTTTCCGCAAGATATTTCCCTTTTCACATTAAAACACGGATAACGCTGCCCCTTGGGAAAGATAGAGTGTTACCCTAGGCATTAAATCTCCCTTTGCATGGCTCAGGTGCATTGTAACTCTTCCTAGCTGGCATTGTAACTCTTCCTAGCTGTTTCTAGGGTGCGTTACCTTGGCAAAAATGGGTCTTGTCTAGGTCATTTTATTCCTTCCATGTTACCTTCTCCTCTGAGCTGATGAGGAGGTAATTTTTCCTGTAACATATACTAGACCTCCTCCTCTCATACTACTTGTCTACTCTTGCTAGGGATTTTATGTTTTACTTCCAGCTTCCCCTTCGTTATGACACTAGTACCGATATTTTGACCTCTTTTCATCAATCGTGTGCGACCTGTGTGTCCGATCATGTCCAGGAATGACGGAGAAGAAAGAGCCTATGTCGAGCCCCTACCTTCGAAGATTGTGTCTACATGGACTAGTTTCTCAGATCCGTTTTTTTAACTATTGGAAAAGATGTTGCATCTCATTTCCCTCAGACTAAAGAAGTAGGCCTCCAGATTGCGTTGAAATATGACCTAATCTATGCAGAGTCTAGTTATGTTTATACTGTCTTACTTGATCTCCCTAGACGCGGCGGTGCCAACAGACTGGGGGCATCCCATGCTACTGACGATATCATTGGAGCCATTTCTCATCCATACACTCATCCTCCCATGGGTTATGGTTTCCCTTAGAGAGGGGCCAGATCCTCCAACACTTTTTCCCCTCCAAGTAGCATGTATCCAGGATACGTCATGCCTCTTCCTTCTACCCCACCTGGTTACCACAATGTTGCCCAACCTCCTTATTATCCATATCCATAGCCTAGTGCTCCAGCTCCTCCAACATTACCACGTCAGCCTCCCTTTCCTTCTCAACCTCTGCAATAGTAGGCACAACCCCCCAGGGTCAGGTGTATGCACAACAAGGCACGACTAATCTTCCTACTTCCAAAGGGAAGAGGAAAGGAAAACAAAAACAATCTGCCCCAGGTAATCCAGGACCCAAACCCTAATGGAATACACCTAACACTGCTAACCAACAATAGGGCACACATCCCAAGAAGGACAGGCCTGTTCAAACGAGAAAACCTTGTTCTTGTTGCAGTGTCTATGGTCACTATACCCATGATTGTCCTATTTTACCTCAGATGCGTCAGATGTGGGAAGCTCAAGCAACATCCTGAGGAAAGCAAGCCTCCCCTTTGGTTCCTCCCCATGCTACACCTATCCAGCTAGCTATGTTTACCAATCCTTTCTGCAGCAAGGATTCAAGGCCACCCAACCCCGTGAAGGTCAAGCGGCCACTCAACCTCCTCCATCTGGTACCGATGATTACCATTTTCTCATGATGAACTCTTACCAACCTAATATCGCTGATCCCAACCTTCATACTTGGTCCCATCAATACAACAAGCTCCTTGCTATGTCTACCCCCGAGCCCCCTTTATTATGTCCCACATAGCCTCTTTTGACACCCAATCATCCTTTACATCCCTCAGCCTAAGGCAGAGCTTCATACTAGGATCCCCAAGGGACCATTATGCTGAAACGCTGCTTCCAGTAAAGATACTCATTCATGTTGATGATGATGATGATGATTGTTAATGTCCAATGAGACCAATCTTTGGTCTATTGGACCTAAAGAAAAGAGTTATTTAGTTTGATTTAAGATTTTATTCCTATGCTTGAAAAGCTTGGAGAGAAGCCTCCCAATCTCACTATAATTTTGACATCTTAAAAGGCTAGGAAGGTCAATATTACAACAAAGATTATGAAATTGAGCTCTAATGTGGTTGTACGCAGGGCACTCTAAGAGGAAGTGATTTTCATCCTCGATGTTTATATTATCACAAAGATTTTATATCCTTTCCATCCATGGTGTTTAAGGAACTGTCCAATGACATGTTTCACCATGGAGCTCATGAGAGTTCGTTCTAATATTGGCTATATTAATTTTCTTCTTTGAGCTAGTTAAAATAGAGAGATTCTTTTGATCTTCTAGGGTGGGGTTGGTGACCTCCTTATAATATCTTAATTTTATTTTAGCTGTTAGATCTTTCTCACACCACAATTTTTCTTTGAACTTAGAAGTAACAATTTTTTTAATGTTATTAATGTTTTGCAATGCAACATTCTCATCGATCTCCCAATGGTTTAACCAGGCCCTGGTGTCTTTATACCAACCTATTTTAAGCCTTAAGTGGTTTTGGCTAGAATTTAAAGCTAGCTTAGGAAGTCTATGGTATCCTATGCTATTGAGCTTGTGCTTGTACAAAAGAAGCCTAGTGATAAATAGGCTCTCGATAGGGGAAAGACCCACTTCTATAAGGAGAATATGATAGGGTGCATTGCTTTTAATTTTAAGGTAATACGTTATAAACTTCTATATTTTCTCAATATTTCTCCAGGATTCTCTAGAGATGCTGCAACCCCAAACCTCACATCCATATAAGATAACAGGAGTGACTAAAGTTTCAAAGAGGAACTTCTTTCTATCCCACATTACGAGGTTTGCCATTTTACAATTATTTTCAAGACCAAAATAAGCTTTCCACCTCCCATTAATCCTTTTCTGAATGCTATAGTTCCAGTTGAGCTTGTGATGAATGTCAATTCCTAGGTACTTGTAAGAAGACACTTCCTCCAAGTTACTATTGTCATACATAAAATTAGTACAAGTGTCCTTAGATTTGATAATCATAACTTTTGTTTTATCAGTGTTAACAGACATACCCATTGTAGAGCAGAAATCCTTAAGAATTCTAATTTGCTTATCAAGATTAGATGGGCACCTTGCGAGAAGAAAAATATCCTCAGCATAGAGAAGGAGGATGATGACTATCCCAGCTAAGATCGTGCCATCACATCCTGCTTCCTCTAAACAACCTTCTAGCTTGTCGATGTAAATTCCAAATAGGGTAGGGGAGAGGGGGAAACCTTGTTTAACTCCGATATTACACTTAATATCTTTCGACCACCCCCCATTTCTCTTTAACTTGGCAATTACATTCTCTTATAACATTATAGCGGCCACTCTTAGCTTGAAAGGAACATTTAGCTCTTTTAATATACTCCATAGGTTATTTCTAGGAACAATATCAAAAGCCTTTATAAAGTCCACAAATCCACAAAAGATATTGGATTTATCATTGCAACATTACTCCATAATGATCCTAAGTGTAATGAGGTGGTCTGTTGTTGAGTGTTTCCTTCTAAAACCCACTTGGCCTTTAGCTCTCTTACCTTCACTTTCAAGCGAAGTGCTCAACTTATTTTCCAAAATAATACCATATAACTTGGCTGAGAGAGGGCTGATCATAATTGTCCGATAATTACAGGGGTTATTTGTATCCCCACTTTTAAAAATAGGGATAATGAGGCTTTGAGTCCAAGGTTTAGGGAACACTTGCTTGACTGCTTGGTTGAAAATCTTGTGGATGTGGGGGATGAGGACAGGACCTCTAATTTTTAAGTTCCACCTGGTAACCTTCAATGTCTTTAGCTTTCCAATTTTCCAAGCGTTTAACCCCAAAATAAATGTCTTCTAATGAGAAAAATTCTTTTTTTGTGAGCATGGTTTCAAATTTATCCCTGGCATTTGGAGATTCATAAAGCTTTTTAAGATAGGAATTCCAGTCATGTAAAGAAATTTTATTATTATCTTTAGTTTTCCATAGAACTGCCTGCACTTTGTGTATGCCACCTAGTAGTGTGGTAAGAGATTATGTTGTTTTTGTCAATATATTGGGTTTTTTCCTTTAGTTAGGTATTTTGTTTATTTTCTATCTGGTCAATTTGGAGAGACTACTCTAACAACTTCTTAATTGCTCTCTCGTGACTTACAACTTTTGTTATACCTATGTATTGTTTTTCTCATATCTTCTTAATAGTTCTATAGACTTAATGAGAATTTGTTAACATAATACAGAGACAGCAAATTATGATAGAGGTCATCTATGTTGTCTATACTAGATAAAAGAAGAAAATTAATTTTTAATTCATTTAGAAAGAGATGAATTTTATTTCTATCAAATATTAAGTTCTTTTGACTATAAGGATTATCTTCAATGAGATATCTATGCATGAAAAAATTGAGAGTTATGACTAAAGGCTTATGATCAGAGTCAGGCTCGTGGTAGTCTAAGATGTCAAAATTTATTATTTCGTTGTATAAAGAGAAACCGAAAATAACATAGTCAACCATGCTACTGCCAATCCCATGGATGCAAGTCATCTGGCTAGATTTGGGCCACTTCTTTAGACCGTTGAAAATTATGAGATCCTAAGCACTACATAGCTTGAATAGCTCCGACGCAAAAAAATTATCCACGAGGTCTTCAGATCTCCTTTTGTACGAGGATTGGGGCTGGAATGATTGCTTAGAAGAATAGCTTGGTTGCTTGAAGTTCGAGCATTAAAGTCACCCATTAAAAGTATATTACCTTCATTCCTTAGGCTAGAAATATCATTCTCTAAACCATTGTAAGGAATATTTTTATCTATATTATTTTTCTTATAGAAGTTAGAATTAATGGGGGGGAATAACAGATTGCTATGTAGGTATTTTTATCATTAATGTCAATAATATCAATTCAACTATGTTGGTTGTAAGGGTCATTTTTTATAAATCCAAGCATGGGGGGAGATGTTCTTCTTAATGTAGCAAGCTATGCCCCCAATGACTCTACGGGAGGATCGCTTGTTCTAGGTAGACCATAGTGCAAAGCCATCTATGTTAGGGACCTTAGATTCTTCGTGCTCTGAAGTTAAAACAAGAAATATAATATCAACATCATTTGAGATCCAACTTAGCTTGGGGCCTTTGTTCCATGGAAAGCCCCAACAGTTCCAAGAAAGAATTCAGAGCATGTTGAATTGCTATCTATTACTATATTTTTGGTTTATATCTCGAATAACGACTTTTCTATTTCTGATTATTGCCCATTTTCCTTCCTTCCTAGATTATTTTACCTTTTGAACCTCCTTTCTTAATTCTGCTTGATCTTCTGGAATGAGATCTTCATTTATAAATATTTTTGTTCCTTTTAGACTTGAGGTTTTACTAAGTATGTAATACTTATGGTCAATATAGCTCACCTTTATTCGGATCAACCTTCCTTTATTCTCAGTTAATTTCCCTAACCTTGTTACTTCTGTGGGACACGTTGTTTCAATTTGTAATCTATTATGTAATTATGTTTGGGCTATGGATAAAGTATCCTTGTCTACCTCCTCTTTCAAACCGAAGATTATAAGGTTCAAGGACCTTTTGTAATGCTCATGGTCTAATTCAATCAATTTTTTCATTTCATATTTAATTGGTTTGATATCTAATTTACCTGCCCCACTCTTTAGGGTGAGACTATTGTTAAATTTTTCTTCTAGTTCTTTAATCATTTCCTTCATTTTAAGACTCTCTATATTATCAGCATCTCCTTGCTGGGATGTTTGGTTCATATGTTGGTTTTTTTTTTCTATGACCTACAACCTAGTCTCCATTGCCTCCATTTTATTATCCAATAGTTCTATTTTATTTTCTATTTGTTTTTGGATCTTGTCTTGAAGAAATGTGAATTTATTTTCCAGCATGGCTTCTACCTGGGTTTGTAGCTTGACTTCTCTTTCTTCTCTATATTTCTCTAAATACTCTATATGCTCATAAAGGCTTTGTAGAGTAACTGTGCTAGGTCTACCTTTGGTAATATTTGGTAGTTGTGGTGAATTATTCATACTTGAGAATATATGAGAAGATATTTATTATAAAAATATAAGGAATGTGTGCACCTGAATATCAGCAAACCAGACAATAGACCTCAAGTGCCCAGGTCTGAAAATTTATCGAGAAAAAAGTCACCGCAGAGCCAAGTATTAATCGAGAAAATTTACCCAAAAATTTTCACCACAGAATTTCACCACAGACCCAAGTATTAATTGAGAAAATTCACCGTAGAATTTTCATTACAGACCCAAGTATTAATCGAGAAAAATTTCACCTCAAAATTCACCGCAGGCCCAAGTATTAATTGAGAAAATTCATCGTAAACCCAAGTATAGTAGATGATTTGGCACAATCCCCTGCTGCCATATCAATGTTGGAACTCCTCTAATCGTGCCCTTCATAATGAAAATATCTACTAACTTCCATGGGAATTATCGATCCTTCAGATGATCGTTTGATCGTCTTCGATGTTGACCGGTCAGAACATCCCCCCCTTCCTGCTTCCGTCACCTTCCAAATCCCTGTGAAGGTCTGGAATGCCAACGTTTCTTGACGTTGTATCATTGATGGGGGGAATCCACCTGTGTGATGTCCACTTTAGTTTGGAAGAAAATTGGATCTCCTGAGTTGGCCCCTTCCACTATCACCCTCTGAGCATGGAATGGTGACTCTTCCCAACCCATAGGCCTATTCCAAAATTGTCTTATTACTCTTGCGGGCAAGACTATTTTTTTTGATGTAGAAGTCATTGATGCCACCTTATACTACAACATGCTATTGGGTTGTAGCTACACTTATGCGATGTCTGCTGTCCCATCTGCGGTTCACTGTAAGATGTGCTTTTCTCACAATGGATATATTGTCACCATTGAGCAGTTGACGTATTATGAACCAAAGTCTCAGACCTGCCCTGAGTCTATTATCACTTCGGTGGCCAATAAACAAATAGTCGAACCTTTGAACAATGTTTCACCGGGAGTATACAAAGGCACCTCTTTTCTTGCTTCATTACCTGTTCTTTCTCCTCCTATCCCTGATCCAAGCTCATCGAACATTTGCATGATGAAATTTTCTCGGTCTGACCTCAAACAGACTGGTTCGACTAGTCAACAACTCCGCCCTCTACAAGCTGCACATAGCACCTTGACTCAGCCTTCAGGACCCCCTCCTCTAGGCCCCTCATCTGCCGCTGATATCCATAGGCTATCTATCCTCCTATATAATTCCTCTTGGCCTTAACCATCTCGGAGCTATCCCGCCTGGCCATTACCCCTCCGGTCAGATACCTTTTCTAGCTCCCCCTCCTGGAGTATTTTCGGTACTTGTTATGGATACCTTATCTCTTCCTAACATGACCCTAGGGATTCCAGTCTGGTACATTGATCCCCTAGTCACCATCTCACTTGCTCAACCCAAACCTTATATTTCTTTGACCCTGGTCCAACCTGTCTCCATGACCCCTCCCTTTGCTTTTGTGCCTCAACCAGCTTAAGAGGAACCTACTCCTATTGTGAAAGCTTCAGGTGAGGGGGGAAAAGCTCGCAAGAAGGCACCTAAGGACAAGGATGCCAAAACAACCCCTACTCCTCCTCAGCCTCCAAAGCGTACCACCCAGTGTGCTTTGTTTGATGTTGCTGGTCATGCAACCCATACCTGTCATGAATTTCTTTGTCTCAATCCCATGGTCAATGAAGCGTTTCTGAAGTCTAATATCCCAAAGGTCTATGTCACTATACCTGATTCAGTCTAGAAACCCAAGTATTTTGCACAAGCCATCCATTTTCTTTATGTGATTTCCATGGCCACTATAATCACCTCTGTCCCCAGCTCGAAGACTACCGTACCTCTTTGGAAGTGGTCTGCCAATTTGAGGCCCAACGTGACGAGTCCACCTCTCACTTATTTGCATGTTTTACTTTGACAAAAACAGAGGAAACAAATGCTCCCATTGAAATTACCCCTCCTGATGTACAGATGACGGAGCCTTTGACCACCATTTTCTACCTATCATCATTTATGAGATCCATGGTGGAAGACCCCCCCAGTACTTCCCCTTCTGTTTCTCCTGACCTCCCTTCAATGATCACCTTGGGCTCAATGTCAGTGGATCCTCCATCTACTTGTTCTTCAGTCACACTCTGTGACGATGTGCATGTGAACCTTTCTTCTCATGATGATGAGTCAGGTAGCTTCACCACGTCAGGTGGTTTTTCTTCCACCAGTCACCCCATCCTCGATTACGATGACGAAATTATGGAAGAAATCACCACCCTTGAATTTATCTATCGCCCCTTACATCGAAACCATACATTCAAACTGCATACACCTTGTGGTCATTACATTGACACCCGATGTTTGGGTAGGGGGCACCCATATTTGAGGATCCAGGAGAAGCAATTCTCCACAACCCTCTTAGTGCATTTGGTCATTTCGACTCTACTACCATTATTCTTCCCCATTTAGAAGAACCTCCATAGTCACATATCATCTCAGATCACTCTAGGCATGATCCCCCTCATCATTCCTTCCTCTTACATCAATAACCCAATCCCTTAAACATTCTCGTTGACCAACCTGTGTGTTTTCTAGGTGAGCACCAGTTCATTATACCCAAATCCACTCTTTGGGATAGTGAAACCATGTATGCCAACCCAAAAACCTAGTCCATTTGCTTCATATATTCACTACTAACATATATTGGTAATCCTCCATTCCCTTTCTCGAATTGCATAACCATAACAAAAAAAAAAAGTGCACCACATCATAAAAATGTGGTTAGACTCCCCATTTCTAAATACATTTGGCATGACCATAGCATGTTTTGGGGAACCTATGCCCCTCAACCATAAAAATACCATCTCTCAGCCAAAAACAACACTGAAACCCCCTTTCTCTGACGGGTCGCACTTTTCAGGTCATTTCTTGAGACAGGTCACAATTTTTTGCCCAGTACCTACTACCCAGGTCGCAGAACAAACCCCAAAAGGTGTGACCGAGCTTGTTCCTGAGCTTTGGGTGCCTAATTTGAAAATTTATTCCACTGAATCGAAAGAGTATGGTTAGGCCTCTTACTTGTAATTGATAAAACTCAATTCCAACAATTGGTTTGTTTTCTATAATTTCCGCAAGATTTAAGGCTTTTTCTTCTCTCTACATTCACCACAGCTACACTTGCAAATGAATCAAATTTAAGGGAAAACACCTTATTAAAAGAGAAACCCGATATTTTTCTTTCACCAATTGTGACGAAACCGTAGCTCTGTTTGAAAAACCATCAGAACCATTGGAAAGCTCTCATTGAGCTCTCCAATGGCTATCCTTTATTTTTTTGTGATTTGATACTTCACCTGCACACATTTTTTCCAAGAAGGGTCACTTCACCACTCCTCAAAATCGAATTTCTTCACTTGCAACACTTGTACTTGGGGCACCACTTTGCCTTCATAATTTTCCATGCTCATGTCGATTTTTTTCATGAGTAACCATCTTGCACTCATGTTTTTATGGTCCCCACCAGGCCTGTTCTGTGTGGCAGCATCATCGAGTCGCCCTCGTTTAGAGCATCCAAGTTGAGTCATCATCGCATTCATGGAGTCTATCTCGAGTCCCTTTATATCCTGCTATAGTCCTCCATCCTTCATTTATTTTTTCATCTCTCATGTTGCACATTTTTGCCTTTAGTCATACTTTCCCCTATCCCCTATGGTGTAGATTCAGTAGCTACCAAGTCATCCATGCCCTTTATGCTCTAACAAGGGAAGTCATCAGCCCGCTACTCAGTACCCCCCATTCCACCATTATCCCTGGTATCATTCTATTATTCACTCTACTATTTTATCTCATGCCTTAGTTTAGGATCCCTTATTTCCTCACCTATGGCAGACCTCCTTCTGTCGACATCAGCTTATTCATTCCAGAAGATAGGTCTAGAGGGCGGTATACCTTGGTTCCAGCTTCCACTCTTTTTTGGTGCCTTAGATCAGGAAAATGGACTCTTTATTGCCCTTTGACTTGATTTTTTCTCAGCTTCATCTCCTCATGGCATGATCGAGATCCGTATATGTAATATCCCTTTTTCAGGATTGCTCATAAATCATGCATAAAAAACGCTCTTCCAGCAACATATGCAACAAAATACTGAAATGGACTCTTGGATTACATAAAATAATAAATATGAAATGTAAATCCAAGAATAGAGCTTAAACAAATCAGACTAGGTGGGCTAAACATATCTCCCACACTAGGGTAGCTAAAATTAGTGAAAAACCCCAAGACTGCAAAATGCCGAAGCAGATGCTCAAGGGAATGCGTAGTATAAGAGAGGGTTTACACATAAAATTATAGGAGAAGCATAGATATACTCATATATTGATAAATAATTCTGAAGTAAAAAGATCTAATCTCCCATACAAAATACAAGACAACCCGGCAAGGGTTTCTTGTCAAACACTCTATATATAATATGTGATATTCAGAAAATGACTGAATAATCACTCCAACACTGAAGTAAGAGTGAAATAGGCTGAAATATGTCTGATCTAATGTAGAATCCTAAAGGGATTCCTCCCATGAAAGGATGAACCTCTCAATCACAAGGAAACTCAGCAATGGAGCCACCAAACCATGCAATGAACACTGCCTCTAAAATAACACACTCCCTAGCAGAAACAATGCTGGGAGGGTAAGAGAAATGTGTGGTCTGATACCACAGATCTGAAATATGTCCGAGATCTTTCCAAACAGATCTCTCAAGTGAAGGAAACCTTCCTTCAATGAGAAACTAGCTCAGAAGTCAGGATTCCAATCCCTTCCACTGCTGCACCCAACAACACTGCACAATCTTCAGAAAAGTTGTGCTGATGTAGATAGCTGAAGCTTGGCCTAAAAAATTGATGTGGAATGTTGAATAAAAACTCTCCCAATGAGCTAATCAAAGGAAAGAGGTGGGATTCCCGCCCGGGAACACCCAGTGCTAAACAACACTGCAACTTGCTAAGCAGCAAGCAACAACAATTCTTGGTAGCCAAGAATAATAATAATCTACAACATATTCAATAATGCTGCCATCCTCTTCCTTATATAATATGTGAGTTTTCTTTCCCTTGGCCCCACTCAATTAGGTTGCTTCTAACCCAATATACATTTCCCTCCAAAATTGCGTTATCCATCCTAGGATTCCTCCTCCACTAAAACTGTGTTGTTGACTTGGTCAAAGCAACTTCATTTTATCTATGTCCACACATGGAGGTGTCTTATTGAGCTAGAAAGAGTGTCTCCTTTCACACTTGGAGTGTTTTGATCCTCCTTAGGAGACTTATGGGCTTTTATACCCATTTATTTACCGGCTACAACTGTTGTTAACTCTAATGTTCCATTTAGCTTGGAAGCTAAAATTTTGGAACATTACAGTATACTCGATGGTTTAGTGATGCAACAGATTATACCAGTGATTCCTAGGTGTGTGTGATATGTTCTAGACCTCATGAGGGGGTGGCCCTTCAAGCGTTCCCCCACATACTCAGATGACCTCTCTACTACAGCCTTGGATGCAGCTCCATATATTTGATGGTTCTGGCGTCAGCCGCTTGCAACGCCTCTTTAGTTTGCATGTATCATTCATATTTTGAAAGCCCTTTCCTGTATTATGGTGCCTCTTTGGCTGTACTTATATCTCATGTACTCATATATTATTGTATAAGTCCTGACTATTGTCCCAAGCACATTATGTATGTGGGATCTATTATCATGTTTTTATCTGGCCCAGGTTTATGCCAACATGTACTATATAGTTAAGTCCCTTATTTACTGGACACATTATTTTTTTTACTTTGTTATCTCGGCAGGCATAGGTATGCCTCCCTCGCCTCATGTACAACAGGTAATCACTCATAAAAGAGACTTGTTGCACCTGTAAGTCTTGCCTCCTTAGGGTTTTGTCCTCTTGCGCTTTAGTCTAGCTTATCTCTCTCTCTCTCTCTGACTCGCCCTTCGGTGTCTAGTGACTGATTTCTTACAACGTACTTCTGTCTTACGATTTTCTCCCAACACTCGCACTTTGGGGGGGAAACTGTTACACCAATTTTGGTCATCTAACCTGTTATTATTAGATGGACCAAAGTGCACCATGCAAGACCAATTTTACCCTTGTAAAATTGCTTTCACTATGAAAAATAATATTGTAATCCTTAATTTATTATGTTTTTTATGGTCTAAATAGGAAACCCCATGAGGAATAATTGAATAAATCCTTATTTGTTTGATTTTCCTCAAGGGATAATTCGTTAAACAAGAGTTTAATTAATATTTCCAGTCATATTTAAACCAAAACAGGAAAATTGTTTAGATAAATCATTATTTATCTTATTATTTTCTAGGAATAATTATTTAAAACATTATTTAAATATTTTCCTCATTAAATTTGACTAATCATTTATAAATAATTGAATAAATCACTATTTATTTAATTATTACTCAACCACATTCATAAAATAATAAATAATTTATTTATTTATTATTTACAAATAAAGGGATTTGACCAAATTCAAATTCTTTTTCCCTCCAACAAATATAATAAAATATTCCACAAAAGTTGGATCTAGATTTGGTTAATAATATTTTAATTATGCACCAATATCTAGACTAACTAAATATCTTGTTATAAATAGAAGGGTTTTTTCATTCACTCACTACCTTTTGTTGCCTAAAGATCACTCTGGATCTATACTTTTGGTCTGACATTAATCCCCCATCATTGTCATATTTTGCTACCATTTTTCTTGTGAGCTCCCTTTAAGTTCCATTTTTGTCTGGGTTTTCTACACCATCAAGAGAGAGAGAGATCTTAGATCTGAATCACTGAGTTCATATAAGAACCCATCCCATTGAGGAGGACTGGTAACATCTTTCTATGTTCCCTTACCAGTTGTCATAAATACGAAAATTCTTTAAAAATATTCTTGTCTTGTCTATTGGATGCATGGAGAAACTCTTTCTTTTATTTGATATTTAATGTTTTTAACTGCATAGATCTAGATTTTGTAGAATTTATCTTGGTCAACTAATTGCAGATCTAAGGAAATTTCCAACCATATTTGATGTCAGGGCTATTTTATATGCACAACTAAAGTGATCTTGTTGCATACGCTTGCGATTAGAATTCACAGTAACAGTTCAGGTGTGCATTAACACTCCAACATTCCCCTTCAATCCACATTGAAATTTCAAACCTTGGATTAAGGAAATCCTAGCCACAACCATTACTTATATTGTGCATGGAGAAACTAAAAAGGATAGGAATAAAAAATAGATAGGCCAGGAGTTGAACCCAATCCCTACTCTTGACCACCGTATTTCTCTAACCACTGAGCAACACAACCTTTCGATGATAGGAATTCCCATGTTCAGGTTTGGACTGACACTTTAATGATAGTACCCACTCTTCTTCCACGTAAGCCATTCAAATCCGGAGATAGGGAATTCCTTGGCACAACCATAACTCTAATACCTTGGTGAAAAACTAAACAAGGAATCAAAGGCAAGACTTTCCCTTGGCTAGAAGGATGCTCTAGCATTGAGCTAGATTCCCTCTTGATGACATGTAACATCTACATTCATAAGTGGATTTACACTCCAATAAGTATATCATTTATACATGTATATGTACAAAAGTGTAGGGAATTCCTAGGCATGACCATAGCTCCAACATCATGTGAAAAAATTAACAAGCAAGGAATCAAAGGAAGGGCCTACCCATGGCTAGCAAGTTGCTCTACCATTGAGCTAGATGCCCCCTAGATGACAGACAAGAGCTACATTCAGAAGTGGATTGACACTCTAAGGAGTATATAATTTATATATATTCCTATATACACAACTATTAGTAGGGGTATCCTATGCCCCAATGTTGACTTTGATTTTTGGTTTTGGGTTGGAATTTGACGGCTATTTTGGGAGAGGAAATTTGCATGCTAAAGTTTTGTCCCGTTGATGTAAGTTGTATGGTGTGCTCTCTTTTTTCCATGAAAGAAATAATTATTACATTAATTTTGGTCATTTTGTTTTTTGGATTTTCAAGGGTGAGTTGAGTTTTCATTTGTATGGATTTATAATGTGCATTATGGCAACTTCTATGAGAGCTTTCAAGTCTGTGATTCAGGGGCTTCTGGATTCTTTAAAAGGGTATCTCGTTAAAGTCTTGTGTACTTGTTTTTTTAATTCTATATAAAACCCTTTGGTTCAGTCAATTGTATTGAGTTATTTTTATTAAATACCAGTAATTAAATTGTAAAATTGAAGCTTCCCACTATTTTTTACTGTATTGGATGTATTTACGATAGTCTTGCATTTGGAAACTATAGGAGTTCCCTAAAATGGGTTGATATAGAAAGAAATTTTAAGAGTGCTATGTTTCTCCCTTATAATGATTTACACTTTTATGAACAAAGTTTTGTATGATGGGAAGAGATATTGTAATTTACTGTAAAATGTATTTCTGATGGAAAATATTTGGTACATTTTCAAGGATAGTGAAATGTTGTTCTATTGATCTATTGAAAATCTGAGAGAAATGCACAGTCAAGTTGGTTTTGTCTAAATATGGTTGTGTTGATTGAAAGAAATACTTGAAATAATAGTTGAGTGCTTCAAACCTTTTTCTTTGAGAAATATTGTGATTAGAACTGAAATGAGGCTATTGAAAGTAGATGTAAATTAGAACTAGATCTGGAATGCTATAAGCAAAGCTAAAATCAAGAAGGCTCATCTACCTATCAAATTATCAGAGTATTTCATACGATATGAACAATGCACACCACCTATTGAGAACTACAAGAAACTTAAGTTATCTTTATAAGTTTATAGAGTGCACAAAAAAGTTTAGGTACTATCACTGGGCCATTTCATAATAGTTCATACTAATAAATAATTAAAGTAAAAACATGCTTATGATCAAAATACATATTTTTGTAACACAACATTAAGCCTTTAAAAAATGAATATGGCAAGATGTGATAAACCATTGCCTCAAAGATGATCCCAAGAAGTAGTTGACATGTATAATATTATGACACTTCAAAGCGTTATGATAATTTACATTCTAAACTTCAAATGAATGATATTTAGTTTTTGTTTATTGATGATTTTAAATGCCAGGGAGAAGCTGAACTCTATGAACCTTCTTCTTTATATGGATTCCATAGCAGTAATACTTCTACTACCTACAACATTTTTGATGGAACCTTATGTGCTTGGGATAACTATCACACTTGCAAGGGATGATGTGGAAATCATATATTATCTTCTTTTTATTTTGGCCTTAACATATTTTGTCAATTTGACCAATTTTTTGGTCACTAAGCACGCTAGTCCTTTAAATTTCTAGGTATGTTACCTCATTCCATCTAAAATTGTTCTTTTCTTATGATTTAAAGTTAGTAATGGTGTGGTCCCTTATTTGATGCTCTACATGGAAAATAAGTGATTATTTATGATGGAATTAACAATCACTTTCCTATTTATAGGTTTTATTATGTGGCTTTAGCTTTATATTGTACTGTCTTTGTTAGAATGGTTTCATGTAATTTTTTTAACAAATATATTTTTTAAACTATCAAAATATCCCATAGCATATCTTGCCTCACCCAATAAAATAGGTTGTCCTTCTGATAGCACCAAGAGTCTGTCAAACATATGAAAAGCCTACTACTTGGCTGATTTATTTTCTTCGAACAAATGAAAAATCCTGCTACGTGGCTGATGTATTGTAGTAATTTGATTGTTAGACAATTGTTCGAATTTGAGTATTACCATATTTTTTTTATTCAAATTTGATGAAAAATAAAAATATTATATTATACTTTTATGACCTCACTTACTCTTGATCAACTGAATCACAAGAGTCTACTTGTGCCCTCTAATATTGAGGATGTATATTTAAGAATAGGTTATGTAGATAATCTTCCCCATTACAATGATATTCATAATCATACATAGAAGGGTCACCAAATATACAATGTAAGATCTGATTGTTGACTTATACATTGATGTTTTCCTCAGTGGAAGGATCACAAGGGTCAGCATTTAATTTCCTCGCTTCTGAAAACCCTTTGAAATTGTCAAACTCAACTTCCAAGATACCAAGGAAACAATGGAATCCATATTTGTTTGTTGATTGACCTATTAGCATTACAAAATTTGGTGTTGGTTGTTGTGGATGTTGCAATATGTTCTTCATCATCTAGATTGAGGATGGTCAAACCTACATTACACTCTTCATTTATAGATGTGTTGGTATTCCCTTCATTTTCAAAGGATTTAGGAACACAATTCTTATCCTCCAAGATTGTGAAATTGTCATGTAAAACAGTGGGGTCTACATCACTATAGGAAACCATATTTGTGTCATATTCATCATATTTAAAACCATAGATAGATATATAATTATATACCAATTTTTGGACATCGACAAGTGTTGTTGTTGGGCTAAAAATAGCCATGGGTTGCTCACAAAACATTCTGTATATGCCAATGTTTCAATTTGAAGCCATAAGCTTATCCACTTCAACAATTTGTTTGCCTTCGTCTGGATTTCCCCACTCCTCTTCTATGTCATGCTCCAGCAACTCCCTGCTCAAAATGATTTCCTGATCACTAGTTTTGATGAGGGATCATTTTCATTCTCTTATTACAATACTAATTTTTTACAAAGTTACTGCCTCATAATTTTCAACATGCTCTAGATAGACTGCACAGTATGTTCATTGTTTGTCTCCTCTCCCACCACAGGGAAATGTTTCAAAATCTATAGCTTGTGATCAGGAAACAATAGAGAACACAAATGGAAATGTTAAAAATGGAAAACTAATGGTGTTCCGTTGGGTCCAAGACCTAGCTATCTAATGCCTTTATTGCCATCTAATGGTAGATATGGAAGGTCATATTTTTCCTTCAAACCCTGATGGTATCGTGAATATTTCTTCTTGGCTTGATGGGCTAGTAGTTTCAAATCATCAATATAGGCCTCCCACAAGTAATCGATTGCCATCATTGGTTTCACGAACGAGATATATTGGTCCACTTGGGAAAAAATATGCAGCCTTAACCTCCTGTAACGTCATGCTACTCATTGTTCCTATCATTTTTTCTTTGTGTTTTGATATATATAGGATTTTGTTAGGTGTAAGCTTCTTCATGAACAGAGGTATCCATATATCAAACTCTATTCTCATAGCAATACATCTAGTATATAAGTCTTGGTTTTGGGGAACATGGGTTTGAATCCAGAGAAAATGAATAGAATTAGCCCATGTTTTTTACAAGGGGAGACCAATAGGTTGAGGTAATTGTGAAATGGTGAACAATAATGAAAACCTTGATGTCCTAAATGAGAAAAAACGAATACCAAGAGGCACAAGGTTTAGGAATCAATGGGTTACTCTAGAGGCCGAATTGAAACCTTATAGTGAAGATGACATTCTGAAAGGTACAAAATATAGTGTATTCATTTTATATTCTTTTTGGATATGATAGCTTGTGGAATGACAATCCTCATAAGAAAATTTTCAATGAGATTATTTTCTTACCTAACGTGACAATTTAGGATTGACACCTTGGCTATCTATTGTGGATGAAATTTTAGAGAGTTCTAGAACTTTGCAAAGGTTTGTCCTTTTCTTATTCTTTCAGGGATTTTGGCCATTTTTTTCATTATTTTTTCTTCCTCGTGGATGCACTCCAAGAGAAATTCCATTCCACAAAATTCCCATTGAGGAATGAAATCCTCTTCTATAACAAACATTCCTAGAGAATTTATTTTTATAACCCTCAGTTGATTCTTCTTTTCCAAGGAGTCCTTGTAACAAAATTTCCAATGTTATAGGTTTTTCTGATGTCTTTCTGGTATCCAAGGAAGAAATTGATTGATTTATCTCTCATTTTAAGAATCTTGTTATTTTATGTGACATTTTATTTATATTCATTTTTTACAGTGGTCAGAGAATGTGACATGCCTTGGGATATCCTAGTAAGGAGTTGGACAGGGCATTACAATTGAATATTAAAAAGGCTTTGTTACTAAAGTTTATATGTAGTTATATCAACTAATATGTGAAAAATGCATTTCATAATTTAGGCTTAGATACTTGTAGGGTCATTTTTTTTCTTTTTTGACATGAACTACATAGGCACGATTTTCATCTAAACTATAAACTATAATTTGATGTGCCTTTTATGGATTTTCTGGAATCTAGAGTCTGGAGGCTTCATTGAGTATTATATTTCTTTCCAATCCCTCTTTTCTTGAACTGCACACAATTTCCAATGTTTATTTTCCTGAAATGAACATCTCCTAAAAGGACTATCAACTAAAGTTAGCCAAAACCATATACCTTCCTCTGAACCAAATGACGGGGGGCTTTGCATATTGTAAGGTTTCATGTTCAAGATATGAGTTTTGTAGTGCCGGAAGGTAATAAAGACATATCTGACTATTTTCATAAATTTTCTACATAATTCTAATCCAAGAGCTAGAATCAATGTAAATTTGGTCTCTAAAACTGGAGTTGGAGTGATAGAAAGTGGTGTAGTAAAGGACCATGCAGATCATGTGTTGATTTTAGGAAATGATCGTGGTACTCGATCATCTTGCTGGACATGAATAAAAAATGTTGGGTTCCCTTGGGAACTTGGGCTACCATAGAATCATTAGACATTGGTGGCTAATGACCTGTGAGGTTGGATAATTCTACAAACATATGGTCAATTGAAAACAAGAAGAGATGTTGTCATAACTTCTGTCTTTGGTGTAGAAGAGTTTGGTTTTAGTACAAATCCCCTTATTAGTTTGGGTTGCATCATGATGTGTAAATGTCACAAAAAAAATGTGCACTTCAATGTTATGGTAGAATAAAGGTTTTGTGTGAGGAATTTAGGTGAAAAATCTTAACAATATATGACCCGAAAAAATTCCCCAACTCATTATATTCCCCAATGGACCAAAAACTTAGTGTATTCCCCAATGGAGCAATATGGCTGTCAAAATCACTCACCTTGAGACTCATGAAGATCGGAATTTTGGTCCAAAAGGTATCAAGTTAGATTTGCAAACAGAAAATAATCTTGTGTCATCAATTAAATATTTCATTCCTCCATCAGTAGGACTGCCTACATACATACCTCTACTTTCAGGTTCTTTTTATTTAAGTTGTGTGGACCCAATGAATTTCTACTCATTCATGACAACTGGGTCATATGGTAACATTTCATATACTTTTCATCAACCTTTAATACAAAAATTGACATATCAAATGATTCACACCCATTAAAATGAGAAAATAAACTTGCTACGCTCCATTCCGGTGAGATGATGGATATATATTGAAACCATTCCCACGATATTTAGAAACCACTCTAGCTATAGTCCAAGTTTTGGATAGAAGGACAAACTCCTTGCTAGAATATATTGGCAATATATCAAGTTCTCTTGTAGTCGCAGTTTTCAACAACAAATATTTATAGTTTTTCATCAGTCCTCCATCGAAAATATTAGCTATAGATAAATCATATGTAATTAAAATATCACCAGTGAACATGTCTGTTGCGACATCATGTGATCTCTCTAATGGTACAGTCTCAAATTGTTCTGTAGTTTCTACAGTTAAGTCTAGATTATATCATCATACTAGTGAAAAGCATAAAAACATATCTAAAAAAAAAATAGGTATTTATCAAATGAATGTTCAAATAAGATTACAAAATATGAGCACAAGCTTAAAAAGCAGCAGATGCAACAACATGTGTCATTGGTAGGAAGCTCTTAAAATATGGAAAAGGAGTCAAAAGGAGAGGTGATTGTAGAGGATTCTAAACTTAGTGGTTCTCATAGGCATGTGGAGGAGTTAATTTTGAGTCATACATCATCCTGTACCTCAACAAATCCTTTAATGGAAACCCTACGGAGGACAGTTAAAGTTGTTGATGGAGGGTATAATTATAAGCTAGATGTAGAAACAATTCTGCATTCTTCACTTCCAAAGCTTGATTCTGTAGCCCATCCTTGTGGCTCATTTAGCAATCCCAAAAAATGTGAAAAGATACTATTTCCAAAGAATTCATCAAGAAACATGGTTAATGTTGTGGACACTCCCTTGTTAAGGATATCAGGAGTTTCAACATCTGTAGATGAGATCATTGAAAGGGATATTTCTAGTGGAACCTTGGAACCTTTACAATATTTATAATATATGAGTGAATTGATAATTTTTTATATGTATTCATCTTTTGGAAGCTCTGGTGAGGGATATGAAGGAAAAAAATAAACTTTCGGGCTAGTTACAGAGTTTTCTACAAAGGACGTTTTAGTAGTAAAGAAAGCAAGAGAAGATATGAAGTTTGATAACAATAATGTTCTTCTAAGAACATTGAAGAGAAAAAAATGCAGTGAGGATGGCATAAAATCATATTCAAAACTTAGAAATGAGAAGAATAAACAATCTGAATCAACAAGCGATAATTCTAGACAAATCTCAAGAAATAATTTTGTGAGTTCTGTAATTTGAGAGAAGCAAGATCTTGGAAATTTTCTCCATCCTGAGCATGGGACTGTTGTGGTTTCAAATTCCCCATCTATGTTTTCAAGTTCACCTGATGTTGACATAAACAAAGAGCTGACTTATTTTTTGAATTCTGTCATTGGTAAAGAAAAATCTAGTTTTCATGCTCGGGAGAGAAAAATCAATGGAATGCATGAGAGTAGGTTGGAAAATCAATTGGCTACACTTGAAAATGGCACATTTATTTTTTATCAAAATATACTCAAAGATAAAAAGGGTGATGTTTTAGTTGTATCTGAGTAGTAAACAATAGATACAGGAAACGTGTCTGAATGGGAATTACAATAAGAAGGTACAACAATGCTTCCTAAACCTGATATGGCTATTTTTGGAGGAAAAAATAGGTTTTCTGTTGGGTAACAAAGTTTTTTACTGCAAACAATCTTCTGGGTATAGATACAAAGGTAGGGTTTACCATGATAGTTCTAAAGTACTTGGGGAAGGTTCAGCTGCCAATGTGAAGGTAATTGACACACAAGATAAGGGTCAATTATCCACCACTATTAGTGATATTTGTGAAACGTCATCTCAACTTTAGGTATTATATTTTCCTCTTCAAAGTGAAGGAAACCAGGATTTAGTAGCTATATTGACAAAAAAGGACAAAAAAAATTCTTCCAATGTTTTTTGCGAAGAATAATGTTGCAAATAGTGGTGATGCTTCCAAGGTTGTTATCAACAAGAAGAAGAAAAATAATGATATTTCTAGTAAGGAAAATCTTACAGCTCCCATAGGTGATTTATATCATTCTTATAAGGTTCAAGAGGAGAAGAAAGAATATGTGAACCTTCTAGAACCATCTAGAGTAGTAACCAATGTTGTCAAGAGTAAGAATTTTTCAAAAGAGCATGAGAAGCAAGTTCTGAAAGAAGTGGATGACTGGGAAGCTGCAGCTGAGATTTCAACTCTTATGAATCAAGTAGCTATTTTAGTTACTAAATGTTTAGGAGATAGAAAGTACTCCAAAGATTTTTTGTTGACAATCAAGGATCATTGCAAAGATCTACGAAATCATTTTGAAATTTTTCGAGACACTATTGAATTACTTGGAAATTTCAAAGCACTTGCAAGTCATGCAGGAGAGGTTGATGCATTAACAAGCATTGAAAGAGGACTTGATAGTCATCTGAGTGGGAATTATCGACTTGAATGTTGTGGGAGTAGTATGGCTAGTTTTCATGATGATAGATGGGCCAAGTCGGTGGATGATTTTGGTGTTGGCTGTGATATGGGGATGGATGCGAGTCATAGTGGCTCCTCTACTGTGTTTCGACCTGAACAAGGATATAATACTGACTTTTTAAGAAATAATCATGCAACAAAAATGAGTATGAATTGCATCCTTCCTGGAGGGCCCTATGTTAAAGAACCATTTCCACAAGTTGGACTAGTGAGAAATAATTCTGATGTTGATAGGTGGCATCGTGATTCTGGTTCACAAAAGGATTTGATTCCTCCTCCATAGCCTTCTATGCCTACAATTCATAAATCATAGAACCGATATGAAGTGGGAATGGTTTATGATGAGGATCAGTTGAAACAAAGACAAATTCAATCCATCCTTAATAAATTAACACCCCAAAACTTTGAGAAACTTTTTGAACAGGTCAAAGAAGTAAACAGTGACGCTGCATCATGTCTTCATGGTATAATATCTCAAATATTTCACAAAGCCTTGAGGAACTGAATTTTTTTGAAATGTGTGCAAAATTCTATTTTCAACTTTTTGCAGGATTATCGGAATTTTCTGAAGATAATGAGAAAGTTTTTTTAAGTGAGTTCTTTTGAACAAATATCAAGAATAATTTGAAAAATATGAAAGAGAAGAGGTATAGGCTGAGAAAGAAGAAGATCATGGTGAAAAAATCCTTTCAGTAGAAGAAATATGAGAGAAGAAGGTTGTAGCACGATAACGAATGCTACGAAATATAAGGTTTATTAGTGAGCTTTATAAAGAAAGTATGCTAACCAAAAAAACTATGCATGCATGCATCAAGAAATTAATTTGTTGAATTTTAGCATTTAGAGGAGGAAAAGGTTGAAGCTTTGTGAAAACTAATGAGAAATCTTGGTCATATGATTGAGCATTCAAAGGCCAAGGAACATATTGATGCTTACTTCAATAGGATGGAAAAAATGTCCAATAATAAAGGGCTTCCCTCTAGGTTGAGGTTCATGTTGAAGGATATGATTGATCTAAGGAGGAATGGATGGCAACAAAGGAGGAAATTTGAGGGCCCCAAGAAAATAGAGGAAGTGCATCGGGATGTTGTGTAATAACTACATGGACAGGGAGTCCACTCTCGAGCTACCAATATGGGACATTCAGGTCGGAGACTTGTGACACCACTTGATCATGATGTACGAGGCCCTGCGATGCCACCTTACATGGCAGGTACACAAGTGGGTTCACTTCCACATATGGGTGGGACTAAAGGGCGACAACCCAATATGGGACCACATGATCGTGGATTCACCGGTCAAGATTCTCACATTATGGATAGGGCTCAATTTGAAAATCAATATTTTCTAAGCCCTTCAACACACGAAGCTTCTGATGATGGCCACTTGACTCTTTGTCCTCTGGGATTTCTTGGCAAGGAAATAGGAGGGAGGGCTCAACCTCTCCCATATGCTAAGAGTGCTCTAGTAGATATTACACCATTCACATCATTGAGTAATAGATGAACATGTGCAGGTCCGATTTCTGGTTGCAGTTCTAACGGGATGCCAGTTGGTATGAGAGATGAAATTTTGACAAGGATTTATGCCACAGAAAAGCATTTATTTTCAAAATCATGTTTCGAGGAAAGAAATGTTTTGGATAACAACATAAGAGAGTTTAAGAATTCATACTCATCAGGTGACAGAGGTGGGAAGAATGCAAATGCTTAATTTCAACTGCAAGAACATTCTTCTCAAGTAAATTTGAGTTCACAATTCACTGAGGTTGGACTTAGGAAAAAGGATGAAATGAAAATCAAAGAATATTACAAGTGCATTCCTTTACAAATATTCCATGCATTTTCATTATGTCTTTTGTATAAGTTGACATGTTTCCCTGACTTTTTCTTAAATTGGCATGTAATACCATCTAGTGTGAGACATTTGAAGTAGGAAACTTTTTGTGTAGATGACCTTAAAGCATCATTGTTCCATTCCACTATGGTTTCACTTTGGATATTAGATTCTTTTTCCAGGAAAGATGTTGAAATTGACCTTCTGGGGAATCTAATTACACATTTATGCAAGTCTAAGCCTTTATTTCTAAATCAGGGACAACTTACTGAAGGGTAGTGTGAAATTTTGTATTTTTTCTAATTCAAGTTTGAATTTGTTTCAGGACTTCTACATTCTATGGTCATGTGCGATTATGAATTATAACTATATATAAGTTGATGTTTCTAGGTTGGAGACTGTACTACTTTCATTGGAGGATGCTATTGTTGATGAGCCTAAGGCTCCTGAGTTCCTTGCTAGGATTCTCACAAAACTGGTTGTTGAAGGGATATTATTTATTCAAGATATAACAAGGGAAATCAGCGATGAAGGTACAGAGCCAGGAAGATTATTAGAAAACTTTCATGTAATAGAATTTATTGGAATTATTTTGGAAGATATTAAGAGATTGAAGGGGGTCCCTGTATTATCTACTTTGCAAAAAAAATAAAGAGTTCATTTAAAAATCTTCATGCCCAATAAATGAGGGGATTTTGAGGGATTTTTCAAGAAGAAAAATATTCAATGTATGTATCCAGTAGACATTTGTAATTAAGAAAAATTCAAGGTAGCTTGATCACAATTTTTTCTGATAAATTGTGTGGTTTATATGTGATTTCTCATGTTGACAAGTGCATTGTTGGTTAGTTTTTAGCTCATGCTCTGACTAAATATGCATAAAAATCTTACTGTCAACGTTTTTCCTATACATGTTTGGATTTCCATCCTTTACATGATTTTTGATGGAATAAAACAGTCTCTACCATTAAATAGTTAGTAATACATTATTTTCCTTACAGGATATTCTTGTAGAGATATAAATGAAGTAAATAGAAGGATTTGAAATATTACTATTACACAACCTATTAGCTCTGTAACCTTTCCTATTTTATATACTCGAACAACCCTTCCCTGTGTTGGGCATTGTTAAGCTTTACACTGGCTGATAGGAACCCACTTTTGTCATCTATGGGTTTTATTCCATTTTTCTTGAAAGATAATGTGTTACTAAATTATTTATAAATTTATATTTATATATATGAACATATATGATGTTCCCAACTTGTTCGTTCCAAACTTGTTTGACTGTGATTGTGCAAAAGAAATGTTTTTAGGACCGAAGTAAATCGATCTTATAGTACCTTGAAGCAATTGTTAATTTTTTTGAAGGATTGAAAACAGGTAATATAGATAATTTTGTGTGTTGTATAGGGGTTGAATTAATTATCCACAATTGACAAGGCTATGTCAGTCATGGAAAAAATAGAGTGGTTGAAATAAGGGTCAAACCCTGCTGTCAATAGGAAAATAAAATTGCATGACATTAGGGGAATTTTGAGGTCTAAAATGGGCCTCCTAAGGAAAATATAAAATAATAGTGGAAATAATGAAATAATTTTAGATTACATCATCAAATTTTAGATGGAAAATAGAGAGAAGTACTTTTTCAACTCATATTTCCAGCTTATCTCCCTATGGGTTTACTCAAATTTCGAGCGGGAACACTCGTTGGATGCAAAATTTGATTCCTCATATAAGGAGTACCCATGTTGCATACTTTTGATGGACCCTTATATACTAAAAATGAGAAATACATGAAAAATGTGATTGCAATCACGTGATTTCATGTATTTCTCATTTTTCGTGTAACAAGGTCCACCAAAAGTATGCAACATGGGTACTCCTTGGATGAGGAATTAAATTTTGCATCCAACGAGTACTCCTGCTTGAAGTTTGAGTAAAACCTTAAGGTTATAATTTTAAATTACAAGTTGAAAAAGTAGTTTTATTATTTTATTATTTTTTAATCTTTTTACCTTTTTACCCTAAAAATGGTGAATCATCCCCCATGGTTGACATAATCATATTGAAGCCTATTGGTTGTTATAAAGTTTATTTTGGTTGTACATTTTTCTTAGGAGGCCCATTTTAGACCTCAAATATTCTCTAATGAGAAGGGGTGGCCAAAATTCCGGTTGGTAGAAAGTGACCTACCAACATCACCTTGAAGAAGCACATAGTTTCGAGTGTAGTTTTGTAGGAGAGGTGGGAAGTTATGGTCACCAATCATTGGTGGAAGAACTATGGCCTGCACACAAGCTCGCACTTGAGAAAAATAAAACCACAAGAAGCATAAGGTGAAAAATCATTAAGAAGGAAGCAACACGAGCTAGACTAATTGACACCACTCCAATGTTGATAAATTTAGAGGTAAAATACACACAAATGATTGATAAAAGGGAAGTTGTCGACATAGTTAGTTTGTGGATGGAGGAGTAATATCATAGCCAAGCTATACCTATTTCAATGTAGGTTTAGTAGCTACCACACAGGTGGTCTAGTAGCTTAGTTGAAGCCATAGTGACGGGACATCAAGCAGAATCTGATCAAGAATTGGAGCAACTGCAGTTTACAAGCGAGGAAGCACATAGATCGTAGTCATAGGTAAGCAGGTGGGTTTTTAGGTTGGGTGCAGGATCCTACGTCAAAATTACTGTGCCTACATCCAAAATAGTATTTCCTTCAAAATGGTGCAAATTCTCAAATATAATTGTTTAATAAGCATACATCCTCACATGTCACATTTGGGAAAAGAGTTGTAGGGAATCTCGACAATTCCCTCAATTCCCATGTATTTCCTTATATAAATCACTAACATTCATGCATAACATTTAATAAATGGAAAATATTTTCTCTCTTCAACATCTCATAATTGTAATGAACAATTGGTTCAATATGTTTCTTATCAACAAATGTTTCCTCATAAGAAGGTGTCTCATCTAGGGGAGCAATTTTCTCATCAATAGACCATTTTGAAGGAATTTATAAAGAGGTTTATAGAATAAATATAAGATAGATAGTTAAATATGACTTCATATTTCCCCAGTTTTGTAGGTTAGGTGCGTAATGAGACATTGATGAATCAAATATCAAAGGAAGAATTAAAAAGAAATTTCATTATTTCGAAAAGTATAAGAACCCTCAACCACTTCGTAGGAAAATAGAATTATTGTAGGGGTTCTATCACTTCCTTTAGACCGACCAACTAAGAATTGCTGACAAATTAAAATACACATGCATGATTTGGGAGCATTCAATTCAACATTTTAGGCTTTAATCCCAAAAATCAGACAAGAATGAAATGATTTAAGACCCATATCACTATGTAATTGCATCTACAAAATCATTGCGTGTAGGGTCAAAATCCATGAATATGATTTCATTTCATTAGGAAATTTTTGCATCCTTCATGGGAAACAAATTCATTACGGAATAGGAGTAGCCCAAGAAGGAATTTGTAACACCAATCCAAAAAATTACAAGCAATGTCAGCGAGTTTGTCTTTCCAAGGCATATCATGGAGAAAACTGGCTTTATTTAGAGCTACTCATACATATAGGGTTCAATGTTAAATTGGTTAACTAGATAATGAATTGTCTTTCCTCAATATCTTTGCAATTCTAATTAATGGCTTAACCTATTTTTCTGTCATGCCTACAAGATACAATGGGTAGGTATGACTAATGGCTCCTTTGCTATTTTTGACTGTGGAGTAGGTGGTCTCAACAAATTTATAACAAAGTCAAAAACAACTATAAGCTTGACTACTATACAAATAGGAATTTACCTAAACTTGACATATTTACTCTTTTTTTATTACGTTTTTCTTTTGGGTGGTAGGACCAAGGCAGATGAAATTATGTTGAAGGACCCCAACTTTAAAGAATTTAAATTCCTACCTTAAAAACTACCAACAACTGAGGAGCTACACTGAGAATCAACAACATCTTTGATTTGAACCTAAATAGTCTTATTATCTCTGAGTATTTCCCTATTCACAAGGCCCAGTAGATTCTCCTCATGGGTTATTTATCTCATTATATCTATTAGAAAAATACACAAAATGTATCCCAACATTTTAATCTTGGGAAAAAAACATATAATTTTCATCATTTAAATTACCCATATATCTTGGAGCCCAAAAATCCTTTTTCTTTGGATAAGCTTTATCTATAACCTCAAAAGAAACCCTATTATAAGCTAAAGGACCATTATGTCCTCTTGAGTCTTGAAAAATTATGATGGAATGAAATTAGGTGAAGACCAGATCCAGGTTTACCATGTCAGTACCTAGGTTCATTGAGATGACGACCTTGGTTTGAAGATATCCACCATACAAACTAAGACTACCCATACTTATCATTTCCACCTCTCTTTCATCATCAATATTAACATACTGAGGACCTATAACTCGTGAAGGCCCATGGTAGTCATTTCAATTTAATTTATTAGAATACATGCCAATTCTTATTATGATATTTACCACATCTGAAAATGGCATCATTCACATCATTTTGAAGAAGTCTACAAATTAGGTCAACATATTTTTTTTTCACATTTACAACTTCCCTCACCTTTGTTGGTTCTTGAAGCTCAAGCACTTTCATAACAAAAATAGGCCAATTCAAACAAAAAAAATGGTCCACTTTCTTTTCATTTTGTAATATTATAATGAAATTTGATTAGAGACGTTGTTTGTTTTTTTTGTTGTTGTTAGAAAATGGTTTTCTCTTGGTTTCATGTGACTTTAAATTTATCATGTAGCATGTTGAGAAATGGGAAATAATAAAGTGTGACATTTATCTTGCAGAATTCAATGCTGAATGAAAGGATACATACTTTAACCAAGCTACAATTCACTTTGGTAAAGGTGGAGGAACATATTAAAAAGACGCTTAAGAATACACCATATACAAAGTTTGAACATAAGTAATATATGCATTTATTTTTTGCAGATATGTTCTTTTTTCTACCCAAGATATCACAACGATAAAAATATTGATATTGTAGAAATTGTTTGAGGACCACCTTGAGGTCGATTTTTTTTATGTCCTACTTGATTGATACTTTCTCATATGTCACAAAGGCTTTTAATATGAATTAATATTTCGATGAAACAAATAATATTCAAATTTTGTAGATATAGAAGAGAAAAATAAATATCAATTTCATAGTTTTATTGTTACTTGACTCCTCTGTGGGCAGGTTATAGGAAATGTGATTGGAAAAAGGACGGGGATACAATGCATAGTACGTATTGGATATGGTATATTTTTTGTTAGAGATCGCTTAGCCACATGAGCCATCAAATTTGGAAAATTTTCTAGTAGGATTTCCTATGGTTTTTAATGTTTTGATTATTTTACCTCTTGGTTATTTTGGACAAGAAATTTTTTTAGGGATGTCAGACACGACATCAGTGGACATGTAAAATTTTTTTTAATAATTGAAATTTCCATTCCATGATATCCTCTCTTTATTTTTTTATTATATTTTGGAAGTTTCTTTTGATTTTGTTTTGTATTTTAACTATGAAATTGAAAATACTTGGTATCATGTCCATTTAAACAACAACCAAAGATTGAAGATTAAATTAGTGTTAGACTATATTGATTGGAATCCTTATAGCTATTTTGTGTTAACATATTTTCATGACTATAAAAAAAGGTTACTTTCATGTTGTTATTTGAGTACATGTTGTTTATATACTTGACCAAGTTCATGTGTTATAAAATGAAATGGTGTTGTGAATAAAACGACAAGGATTAAACATCACACCTTGGATTATTTGTTTTCACAAGTTATCTACATCTTAATATTTTTAGCATATAACTTAGTTTATATGATTATTCCTAAGCTTTCCCTAAAATTTGAATACTATGTTTCTAATGTGTTCATATCTATATACGGTGACATTTTATTTGCTTTGTTTATACAAGTCATCCGGCCACATTATAGTGGCCACTATCACTCCACTAAAGAAAATTTGTTCGAGTTTCTTACTTGTATGGGGAAAAAGGACTTTGACATTGGTGATGTTGAGGTATATGCCATATAAACTATTTATAGTCTAATTTAGATTGTATTCTAGTGTTCATTATCTTTCATGTCTTACACTTTGAATTGTATTTATTTTTTTTCTTCAGAAAATGAACTTAGTATTGATGGTAAGAACAAGTAATTGAAAAAAAGAGGAGAGAAATAACATTGGAGCGACAAATGAAAAAATATATAGAGGAAAACTGGTCTGGTGATACCCTTAGAGCCAATATCCCACATAAGACACACATATAAAGACTGATGTTCAAGTCTTCAAAGTTGGTGAATTCACATGCAATGCCTTGAAAACACAATGATAATGTTTTGAAGTGATTAATCATCATTTCATGTGTAAATTGTAGTCCAGCCAATATTAAGTTGGAAACTCATATTGTAATACTTTAACATTTCATATAAGATAATTTATGTTGTTGAAATTATTTATATTTTCACTTTATATTGTTTAGTATTTTAATTAACACATGCAACTTTTTGTTTTCATATTAGATGAACATGCACATTGCATGACATTTTTTAAATCATACAAATTAATTTATTTTGATTAATAATGATTTTTATAGGTCAATTTGGGCACCATTCCCAATTACCTGGTTAATTGGGCATCATCTCCAGGACCAATGATTAAGGGTCTATCATTCCCTATCATTTCAGTTTCTACATGCCCTAAGACAAGAAACATTACAGATCAAGCAAGACTTTCATCAAGCAAGAATTTCCATGGTCTAAAGCTTATTGTATAGCATATGAGAGCTCACAAAAGTAGGCTCTAAGGGGCCTAAGTGCATTGCATATGCAGGTAGCCCCATGCAACGCTGCTTTGCAAAGCACTTCCCGACATTCAAAGGTGTGTTGGTCACATTTGGAGCGAAATTCTCATTGTTTCGGAATCTCCACTTGGCCAGTGCCTTCTAGAAGAGTTCACATGTGTCAAGCTTTGGATCCAAGCGTCCATTTGACATATAAATGAATGGATATTTCCTATTTTTGGAAATATATTGATTGCAAAACAACCTACAGTTCATCTATAAATTGAACACAGATGTAAGTGTTTGAGATGGAAGAATTTGAGTAGAGAAATGATGGAGAATTTTCAATTGAGAGCTTGGTTTGTAGAGCTACCGTTGGAGAGATTTATGCTCTGATGAGACTTGGGAACTATGCTGGAAGGTCACTTCAAATCAGTCACTAGGTTGTAACCTCTCCTTCTATCATCAATAAAGAGTACTTCTTGTTTTTCCCTACATGCATCTATGTTTACTTTGATTTTCCATATTGTAAGATCTTGGTTGATGAATGTGTTTTATGCTTAAATGATTTAGCTAACTAGCTTGAATAGATATCTATATTATTTCATCTTCTTCTATTTCAGTTTTCTTTCTTGCAGGAAGCATTCAGCCAACAAAACCGCTTGAATTTGAAGATGTAGTAGAAGCGACAGAAAGGAGCCATTTGGAAGCGACTGAAACAAGTAAGAATCCAATCCTCTCTCTGTATCTGTTATGAGTTAGGAGAAATGGTAGTATAGTCTTTTTCCTATTGTTCTAGGCTAACAACTTCCTAGGGAAGCGTAATTTATCCGTAGATTACAATTCTGGAAAAATAAACTGGTGACTCCACTAGGGATAATTTCTCTTAGTTTTAGGTGTTTTAGTATATGATTTTCTTTCTAAATCCACCCAGTAGCTGTTACACATAGAGATTAGACTTTTTCAGACCTTAATTTGGAAATACATTGACCCAAACAATATTTTTTCTATTTATTTACTGCGCCCAATGCACCCTTAGTCAGGGCACAGTGCCTTGCAGAGCATTGTCTCCCTTCCAAGCCCGCATTGCAGAGCATTGTCTCCCTTCCAAGCCTGTGTTGCAAAACACTGTCTCCCCTTGGAGACTGTGTTGGATCCTAAAAGGGACCAAATTCCATTGAATCGGACTTTGTAACTTGCTTCAGTTATGTTTGCTGCTATGTTATGAAAATTTTGATGCTAAATTGACCAGTGATTCTATATACTTCTTCCTCCTTTGGCTGAAAATTTGTTCAATGTTTGTTTAGAAAATTTTTTCTTTATCATTGACAAGTTGATTTCAAAGTATTTTTTATGGTCGCATTAAGAATCGTTTGCTTTCGAAATAGGAAATTGTCGTAAAATCTTCATTTCCTTGATAGGAGAAATTGTTGTTGAAATCCTCATTTTTCCTTCAAAAGAGAAATTGTTGTTTGTATTCTTCATTTCTCGAAAGTAAAAAGAATTTCGATTATTGATCTAGTGCACCTAGTTTCTTTTCTGCATTCATAACATTAAGGAAACTGAAAAGAAAAAATTGCATTTGCATGTAGGATTGTGTGTTTTTTGCAAAAGGAGCATTAGGAAATTTGCATTTAGTTTGTGATTCATTGATTTTGTTTTTGTTCATTGATTTGTTTGCTCACAAATTATTTTCTCTCTTTCCAAAAAACTAGTGTTCTCTTACTTTAGTAGCTAGGTTCTTCATTGAAAAAGATGAAAGTGAAAGTTTGTTTATCATTATTAGCTGCATTTTAGGAATTTAATATACATCATCGTGGTGAACATGAAAGGAAAATTGTTAAGCAATATCAACATAAAATAAAGCTCAATTTACTTAACAACGCATTGGAACATTAACGATAACGTTTAGAATGTCTAGGCTAGAGACGTGTTACGACGTCGTAAAACATAGAAACTGTTGTTAACTTGTCTGCAATACATTCCGAGTGTGATACCTTACTCCACGTACGTAAGTATATCATAGCTTGTCCACGTACTCTCGGGTATATCGGGCGGTGTTACAATATGATAAGTATAAATGGGCACTTTTACTATGCAGTTTCACATCAAACAACACTAATATGGACTTGGGCCTCCACATACCTTCAAGTATATTTGGGAGGAAAACTTTTAGGTGCTATCCATCCATAGTGAACCAAGTCGGTTGCGCTAAAATTGTGATACAACGAACACAACATTCTGGGAGATTACCTGCCCGTACTTCTTGGTTCGCCAGGAGGTATTCTGCAGTTCCTAGTTTCTTGGTAAACCCTTTTGCCTAGCATTACCCTATTTTTGTTTATTTGTTTTTGGATAAAATAAATCAGTAATCGTGGAAGAACACAATTCTACCCCCCTTCGTTCAGGTAGATTAGCTTTAAAACTACCTTTACCCCCGAAAGTTATTTCTGGTAGGAGAATGTGATCACGATCTGCCGAATCAAGTACAATTCGTACCTTCGGTGAAACATCATCATTTAAACCAAAGTTAGATCATATTTTTTCCACACATCCCATTTCATTTACTATTGTCAAAACGCAGTCTTCACAGCTACCCGTGGTCATGATCCATTCAATCCTTGAGACCATACCTCCTAGACCTGACGTATTTTAATCACAAATTGATCCAAATCCTGTCTCTTCTTTGCCATAAAATCTGAATCCTGGACAACCGGAAGTTTTTCCTACCTTGGTCACTCCAAAAATATCTATAGCCACTGAAACTCCTATATCACACAGTCAATCGTTTGAAATATATTTTGGGCATGACGGTGAAGTTCTTCCTCCTGGTTTGATCATGATTGAAGAAATCCCACAACCTGATACACCTTTAACTCAAACCCACTTTGGGGGAGACCTTTACCTGAACGAGTCTTTTCCTCAGTCATTTCCATTTGCTTTTGTTGATCCCATTTCCATTCAATCTCATGTTGATTTCGGAGAGTATACATTTGGTCATACAATCATACCTGAACCAACATATTTGGTTGTGTCTGTTGTTCCAATTACATCAGCTCCTACCCTCGCTACTTCGTCGATGTTCACAACCTCACCAAAGTCATATTTTCGTGGTGGCCCTTTGGTCCCAACAGGCTAAAAATCATTGTCTGGCACTTTCTCTGGTCAGTATTCAATACCATGGTATTTACCAATGTCATCATCTGGTGTTTTAACTGGTAGTCCTATAGTTAGTACCGAACGACTTGAATCATTACATCCATCATCAAGGAAATATCAAGTCAGTCGTTATGGGTCAATTCCTTTAAGTACCATATCAACTGGACTCCCAGCATTCAGGGAACAATATTTTCCGTCTTATTATCCTCCTTATGCTAGGGGGCTACCTATGGTAATCCAATACAACAGTACTCAGTCACATTTTGGTTAAACTAATGTTGACATGAATGTTTTTCAATAGCAGCCCACTTTGCCTATCCAACCACAAATGGTTGCACATTCGTATCAACCAGTTCAACCTGTTACACCCACTTCAATACCGCTTGTTCATACATCTATACCCCAGTTACAGAATACAAATATTGTACGTCAACCTTATCAGGCAAGTTCTTCGACTCAATATCATCAAATGTTGGGTCAACAGACTAAAAATCCTTTGGTTAATTTACAACAACCTGTATCAGGGATCATTTATTTACAAGCTGGTGTACCATTTTATGGAGTGTCACAAACGAAATCTGGCCATACATATCGACCAAATCCAACTTACACTAATTTGGGTTATAACATTGGTGGACAGAATCCTTGGCAGCCACATGTGCAAATTCCTCAAACTTCATATCAAAAAGTATTATATCCAAGTTTTGGTCAACATAACTCTCAAGCGCTTACTATGCAAAACAACCCCTATCTGGGTTACCAACATCAAATCCCATATGCTGGTGCTCAAAGAACTATTGCCCAAGCAATTCCATCTTATTTTGGCTATGCTCAACCTGACCTTTATCGATAGTTGCCTTTTGTTACAACCTTGGAATTACCATAATTAAACCAGTTAACTAATGATCCTATCAATTATGCTACTTGGTGGCCGGTGATACCTCATAAATTACCCTCCGACATTCCTAAATTCAATGGAAACCCTGGAGAAGATCCATGAACTCATATAATGACTTATCATTTATGGTGTTCATCAAATTCCCTAAATGATGATTCTATTTGATTACGTCTTTTCCAGCAAACGCTCACAGGTCCGGCAACTAAATGGTACCTTGAATTACCTAGAGCTTCTTTCGAAAATTTCACTGCCTTAGCTACTGTATTTTTGACCCATTTCCAGTTACTAATTAGATACGAAATTGGAACGGAACTCTTGACCAACTTCGAACAGATTAATGCTACTCACATTTCCGATCATATTCATGAGTGGCGTCATCGTCCTCGAATGGATAAGACATTTGTTCCTGATCATCTCCTTGCTGAATGGTTCATTAAGCCCCTGTTACCATCTATAACTGAGGATGTGGCTGAAGGTGGCATCGTCACAAAAGAGAAAGTTATTGCTCGTGCCCAATATTTAGACTTGATTTATACTTAGTCTCACATGCTCTATGAAAAAAATACCAAATGCGTCGCGATCTAATTTCAATGTTCCTCCTCAAATAAAGGACTCCCATGCCAGAGATGGCTTGATAGGCACTGAAAACACACACAACACTATTGCATTTGATCCTACTCCTACTTCCGAAAGTAATGCCATATCATTTGACAAAGGAAAAAGTGATAAGTAACCAGGAAGTAAGAAAAAGGGGAAATCAAAGAAAAAAAAAACTTCTAACCCGCAGGAATGATCATCTGATCAACCATCTGGACCACGGAAACCTCTTTATCCATGCATAATCTATAATGAGGAACATTTTGTTAGGTATTTTCCTCACCGTTCTGAAGTCTAAAAAATCATCAAGACTTCTCATGCATCAACTGTGTTGACAGACCCATTCCCAAATCCAGACACAAATTTGGTTGCTACGTATCCAGCTCCTAGTTCCCAAGTGTTAATGTTATCTACCACAAAACCTTCACAAGATATTTTGGTGTCAACGCGGAATAAAGAATATGGTAGTCTGGCCACTGATCAACCTACTACCTCGACAATGAATCCATCTAATGAATCAGTACCACCTCCTGTTATTCCTGAATTGACGATTAAGCCACGAAAGGGAGTAATTCATAAATCCACATATAATCCTTGAGCGAGAGTTGCACAAAATTATAATATAGTTGAATATTTGGCTCAATCCCCTTCAGTTATGTCTACTCTTTAGGTATTAAAAAATTGTCCCTCCCAGAAGTAGGCTTTATTGTCGGCCATCGGTGGAATTGATCCGACTAATTCTAATCTTGTCTTCTTTAATCATACGGGCTATGTGTCGTAGCTACCAGAAGAATTGGCATTCTGCATCCAAGTAAATTTTCTCAATTACCTTGTTCATCGCACTATTATTGATAAGGGAGCATCTACGTGTATTATGTCTATAAACTGTTGGAAGTCACTTGGCTCACCGCGATTATCGCAATCATCAACGACGTTGAAGGCTTTTGATGGAAGAACCTATAAACCTTGTGGTATTATCAATAACTTGCAAGTTGAATTAGGGGGAAAAACAATAAGAATTGATGTTGAGGTTGTTGACAGACCCCTTGACTATAATATTTTACTCGGAAGACCATGGTTATATGCGATGACTGCTATTGTTTCTACATATTTTAGAATGGTTTCCTTTCCTCATTAAGGTACAATTACATTCATTAATCAATTACCCTTTTTTTCCTTTACTTCGCAGGTAACTGGAAGCGTTCCATATATTCACTTACCCTAGCTAGAAATCTAGAACATTGGTGTAGGGCACTTAAAGGATTCAACTCTTATGGGAACCTTTGCATTGCCACCGGCCACGACGTCAGAAGAAATTTCAAGCATAGAGACCTACTACATGATCTCTTCCACTCTATCTGGCTTAAGGAAGAGTATCGGTGATTATGATATTTCTATGTTGGATGATGTTTTACCGCTCAGCCCTATTGAGCTACAATAGAAATCAATCTATTTGGCTTGGGCGAAAAATCTGAAATCAGCGTGACCGAATGTTTGGGTTGATCGTTCATTAGATTTTGGTACTCCATTTGATCCATTTTCCTCAAATTTTTTGACAAATGAAAATATTTTGGAAGCAATGATGGCAGAAGGAGAACCATGGGAAGATTATCATCATCGTTCCCATATTCCAGATTATGAAGAAAATAATCTTAGTGAACTATATCACCCATCCATTCAAAAATTCTTTTCAAATTCTTTTCCAATTAATGCAATTGAATCTGAGCGAAATTTCTCTAATATTGAAGAAAAAATTTCTATCGATATTTCAACCAAACTTGGCATTGTAGAAAATATTCATGTCGGTGTATCTTGTTCTCCATCAGAACTTCATTCATATCGCTCTTTTTTTTTTGAATTTTGTGACGTATTCGCTTGGTATTACAAGGAAATTCCAGGCACAGATACTAGTATAGTTGAACACACTATTAATATGTATCCTGATGCCAAACTAGTGCTTCAACAGCTTCGTCTTGTTCATCCGAAGAAAGTCGCTGCCATCGAAGCAGAAGTTGAAAAAATTTTGCATGCTGGTTTCATCTACCCCATTCCTCTTACTGAGTGGGTTTCCAATATCGTTCCTGTTATGAAAAAACAAGGAAAAATTAGAGTGTGCGTCGATTATCAGGATGTTAATCATGATTGTCCAAAAGACAACTATCTTACTCCCTTTATTGACCATATTATTGACCACTTTGCTGGATGTGAAATTTTTTCGTTCATGGACGGATTTTCTGGCTACAATCAAATCAATATCTGCCCGGATGACCAACATAAGACATCATTCATTTGTCCCTCGGGCACATTCGCATATAGGAAACTCCCATTTGGTTTAAAGAACACTGAGGCAAATTTTCAGAGAGCAATGGATTATTCTTTCAACGACATCAAGCACATTATTCAACCATATCTAGATGATTTACCAGTGCATTCATGAAATCATACTGATCACTCGATGCATTTGGGATCCATTTTATTACGCTTCCGACACTACAATATATGCCTCAATCCACACAAATGTGTGTTTTGTGTTGTTTCTAGTCGATTGCACGGATTCATGTTTTGAAAATAAGGAATTCGAATAGACCCACTGAAGGTTTAGGCCATTCTTGATTTTCCTGCACCATCAAAATTACTTCAAATACAAAAAATTCAAGGAGAGCTAACTTCCTGAGAAGGTTCATTCCAAACTACGCCGAAATAGCTAAAGGATTTACTTGATTATTGAAAAAGGGGGTTCCCTTCCATTGGGACCAAGTTGCGCAAGCTTCTTTTGATGCTGTCAAGGACCATCTTGTCCGGGTGTCATTAATGTATCATCCAAATTATCAAAATGATTATTTCCTCTATATCACCGCAGTCAAAACAACCATTGCTATGGTTTTTGTCCAACTAAAAGATGGAATTGAACATCCAATCTATTATTTGATCCATAATCTCAATGATAAGGAAGTTAAGTACTCGTACGTGGAAAAGATTTCCTTAGTAGCCGTTCAAGTTTTCGAAAGATTTCGCCATTATATCCTGCTGTGAAAAACAACAATAGTTTCGGATTGAAATCCCATGACTTACATCTTATCACGTCAATTTATAGGGGGAAAATATTCAAAATGGATCATCATTTTCAAGAATTTTATTTGGAATTCATCAAATCCAATTCAAAGAAGTCTTTAGTTTTGGCTGAGCTTCTCTGTGACCTTCCCTCTAATAGTACTGCAACTACGTCAGAACCATCTATTATAGATGATTCTCTGCTTCTGATCGGATCATATGATTCTTGGTATGGATATTTCATCATTTATCTCCAAACACAAAATTTTCGACCTAATACCTCTCGCTCTAATCATCGACGTATTCGATACCAAGAAAAATATTATCTGATCGTCGATGATACACTTCATCGTCGTGGTGGTGATACCATTTTAAGGAGGTGCCTCACTCATAAGGAGGCCGAAAAAGTGTTAAATGATTGCCATGCTAGGGCTTGTGGTCGAAATTTATCTTGATATGCTACCACGCAGAAGACACTCTGCGCCGGTTACTTTTGGCCTACTATTTTTTGAGATTGTATCCTCAGAGTTAGAAGTTTTCATGCATGCGAGATTTATGACCGTAAAATCTGAAAACCACCAGTGCTAATGCATCACGTTGTCTTTGCTGGAACATTTATGAAATGGGGTATTGACTTCATGACCTGTAACCCTCCTTCATCGTAGGGGCATGGTTATATTATTGTCGCAGTCGACTATTTTACCAAATGGGCCAAAGCGATGCCTACATTCAACAACAAAGGACAAACAACTGCATTATTTTTCTTCAATCACGTTATGGCACGGTTTGGGGTCCCATAGGCTATAGTTACGGATCATGGGAAGCATTTTCGCAACCATATGATGTCTGAATTGACAACCAAGTTAGGATTGTCACATGATAATTATACTCCTTATTATCCACAATCAAATGAACAAGTTGAGGCTATTAAAAAAATTATTAAACGAATGCTTCAACAAATGGTAGGAGACTGTAAAAGGAAATGGCACTTGATCCTGTACTCTGCCTTGTGGGCGTATTGAACCTCGGTGAAAAACACAACCGGATTTACTCCTTTTTAATTGGTGTATGGTCTGGAAGCTATCTTACTAATCCAATGTGAAATATCATTGTTAAAACTCACAATAGACTTGTTACCTGACACCTTAGAAGAAGAAGCGCATCTCCTTAACCTCATCCATCTAGATGAAACATGTTGTGAATCCTAATTGGCCAACAAAGCGCATAAGAGACATATAAAGGCGCAATACAAAAAAAATTTCTAGCCTCACATATTCTTAGAGGGAGACTTGGTCCTTCTTTACGACTAAGAAGCTGATGTAATAGGTACAAGAAAATTCGAGACATTATGGCATGGCCCCTATATTGTCAAAAGGGTTCTTGCTAAGGGTGCCTACGACTTAGTTGATTATGATGGGATTCCATTGGCACAACCTAGAAATGGGTTGTATTTCAAACGTTACTATGCTTAATCATGAGCGTAGTAATTTTTTGTATTATATTGTTTATATGCTGTTGATTTGCATTCACTATCTTAAATTTTTTTTTAGAGTTTTCTTGACGTTAGTAATCCACTTTACATTTCGTCGCAGATGACTGAATCTTTGAAAGAATTTTTTGGATATACTTATGGTGCTAGTCGTAGTACGCAGAATCTATCCTCTGCAGCATGGGCCATTTTCACTCTGAACGACAAGTTAGTGAGTTTTCAAGGGATTTGTATCGGTAGATCGACGAACACAATCGCTGAATATAGCGCGTAGATTGAAATTCTCTCTAATGTCATTTCATTTCGTATTAACCGCATAATCATAAGGTTAGACTCAAAACTTGTGGTACCACAACCTACTAGTATTTATACTGTTAGAAATTCGACACTTCTTAGATTGTTCCTAAGAATTCAAATTTTGGAGAGACATTTTGATTTCATTCAATATCAACACATTTCCAGAAATCTGAACACTTTAATTAATTCATTAGCTAATCAAGTTTTAGATAGACATTTGCGACATAGGTAAAGAGAACATTCACAACATTGAATAGGATTGCGCATTAAACATAGGAAAAAATATGAAAACATATAGATAGATATTTATAGGGTTTTTACAAAATTTGTGCCCAAGACACGTTGGTCATTTGACCTCAAACTGTATGCAAAAAATCAAAAGTAAACTAGTGGTGCTCATGATAGCATGCTATAGGTCTAGCAATCCTGTGGAGCAACTGCATTCAATGGTTAGGAACGCCAATAGTGTGTGGCTGTAGTCGCATTGGTAACTCTTCGAGTTGGAAATCCGGAATCCCGAAGGTTAATTCCTCTATGTGCTTTTGAAGCTTAGCTAGAGTCTCAGCCATATCAAGGTCCTGAAGGATTGCTCTTCCAATAGCCCTCTCTGCTGGTGCATCTGCCTCACGCTCCAGTTCCTGTACTGGTTGAACGCGATCAATATCTGCATTACATCAAACATTTATTTTAGTCTTGGAAAATAAATAAAAACACAAAAAAATTGTATAAACCTTATAAAATAAAAAAAACATGGTCAAATCATTCTTCCATATTGCACCCCACTGAGCGCCTTCTGGTAAAACTAGATCTGGATCTGCTCGAAAGTAGACGATTGCGTATGCATACTCATCGATGGCGACGAACTATCGCTGGAACCAGGCGAAGAATGAAGTCAAGAACAAAACGGTCGATTGGCCTGAATGCCGACCCATGAGTTCTACCCATCTTTTCATTCGAGGATCTATAGGACTAGATATATCCAATGTTACATTTTTTGGCTGCATCAGTGGAATCTGTTCCAAAGAGAAGGAGATAAGGATTGAACCATAGCTGAAAATTTTCTTCCTTCCTCCCTTTGCTTTATTTAGTTGTTCCTTTATCTGAGATAGAACAACTTCATACCAGTTGAAGACTGTTGGCTCTAAGCACTCTAGCACATACTACATATACGATTTGTTCACTACATGGAGTGTAACAGTGCCAGCTAGTTTAGCGATCGTGAAAAGGATGGTTCTCAAAGGCAAATATCTAACATCTCAGATGTTTTATTTTCCATATTTTCTAGGTTCTGACCCTGGATACCAATACTGCATAACATAATCCCTCAATGTCTTTCCTCCAACGGTAGACCCTGTGAAAGAAATCCAGGCAAGCCTCTCCTCAACAAACCTGTGAGAAAATACACATCCTCAACTGTTATGGACAACACTTGATTTTTTATGTGAAATGCCTCTATCGCCGGATCCTATGCTCGAACAAGGAACTCTAGGAGTTCTATTTGTTGCCTCATTCCCAACAATTTGAGGTACTTAAGTAGCCCGCAATCTCTTAAGGCTCTTACAGTACCCAGATCATTCAAGGCAATCATATATTGTTATTCATGTTCTCTTTGTTTCCATGTAATCATCATTATAATCCAATGGAAACCTGAAAATCAACCACAAGATCCATTAGATACCATTCATTGCAAAAAAAACTAGGCAAATTATGGATACATCATGAAAATAAAAAACTTGAAGTGCACCCAACGCACTCCCTGGGCTGAGACAGTGCATTGCACATGCAGGTATACTTCACTGTACTTGCTATCCAATGCAGGTTTCGACATTCAGGGGTGCGTTGCCCTCAATTTGGGTAGAATTTACCCTAGGGGCCTCAAAACCCTAAAAATTTGCAAGGAATGGGAATGAAATGAATACTGAAAGAAAGAAGAGGTTCATGCTACTAACCTGGATCAAACGATGATGAAATCCATACACAGAAACGACCGCAATCAATGACTGAAGTTCGGGGGAAAAATTAGGTTCAGAGCTCCAAAATGCAAATGGTAACTATAGAATGGTAAAAATGAATAGTGAAACTACTTTATATACTAATTTAATTGATTGCAAGTTAAAATTATTGGTATGAATATAGTTTTATTATATTTTTATCATGAAACAGGTACTTTTAATCCATTTGATGTTGTTCTGAACAGGAAATACAGCTGACGAACATGTTAGTCATGCAGATTTATTTCAAAGAAAAACCAGACCACAAAGCATGATTTTTCTCCTTATTTTTCGATCTTTTTTAAAAAAGAAAAAGGATTTGATGCACACTTTTACCTCTTTTTCGAGCTTCTATAACAGCGAAAAAGGAACACCTGGAGTCTTCTTTCAGCTTTTTTTAGACTCCGATAATGTGAAAAATATTGCCGAGCACTTGTCATTTCAAGCTCGTTAAAGTAAATGAATTGATATCTACTCAGTATAAGTTTAACACTTTTCTGGACTGAGATGGATTATTTACAAAAAATGAATACCTTGGTTAAACATGACCAAAGAGGTTATTTCAAATATTATTTTACACTTTTTCGGATCTGAGAGACAAATTTACAAAAAATTACTTTTGGAGTTCTCTTTCATCCTCTTTTTCAGACTCTCTAAATATGAAAAAGGACTGGGCTATCACTGTCGTTCAGCTCGTTAAAACATAAAATAGCAACGGGCTTGTCGATCATGGCAAGAATCCAGTTTCATTCATCGTTGGACTCCTTAAACTATTAAATAGCAATACTTTATTCACCCAAAGGGTTGAATTATAGATCAAGAAAATGTTATCCTCCTCAAGCTTGTCAAAAAATAAAGAGGTACTGGTCAAAAAATGACTGGGGAAAATTTGGGAAAATCAAGTAAAGTTTCTTTTTGGTAGCAAGTCGCTCTTGAACATGACACTTATTTCACTCCATGTCCGTGACTGTTTGGGTTGGGTAATCATCTTGACGGTTCATTCACACCTATGGTTCATCATACCTTCACTTCGGTTTTGGGTCAATGCTGCCAACTCATTACAGTGTCGCCGATATGTTCAAGAGAAGTCATCCAGTGATTAAAAACACATCCATCTGCAATACTTCGTAAACCTTCATTTTCATGACCGTCATCCCTGGAAATTGCTATATCAAGTCAAACCCTTGTCTCCGAAATTAGTAACTCTAGTTTTGCAATAAGGTGACTTCCCGTTGACAACAAATCAATATCTAGGAAGCTCACTTAGAAACATCAGATTCCAGTACCATGAGGCTTGTTACAACATCAACAGGATCCTCACTTCCAGACTTTTGATTGAAAGATTTTGTTTGGCGCTCGACATGAAATTATATATTCATGCCTTACGAAATGTACTGCAGTACCTTAAGGGCCATTGATATTAATGGTGTTTCTCTCGTGTTTGTTAACATCTCACATCATTGGCTGGTAATCAAACAATTTCTTTCCATGTTCGACGACAAATCATATATTCGCATGGTTAGACTTGTACTCGAATGATCGAGTGAATGAGATAAGAAGACCCCAGATCTAGTTTCAACCATCCGGGATGTGATTTCAGGATTGTTGTACACATCATCTATACAGTGACCTTACATATAGATTGTCATCCAAATATGGGCCTATATCTGTATGTGTGTCTGCATCTGGACAAAATTCCAATGTAGACGACTTTCTAAATTATGTACATGTTATTAGATTATTTTATGTGCTTACTATGGGAATGCCTACCCTAAAAAATTATGATAAATAGAGGATATATCATGATGCAATGTATTGTAATATTGATGTAGGTGACCATTCTGCTTTGTTTCCAGGCTCATCACAGTGTAAAGCATCTCAATCAAATGTTCTTATTATTTGGATTTCATGTTTTAGGGGGAAGTTGTTATAGGTCAATTTGGGCACCATTCCCAATGACCTGGTTAACTGTGCATCATCTCCAGGACCAATGATTAAGGGTCTATCATTCCCTTTAATTTTAGTTGCTACATGCCCTAAGACAAGAAACATTACAGTTCAAGAAAGACTTTCATCAAGCCAGAATTTCCATGGTCTAAAGCTTATTATATAGAATATGAGAGCTCACCAACGCAGGCTCTAAGGGGCCTACTTGCGTTACATATGCAGGTAGCCCCATGCAAGGATGATCTGCAAAGAACTTCCCGACATTGAAAGGTGTGTTGGTCACATTGGGAGCGAAATTCTCATTGTTCTGGAATCTCCACTTGGACAGTGCCTTCTACAAGAGTTCACATGTGTCAAGCTTCGGATCCAAGTGTCCATTTGACATCTACATGAATGGAAACATGTCTTGCATATTTTTAGAAAGATATTGATTGTAAAACAACCTACAGTTCATCTACAAATTGAACACATATCTAAGTGATTGAGAAGGAAGAATTTGAGTAGAGAAATGCTAGAGAATTTTCAATTGAGAGCTTGGTTTGCAGAGCTACTTTTGGAGAGATTTACGCTATGATGAGACTTGGGAACTATGCTGGAAGGTCACTTCAAAATAGTCACTAGGTTGTAACCTCTCCTTCTATCATAAATAAAGAGTACTTCTTGTTTTTCCCTACATGCATTTATGTTAACTTTGATTTTCCATATTGTAAGATCTTGGTTGATGAATGTAGTTTATGCTTAACTGATTTAGCTAACTAGCTTGAATAGATATCTATATTATTGCATCTTCTGTTGTTTCAATGTTCTTTCTTGCAAGAAGCATTCAGCCAACAAAACCGCTTGAATTTGAAGCTATAGCAGAAGTGACAGAAAGGAGCCATTTGGAAGTGACTGAAACAAGTAAGCATCCAATCCTCTCTGTGTATCTGTTCTGAGTTAGGTGAAATGGTAGTATAGTCTTTCACCTATTGTTCTAGGCTAACACCTGCCTAGGGAAGCATAATTTATCCTTAGATTACAACTCTGGCCCAACAATGAACACAAAATAAATTTAAAACTACTAAATTAGTATTTTATATTGATTAATAATGAGCACAAATAAAATGAATATATGACTAAATTAATAATTTATAATGATTATTAGTGAAAGTAAATTAAATGAATATAAACTACTAAATTAGTCTTTTATATAATGAATATGAAACTACCAAGAAAAAGATAAATGACTACAACAAATGATAAAATTGTGATTACAAATGACTACTAAATTTTCCATATATATGACTATTAGTAGCTAATTTACAATATCTTATAACATGACCATAATTTAGTCATATTTCTTTGGTTATTAATTGGTTACAAACGATGACTAAAATTTGCATATATATGAATATTAATAGCTAGTTTATAGTACCTTATAACACAACCAACATTTTGGTCATATTTCTTTGGTCATTAATTGGTTTTCCTAGGTGATCATACAGTAATATATTTTGTTGTATATTTGGTCATTAATTGTGACACTTAATGAACAAATCAATGATTAAATCAATGACAAAATCAATGTCTAAATTAATGACAAAATCAGTGACAAAATTAATGAACAAATTCATGACCAAATATACTACTAGAGAAAAAAATTGAGGTAACCAATTAATGACTCAGCTAAAAACAATTAAAAGTTGGTCGTGTTATAAGATATTGTAAATTAGCTACTATTTGTCACTGACTGAAATATAGTCCTTTATATGCAAAATTTAGTCGATTTTTTAGTAAATAATTAGCCATTTTGTATTAGCTTATGTAAGCCCCCTATATACTTCAACAATGTGTCTTGTGAATGCAAATCAATAGCTAACATAATAATTCTTCTAAATTCTTGGGTGTAATCTTGCAAACTTTTAGCTTTAAGTTGCATAAAGTTATGCCAATTCATGATGGATTTTTGCATATATGCAAGAGGGGAAAAATGTCTTTCAATTGTAGCAATGAAATTAGACCAAGAGATTGAGATCTTACCACGCTTTTTTATCTCATCTTGTGTCTTTTCCTCCCATCATACTAGTGCTGCACCCTTCGGTCACAAGGAAGCTAGTTGAATCTTTGTATCATCATCTTGAAGATTTTAAATCTTGCATTAGACCTCCATCTAACGAACACAATTTTCAATATTCTCTACTTTCACTTCACCATTATACATAGGCAACCCAAATTTAATATCAAATTTTAATAAGGGTTGTTTACAAATTCCTTTTGAGGTATGTTGATGAGTATGGGTAAGGGTTGTAGTAGTGGAAGATGATGAAGATGAAGGTGAATATGGTGGTGAGGATGATGCTAGAGTATATGGTGGTTTATTACAATTTCAATTACCTCCTCCTCCTAGAGAACCCTATCCCATTGCAGGCCTAGAGCTTTCACCCTGCAACCTTATATTCCTCTCTTCATAGAGGACTTTCACCATCTCTGTCATGTCAAAGAAAGCATTCCTAAAAGCCTTATCATCCTCTATAATGTGGTCATTTCCTCCTCATGAGACATGATTACTGAAGATTCTACTGCAACTGGAGGTGAATCTTATGGTGGATACTGTGGCAACTGTGCCCTCCTTCTCCTTCCTCCAACTTGAGAACCTGCACCCACAAGCTTGTCTTCTCCTCTCTTGACCTTCAACCTTGTAAGCATTTAAACACTTGCAAAACAATTCAATCCTCCTTGTACAGGTAAACCTAGTGCTCTGATACTAACTTGATCTGAATGGGAAAATTAGTGTTTGTTGTGCTAAATTCCACTTCAGAATATAAAAAAAGTGCTTGAGGATTATGAGGTAAATTTCAAGTTAACCATGAGTTTTTATGAGTTTTTATGTGAATTTATTGAGAAAATTAATATAAAAAAAAAACATTGAAAAGAATAATCTAACAGACATGAACAACACCATAAATAGTAACACAATAGCACATGATGAAGGAGTTCACCCCGCCTAAGCTACGTCTCCTTGGTCTAGCTTCCAATGGCTTGGCCCTCTTCTATTATGCTCAAAAGTGTGTTGACATGTGTTTAAAATTCTCAAACAGCTCTGACACATTTTCCAATGGCTTGATAATGCCAAAAAATTCCTATGTAGCCTCTTTCTGCATTGAATTGGTCAAAGACAATGTAAGTTATGACTTCCCCAAGTTTTTATCACTAACTTCTCCACAATTTCCACCAAATCTGACACCATCCTACATTTTCGCCCCCAAATTCGCTAACGGAGTGCCAAATTTCCCAAAAACCAGGCAAAATTGTCACTGTGCTATTTTTCCCAATAAGGCCTTAAAGCCACATTTTAAACCATAATGTGTATGGTTATAAAAAAAATATAATAAAAAAACACCCACCCGATTTGGCTAACCATCAGCATGGTGGACATATGGCATCGTCAGAATTTGTTGTTATGGTTATGGTTAGTGAGTAGGCACATGGCTAGCCTCCTACCCATGGTCCTGCCCATGATCCCGTCCCCAAGAAGTGACCAGGGTTGGGGCTAGATCCCGAACCCCACCCCCATTGTGAAATCACATTGAAACAAAAGTATATGGAAACCATAATATATTAATAATAAATGGTAGGGTGTGATGGAAAAGTCTCTCTTCTCATTGCTTGGAGGTCGTGGGTTTGAATCCTGCCCGCTCTGCTTAGAACTAGACCAAAATTTGGTAGCCCTTGCACTGCCACGTGGCGGCCCCTAATTGGGCCACGTGGTAGCCTATGATTTTCCACCCAAATAGCCATTTAAAACATGCCATTTCAAAACAACCAGGTAGTGCCACTTGGCATGATCTCATTTGTCAGAGGAAACTATTGACCAAGTCAACCTGACACATGGGCATGCCTAGTCAGCAGTACAAACTGCTCACTAATCTGTCGCTGCACTTTTTTTTTCCAAAAAATTGTTTGTTTGAAAAATTTGACATAACTTTTCTCTAGGAACATACAGTGTCAATTTTCCATGAAACGAGTTGTGGAAGATTCAAAGCAACGAGATTTATGTGGTCACTCATGTTCCACATCATTTCGAAAAGTTTCATTTTGGAGCATAATTTTGAGCACTTGACCACTTCTTTACCTCCAAAAATTTCCCCTTTTCTATTTTCATATTGAACCCAATATTCTTATCTCCATCCTTTCTGACCCATGTGTCCTCCAAAGGATTTTGTCTTGCTGCACTATCTCCCTCCGTAGTTGCACTAGTTCGACTTACTATGTTAACATTAGACTCTTCTTTGTGCGAATTTTCAGTCAGCATTTGTAAGTTCTGCGTAGGCTGCTGATTTATTTACTCCTACATATTTGCATTGGAATAGGAAAATATTCCATTACATGATCAAAATATATACAATACCTATAAGAGGGAGATGTGGGATTTTTACAATCCATCGTGAAATGTCCTGCTTCACGATAGTTGTAAAATATGATCTGACCACATCCTTTATCAACGTCTCCTCCTCGTCCCCCATCCTCAGCCTTGGAAGCCTCCACGCCCTACTGGAGCACCAATGTCTTCATGTGCATGCCATTCAAATTTCATTCTATATGAACCCACAATCTAGTTCTATATTATGAACTCATAATTGCAAAAATTCTTCTCATTGTGCCCTACAGAGCTACAGAAGTTACAAAAAAACCGGTTCAGGGTCTGCATATACTTTTGAATCAAATAAAATTCTTTCGCGTGATGTTCACATAAATTTTTACACATGTCACACCATACACTTGGTCCTGGGTGCAACAGATTACGCCCTCCACTATTGATGTAATATTTTAATACAGGGCACTGATCTTTATAATGGCCTTCTGCATTACATTTGATACACAAGAACTCTAAGATAATTTCTGATCAGATTTCCTTACCCTTCTTCAAATCTTGAAACTAAAAATCCATTTCTTCTAATTGGCATTGAATCTGTTGTACCGCTACTTAGGTATCTGCGACTGGAGAAGCTTCCAATTTCATAGAAATTTCCAAAGCTTTGACCTATGTTGCTATCTTCTGTTGTGTCAAAGGTAGCCTCATATGTGGAAATAGTGTAGCTATAAACCACTCCTTATGTTGCTTGTCAATAATTTGGAAGTTCACTTGTCCTAGTAACATCTTGAACCTTTGATATAATTCCCAAACAAACTCAGTTACTACATGTTTGATCTCTTTTATCTCTATAATTCACTGCGAATCTAATATTGGCTTCTTGAATTCAATATTTAGCATTTTCTTTGTCTCATCCAACATGGCATCTAGATGCGTCATAGAGTACTTGATATACCATGCCAACTCTGTTTCCTACAACGCTGTGACAAGATATGCCTTATTTATGTCATCATCCGTGACCTGACGTGCTTTCCATACTGCTCAATGACAAAAAAAAAATGATAAGGATCCTCTAATCTCCGACCTTTCAAATTAGGAATTCTAACCTCATTAGCCATGTCTCTTGGGAGAGGTGGAGGTGGAGGAAAGTATAGGGATGGGGATGTGGAGTGAGGGTAGTGGTGGGAAAGGGAATACCAGAGGCACCCTAATGGTCTGCAAATTATAACTATGACACACATCTAGGGGTTGTGGGGTAAATTTCTCCTTCTTCAATTTCATATCCACTCAACAACGGACTATAATGAGTCTTAATGAATTTTTCGCGATCTACCCTAAATATTTTACCACTTTGCGTAGACCCAGAATTCATTACTCCAAACATCAATATGATTTCATGTGCAATACACCCTTTTCACATAAATTATATTAATCCACAACTTTAAAGAATTCAAGTACTTACCTCACGAACCCTTGAAAAATCTTCGCTCAAATTCGTTGTAGGATATGTATGTGTCTATTGTGAACTCAGTTATAAATCCTCCAAAAATATTATCGATCCATAAATAATTAGCTCTGGATATCTTGTTATCAGTATTCATGAGCCATTGCAACAATTCAGGGCTCCACATATTATGGTTGTCATTCTCAAAACAAGTGTTATTCTTAGCCAATATTGACACCCACTTGTGTAGCTTGTTCGTAAATGTTGAGAGGAAAATCCCGTTCTACTCTGTAAAATGATATCTCTGCAACCAAGCTTTAGTTGAAAACCACAATTTTTTGTTTTCCTGAACATTGAACTCTCATTCCTTTAGACTCACTCAATATTGGATCTCTTTTCTTGTCGAATACCACATCCACATTGTTAGTATGAATCTTAATTCCAACTGTACGAGAAAATACCACTTTAGCTATGCATAACAAACAACCCTAATAGCTAAGATGGCTGTCTATATCTTCAGATATGCAATTAGGTGATCAAGATAAATGCTGCAAAAATCCAGATCTATGCATTAGAAGACATTAAGCAGTAGAAAAAACAAGATTTACTCCATGCATCCAATAGAAAAGACAAGAATATGTTGAATGAATTTTGTATTAATGGCACCTGGGAGGAAAACAAAGAAGGGTGTTACCAGTTCTCCTCTATGGGATGGGTTCTTGTAAGTCCTCAACACTTCAGATCTAAAATTCCTCTCTCTTCACGGTGTAGAAAACCCAGACAAAAATGGTAGCAAAATATGACTATGATGGTGGATCAAATTCAGACCAAAAGTATAGATCCAGAGTGATATTTAGGCAACAAAAGCTGGTAAATGAATGGGAAAACCCTTCTATTATAACAAAATATTGAGTTAGTCTAGATATTGATGTATAATTAAAATATTATTAACCAAATCAAGGTCCAACTTTTATGGAATATTTATTATATTTGTTGGAGGGAAAAGGAATTTGACTTGGGTCAAATCCCTTTATTTGTAAATAATAAGACCCTGCCCGAAGCACTGGTCCCCATTGTGGAGCATATGAACGACCAAGTCCGGAGACTCAATGTGGCCACCCAGGTTGTTTCTAGTAGCGCCCCTATATTTCCTTCCTTTAATGAATTTCTTCTTAACCGGTCACTTGGTCTCTCCAACACTGCTTCCCTCACTTCCCCAATTCCCACTTCCCTGTTCACTTCTGCCACCCCCATCATCACGACAATGGGTGAACCGGGCCCCGAACCCGATTCCTCTGGGCCACCCCCATCCAAGCGGGCCCGTACTGCAGATCCCGTGGTGGACCTTACGGAGGATGATCCACTAGTCACGCCGCCCACAGCTACCTTGATCCCGGAGGAACCGCTGATTGACCCAGCAGATTTCCTCAACCTTCGTTTCCCTCCCTCCTCGGTCACTCCATCCACCGCCCCCTCCACCAGCAGACCACATGCCACTTCCCCCAATCTGTCCACTTCATTAGCCACTGTGTCTGATTCCTTGATCCGGGACCTCTTCGGCGGTGACCACGGGGCGGAGGTCACCTCCAGTACTGCCGCGGTGGTACCCCCTGTTGACCCCGTGGCCACGTCCCAGGAGCCCATTGCCACTATATTTGTTCAGCCAGATAGAGTTGGGGTTGATTCAATCAGCCCTTCCACAGCGCCAACCACGCAGTAGGACCGGCCAGAGCCTGATTTATTTATCATTTTAAGGATGTGTTTGATTAATAATCAAATAAAGAATGATTTATTTAATTATTTAAGGGTGATTTAGTCATATTCAACAAAGAATATTATTTAAATAAGGTTTAAATAATTATTCTTAGGAAATAATAAGATAAATAATGATTTATCTAGTTAATTTCCCTGTTTTGAGTTAAATATAATCAGTAATATTAATTAAAATTCTGTTTAACTAATTATTCCTTGAGGAAAATAAAAAAAATGTAGATTTATTTAATATTTCCTCATGGGGTTTCCTGTTTAGATCATAAACAACTTAATAAAGGTGGTTTACTAAGTTATTTTTCATAGTGAATGCAGTTTCACTTAGGGTAAAATTGGTCTTACATGGTGTACTTGGGTCCATATAATAACAATAGGTTATATGACCAAAAAATGGTGTAACAGATTGCCCCCCAGCGTGCGAGCGTTATGAGCTAAGCGTATGACCAAAGTACATTGTAATAGCTCAATCACTAGACACCGAAGGAGAAGTCAAAGAGAGAGAAGTATAATGTAGACCAAAGTGCTGAAAGGACTAGAGCCTAAAGAGGAGAGACTTACAGGTGTGACAACGGTCTTTTTTGAGTGAGTACCTGTGCTATAGGTGGCAGGGGAGGCATACCTATGCCCGCCTAGACAAAGTACGAAGAATAAGGTGTCCAGTAAACAATGGATTGAACAATGTAGTATATGCTGGCATAAAAATGAGCTAGATAAACAAAAACATAATGAATCCCACATACATATTGTGCCTGGAATAATAGCCAGGACTTGTACAATAATATTTGAGTACATGAGATATAAATACAACCCAGATGCCCATGAAAATAGGAAAGGGCTCTGAAAATCTGACTAACACATGCAAACAAAAAGGCGCTGCAAGCGGCTGAGGCTGACATCATCAAATGTATGGAGCTGCATCAAAGGTTGTAATGAAGAGGTCACCGAGGTATGTCAGGGGCTACCTGTAGGGCCACCCCCTCATGAGGGCTGAGACATTTTACACACACCCGGGAATCACCGATATCAGTTGCTGCATCACTGAACCATCAAGTATATGGATCTTTATCATGCTGAAAGGAAATGGAGCAGAGAAATAATCAAGTCAAAGGGCAATAAGGAGTCTCTTTGCCTAATCCGAGGCACCAAACAAGAGTGGAAGTTGCAACCAAGGTACACCGCCCTATAGACCTGTCTTCTAGAATGAATGAGCTTATGTTGACAGAAGGAGGTCCGCCATAGTTGAGGCAATAACGGATCCTCAATTAAGGCACGAGACAAAATAGTAGAGTGACTAACAGACTAACACTAATGATGATGATGATGAAATGGGGGTTAATGAGTAACGAACAGACCACTTCCCTGGGCATGGATGACCTAGCAGCGACTGACACAATATCATGAGGGATAGGGGATAGTGGGATTGAAGGCCATAATGTGCAACACAAGAGAGGGAACAAGCAATGAAGGATGGAGGATTATAGTGGGAGACAAAGGGACGTGGGATAGACTCCATGAATGCAATCATAACTAAACTTGGATGCTTTAAAAAAGGTGACTCGATGGTGCTGCCACGCAGAAAAGGTCCAAAGGGGACCATAAATACATGAGTACATGATGGTCGCTCTTGATGAAGATGAACACAAGCATGGACAAGTATGAAGGCATAGGGGTGCCCCCAAGTATAAGTGTGGTAGGTGAAGAAATTCAATTTTGAGGAGTGGTGAAGTGACCCTTCTTGGACAAAATGTGTCCTAGTGAAGTATAAAATCATGAAAAACTAATAGATACCCATTTGAGGGCTCGGTGAGAGCTTTCCAAAGGTATAGACGGTTTGGAAAACAGAGCTACGGTTTGGTCGCAGCAGGCGAAAGAAAAATCAGCGGTTTTTATTTTAATAAGGCATTTTCCCTTCAAATTCACTCATTTGCATGTGGAGCTGTGGCGAATGTAGAGAGGAGAGAATGCCCTAAATCTTGCGATGATCGTAGTAGACAAGCTGACCATTGGAATCGAGATCCGTCAATTGCTGGTAAGAGGCCTAACCCTACTATTTCATTTCAGTGATTTGAAAGTTTAGTTTAGGTCCCCAGGGCTCAGAAACAGACCCCTACTCCTCTTCACGGCCGAGTCACACTTTTTGGGCCAAAAAGTGTGAACTGGGTAGCAGGTTTTGGGCAAACAACTGCGACATGTCAAAGGTTTGGGCCTGAAAAGTACGACCTGTCAGGGAGGGGTTTTTTTGTGTTGTTTTTTGCCTGAGCACTGGGTTTTTATGATGAGATACAGTCTTTCCTATCTGTATATTGACAAATATGATGGTTTTGTGTAGATATGGCAGAGTTATGGATCAACTGGAGAGAGAGAGACCTAGGTGCATTACGGTTGGAGATCCGGGAGGATCAAGGTGTCCATAGTGCATTGGCCATGTTTAGGGTTCTGAAGTTTGTGGAGAACCCTTTGATGAGTGCTGGAGAGCCCTTATTGGCCTAGATTTTCAGCTATTGGGATCTAGACCATGAGGTATTTATAATGTCAGGGCACCAGATCGAGTTAACGGTCCAGGATATATATTTCCTGACTGGTATCCCACCACTTGGGATGGTAGGGAATACTCAACCAGTATTACCGCGGGGGTGGAATATCATATAGTTTGTAGAGCGCTATTTTTGACCAAGTCTCCAAGTCAAGGGGACTAGGATACCTATCGAGGATTTTGAGAGGTTAGATACCTGTGTTGTGACCATAGCGGTGCTACGGATCCTGGGAAACCAGGCACTCCACCACATCATCAGAGGGAAAATGATGCTTGTGGAGAGTGTTTTGAGTGGGACCTACTATGGGTAGGCCCAGATGATGTGGTCATCGTTGAAATGACAGTTGTCGCTATGCAAGCAGAAAGTGAACCATGACTGTGCATATGGTACAGTTTTTTGTTTGTTCTTCTTTGAGAAGATCCTGACACTTCGACCTCGCATATAGCTCCAAGATGGGGGCCCGAGAGAGCCTAGGATGCGCTGGTGGGGGCGAATACTGTGCAGAGGAGGAGGTGGGGTGGTTGGATGAGTGTTTCGACCCAATTTCTTTGTTCATTGGGATCAGATGCCGTTGTATATAGATGACTGTCCTTATAGTGGGATGAGTTATTATGGGGACCCAGATTTGCCACTGCCGCCTGGTTGAATATGGGGGCCCGATGGTAAGTCACAAATTGCTAATATTTTATGCGCATGTAAAGGTATAGAATATTGTATGTGGTACTGATTCTTTCACTTTTGGTATGCAGATACAGCATCGGTTAAACTGGACGGATATATGGGACGACCTGCAGCATTGGGGACCGCAAGACCTAGTGGATTGAGGGTGCAGAAAAATGAGAATGAAACAACCCTCCTGGAGGACATAAATCATAGATGTGAGAGGCTTCTGACCGGTGTTTCAGAGCGTGGCTAGCAGGACTTAGATGACCAGTACATAGAGCCATGTATTGGTCGACCCTTTGAGTGGCGAGGGGTCATGCGGTGCATCGCGATGGCCGGATAGGGTATGCGTGATCTTTGAGTTGCGGGAGCAGAGAAATTGGCTTGGGATCCTCCAGATAGTGATTAGTGAGTAGGGGCAGGTGGTGCCCCCAGTTTTGAGTTTTGTAACATGCTATGGGCATGTCATATGTATCAGAGTGGATGGACTCTAAAACATTTTATATGACACATATTATGGATATGCATTGTTTTGATATTGTTATGTTATTGTCTTGTGTTAAATACGTGTTATAAATGCCAATCTAGAATATGGTTTGCAATTCTATCTACATAGTGATTTTGTGCTCTAGGTACATGACTAAATGTAATGATTTCAAATTCACGCATCAAAGGCTTCACTGGTAAATATCTTTTAAAAATGATAGGATTATGCACACGATAGACACCATTCAATTGCATGACAAGAAGTAGGGAATCTAAATGAACATGTAGGTAGAGGATGTGATGTGAAAGGGAATTGGCTAATAAACCTCGCACTGCATCATGTTCGGCCTGATTATTGGTAGTGGTACCAATGCATACCCCATTCGAGAGAACAAGGGAGTGCAAGGGGGTAAAAATGGCCCAACCTGCTGAGGCTAGATTCTTGGAGTAGCGACTTGCACCATCAGCAAAACACATATAAGGTGTGGACGAGAGGTCCATATGAAAGGTGCCACCAGACAATAAATGGGAGGATGATGAACAATGCTAGAAACCTGAGCGCAAAGTAGAAATTGAATGCACTCTGCGGGAGGGAGTGATCTGCGTAGGATGTGTACTACTCACACACCGATGGTGAGGTGGAGTGTGGGAGCTACTAGAGGTGTATCTTTCCCTGAGATCATGAAAGTCACCATAGGCATGGATGGTGCCATCTCGTTTATGGGCGGGAAAGAAGAAGTCAGGGGTGGACATGGCTTCCATAATGTCATCATCGCAATAGAAGATGGAGTGACTGGAGGAAGGGAGACCACATGATGAGACAAAGCTCCCTGACTCATCATCATGAGAAGAAAGGTTCACATGCACATCATCACGGGGTATGACGAAAGAACAAGCAGATAAGGGATCTACTGATATTGAGCCTAGGGTGATCGCTGAAGGGAGGTCAAGCAAAAAAACAGGGGGAGATTCAGAGGGAGCTTCCACCGAGGGTCTTATAGATGATGAAAGGTAGAGGATGGTGGCCGTAGGCTCTGTCATCTCGACATTAGGAGGGGGAATTTTAATGGGAATGGGTAAATCCTCAGTCTGGCCTATGGCATACTGCGCAAGTACGGGAGAGGCGGTTTCGTTTTGTTCAATCTCGTACTTCTGAACTAACTCTAACGAGGCGCGGTAATGCGTAAGGTGGGGAAAATGGTGAGAATAATGGCCATGGATATCACATAGAGCACAAGGTTGGTTAGTGTGAATAGTTTCAGGATTCTTGGCTGTAGTCAAGGAAGAAACAAAGGCTTCTGGGATCGTAGACTCAAGGAATGAAACTTTAACCATGGGCTTGATACGGGGCAGTTCAGGACAGTTATGGGTGGCATGGCCGACGACATTGCACAAAGCACAAGGATTTGTGGGTGGGGGAGGTGTAGGTTATGTCGGGGCAGCATTGTCCTTGGATGCCCTCTTGCGAGGTTTTCCCTTCTTACTCGAAGAGATCACAAAAAGAGGTGGTTCCTATTGAGGTGGTTGAGGCACTATTGTAGCAAGAGAAGTCATGGGGACTGGTTGAACTGGGGTCAAAGAAAGATAAGGTTTGGGTTGATCTAGTGGGGTAGCGGATGGAGGATCAAGGTACCAGACAGGAATCCCAAGGGTCGATTTAGGAAGAGAGAGGGTGGCCATGACAGGTTCCATATAAACTCCTGGTGGGGGAGCTAGGAACGATATCTAACCAGAGGGGTAATGGCTAGGCAAGATGACTCCTAACTAGTTAAGGCCTAGAGGAACCATTCCAGGAGGGTAGAGAGGCTCATGGATACCAGTGAAAGGGCTAGGGGGAGGAGGTCCAGAATGCTGAATCAAAGGGCTAGGAGTAGGTTGCGGAGGGTGAGGAGGCTATTGACTAGCCGAGGCAGCCCGCTTGAGGGCAGCCTGAGACGATTGCATCATGCAAACATTCGATGAGCTGGGATCAGAGATAGGAGGAAGACTAGGGAAAGTACCAAGCAATGAGGAATGTATGTAGACTCCTGGTGAGACACTGGTCAAAGGATCGACGATTTTCTTATTGGCCACCGAAGAGATGATGGACTCAAGGGAGGTCTGAGACATCCGTTCATAATATTTCAACTAGTCAACGGTGAGTATATTTCCCTTATGAGGGAAGAACATCTTGTGGTGGATAGCAGAAGGGAAAACAGACATCACATAAGTGTATCTATGACCCAATAGAATGTTGTAATCTAAGGGGGCATCTATGAATTCTACGTCAACGCAAACAGTCTTGCCCGCAAGAGTAATAGGACAATTACGGAATAAGCCAATGGGCTAGGAGGTGTGCCATCCCACGCTCAGAGAGTGATCATGGAAGGAGCCAACTCAGGTGATCTGAGTTGGTTCCAAACCGAAGCAGACATCACACAAGTGGATTTCCCCTTATCAATAATGCACTGGGAAATGTTAACGTTTCGTATCTTGACTGGGATTTGGAAGGCGACGGAAGTAGGGAGAGGAGGATGTTCTGACCGGTCAACATCGAAGACAATCAATCGATCGTTGGAAGGATCTACAGTGCCCATGGCAGATAGTAGAACTTTTCATTGTGAAGGGCGCGATAGGAGGAGTTCCAGTGTTGAAATGGGAGCAGGGGATTGTGAAAAATCATCTACTATGCTATACGAATGGGAAACTTTGCCGGAAGTATCATTTCAACATAGTGGTCCCTTAGGTATCTTGGTATGAACCTCTGCCTTGGGTTGAGGGATCTGTAAGGGACCATTAGGTGTCGAAAGAGGCTCTGTAGAGATCGAAGGAGGCGACTCGGGGAAAAACGTAGCGGGAGGCTTGTTGTACTGACGGGACCGAGTCTGAGGATTGATGTCTACGATTATGAGTTGATCAGAGTTCTTCATGAGAATCTGGTAATCGAAGGTACCATATGGAAGAGGTTGAGTGGCCTCCTGACCTTCAGGTAGTTGGGTAGCCATAAATCCTTACTGAGGGAAAGGATTGGTAAGCACAGTCGGTTGACTAGGTGCAGGACTAGGAGGGATGGAAGGGATGGCTTGTTTTCCTCTCAATGTTGCTTGAGACTCCCACAACTACCGCATCTATGGAAAAATAGGACAATCATGCATGTAATAACCATAAACACCACAAAAGGAACACGTCTTGTTCGTGCGAACAGGCCTATCTTACTTCGGCTGATTTCCCTATTGCTGGTTCATAGTGTTAGGAGCATTACCTTGATTAGGTCCAGGATTACCAGGGGAAACTTGATTTTGAGTGCCTTTCCTCTTCTTTTTTGAGGGAGGAGGATTATTCCCGCCCTGGTGTGCATACACCTACCCCTAAGGGGGTGGTGGTTATTGTTGCCGGGGTTGAGAAGGTAATGGAGGAGGAGGTGCTAATGCTGGAGGAGCTGGAGCACCAGGCTGTGGATATGGATAATAAGGAGGTTGGGTAACAGTTTGGTAAAAATGAGGTTGGGCAAAAGAGGAGGCATGCCATATCCTGGATACGTGCTACCGGGAGGGGGAAAAGTGCAGGAGGTGCTGGCCCCCTGCTGAGGAAAACCATAGCCCATGGAAGGTTGAGCATACATATTAGAGAGAGCTCCAACGATACCGTCGGTGGTGTGAGATGCTCCCCATGCATTGGCACCATCGGGTCTGGGAAGATCAGGTAGAATGGTATAAACATAACCTGACTGAGCATAGCATACATCATGTCATATTTTAATGCAATTTGGAGAGTGGCTTCTTCGGTTTGAGGAAAGTGCGATGAGACATCTTTTCCGATAGGTGGAAAAAGAGATCTAAGGAACTAGTCCATGTAGAAATTATTTTCGAAGGAAGGAGCTCGACATAGACTCTTTCTTCTCTGCCATTCTTGGAAATTGTCAGATAGGCGGGTCACAGATGATTGAAAGAAAGAAGTCATGAGTTCAGTACCAGTTTCATAATGAAGGGGAAGCTGGAACTATGACAAAAAATCTTGGGCAATAGTCACAAAGGTGGTGTGAGAGGAAGGGGCCTAATCAACATACCACTTAGAAGCTTCATCTGTAAGCATATGTTGGAACAAATGAAGATGGATAGAGTCATCGGTAATGGAGTTAGACGAATACTACATGTGGAAATATCGAACGTGATTTGTAGGATCTTCTCCAGCAAGGCCTTCAAAATTTGGGATGTCGGAAGGGAGCTTTGTCGGCATAGCAAGCCAAATAACGTAATGGTGTAAATGGTCATTTATCAACTGGTCAAAATCTGAGATGCTAAGGCCTACCATGAAGGGGAGCAAGAGCGCAGCCAGGGTAGTGTCCGTTGCGGTCCCACTAGTGGTATTCCCAACATGAGGGCTGGGGTTACCACCAACATTAGGTCCTGCACCAGACATGGTGAAGGTGTCAGGGGGATAACTAAAGGTGGAATGAGAAGGAGAACCCAAAGGACTAGAAGAAGAGTCGGTTTACAGACTTGCAGGAGGACTAACTTGAATCCTACACAGAGGAGTAAGTGTTCCTATTGGAAACTGTGAATGAAGGCCGAGAATTCTCCAGGATAAACACTTTCGTGGTGCAATGATGATGACACAGACATGGCATAAGGGAAAAAAATACCGAAAAGGGCAAGGAGGTGCAAGATCAACTGATTACAATGTTGAAAAAAGGGCAGAGAGGTGCAGGATCAATTGATTTCAATGTTTTAGAGTCTTTTCTTGTCGGTGTTAACCAAGACCTTTTTCTCTTAGGGTGTGGGTGTGAAGTGTGTAAATTTTAATTTTTAAACCTAGATGTTTGTAGAGAAAAAAGAAAAAGTGTGTTATATAGCTGTAAATAAGCTTGCAAATGACAGTATATAAGCCTGCAAAAACAGAAAATAAACAATAAATAATGTAATAATATAAACCCAAGGAGGTAGGTCTCTCAACAACTAGTCTATAGATGAGTAAAAAGCTAATCAAAACACACTAAAAAATCCAATATATCTAAGGTCGGGAGGGATAGGGATCTAAAGGACAAAATCTGCTAGAAAGTGGTGCATAAAACAACAACAAATCAGAGGAGAAATTGATGTAAAAAGAGGTGGAAAAAGGATATCTCCTAGATGGAAATGGAGTGAACCCTAGAGGAAAACCCAAAAAAATCTAAATGAGGTGATTTCGACGGATAACAAGCCAATCTGAAGTGGATTTGAAGGTGAGGTATCAGATCTGAAAAATGGCTGAAGACTCTGAAATTTCAGAAAACCTGCAACATCATAAACTCTTCCACAAAAATTTGAGGGTACTGAAGCCCTAGGGGGCTAGGTTCCCACTTACTTGAGAAAAAAATAAAAAGTATAGGTCCAAAATGGGCGGAGACGGAGGTTAGAAAACCATGAACAGAGGCTCAGATAAACCCAAAAAATTTCAGAAAAACTCCTGCAAAAAATCCAGGTCGCAGTTTTTGACCTGTTTTCAGCAGAGGTCACAATTTTTGGGTTGATTCTCGCTTCATGAAGCTCCAGGTCACAGGTTTTGGGCCAAAAAGTGTGACCTGCACTTCCGGCACTATCAGCGGTAGATTTCAGAAAAAATTATCGTCTTAGCTGCAGCTGATGTCTATCACCTGCGCAATAGGTCCGAAAACACACAGAAGTTAGAATTTTTATCATTTTACGGTTTTATAGGTTAAAAAAAACATTAAGAAAAGAAAAAACAAGGGGCTGAAGAGAAATCCTAGGTTTTGAAGCAGCTAGATATGCAAGGATCAAAAAAACGACAGCGGTCGTAATCGTAAACCCGTGTGGAGTCGCTAGTTGTTAGTATGAATCTTAATTCCAAGCGTACAAAAAAGGACCACTTTAGTTGTGCATAACAAATAGCCCTAACAACAAATATGGCTGCGTATATCTTCAGATCTGTAGTTAGGTGATCAAAATAAATGCTGCAATAATCTAGATCTATGCATTAGAAGACATTAAGCAGTAGAAAAAACAACATTTACTCCATGCATCCAATAGACAACACAAGAACATGTTGCATGAATTTTTTATTAATCTCAGCTGGAAGGAAAACACAGAAGGGTGCTACCAGTTCTCCTCAATGGGATGGGTTCTTGTAATTCCTCAACACTTCAGATCTAAAATTCATCTCTCTTCATGGTGTAGAAAACCCAGACAAAAATGGTAGCAAAATATGACTATGATGGTGGATACAATTCAAACCAAAAGTATAGATCCAGAGTGATATTTAGGCAACAAAAAGTGGTAAATGAATGGGAAAACCCTTCTATTTATAGCAAAATATTGAGTTAGTCTAGATATTGGTGTATAATTAAAATACTATTAACCAAATCAAGATCGAACTTTTATGGAAAATTTTATTATATTTGTTGGAGGGAAAAGGAATTTGACTTGGGTCAAATCCCTTTATTTGTAAACAATAGATAAATAAATGATTTATTTATCATTTTAAGGATGTGGTTGAGTAATAATCAAATAAATAATGATTTATTTAATTATTTAAGGGTGATTTAGTCATCTTCAACAAAGAATATTATTTAAATAAGGTTTAAATAATTATTCTTAGGAAATAATAATATAAACAATGATTTATCTAGTTAATTTCCCTGTTCTGGGTTAAATATAACTAGGAATATTAATTAGACAGTTGTTTAACTAATTATTCCTTGAGGAAAATAAAAAAAATGTAGATTTATTTAATATTTCCTCATGGGGTTTCCTATTTAGACCATAGAAAACTTAATAAAGTTGGTTTACTAAGCTATTTTTCATAGTGAATGCAATTTTACTTAGGGTAAAATTGGTCTTACATGGTGTACTTGGATCCATATAATAACAATAGTTTAGATGACCAAAAAATGGTGTAATGCACATATCCCTCAATCAGATCATGGCCTTGTCAACGAAACCATTTGTTGGGTTAAAGGGTCTAGATGTTCGGAGTAGTTGAGCTACCAACAAAACCCTCTATTACTGGCCCTTTCGGCAACGATCTGCTACACAGACCGACGTCTCACTTGAGTAAATATTGGGGGATACTAGAACTAGGTTTCTGCATTCAGAGGGATATTAGGACATGGATTTACTGCTATGCTTCTTCATTATGCTTTCCTGGACTGCGCAGATGAAATTATCCACTTTTACAATTTATTCCTTATTCCTCAATGACTACTATCGTGCACTGCACCTTTATCAGTTTTTTGCATTAATCAACCCAATACAACACATATAAACATCATAAAGTATTGCACTATGCATAAGAAATCGTACACAACTTCGCAATGTATAACACAACATCAAAGATAAATCATAGACAAATTTCAAAAATACACATAAATACTTCACAATATTCCTTCTCTTTATTGATAATCTGTCCTTCTAGAAAAATCTTTTTTTCTCCCACATGCACAACTATGGGTGGCCTATGTACATAGCTATAGACCAAGGCCTCCACGCACACAGTTGCAGAGCTTTCTCTGAAGACCCAAAATAGAATGAACATAGATAATTCAAAGATGGTTCTATCTATGTATATCTTATTACTTGTCTCACTAAATTTTTTCCTTATATAGTTTTCTTTCTTACAATAAAATGATCCCCAAACCATGTGAAGAGCTCAAAATATTAAAAAAAAAAACCATTCCCTTTACAAAAATAGGGGATTTGACCCACCCAAAAGCCCCTAAAACTCTGCCCGAAGCTTTATCCCCTGCACGATTGAATTATTTCCATTGGATGTCGCACTCCACTTCCTCAAAATGTGGAGTCTTTATCTCAAAATTAGACCAAGTTGGGCCCTTCCCAGCAGTCACCAATCCAGATAAATGACCACCATAGGCTCCACTATGGCAATCATTACATATATTCTCATCATCTTCCAAGGTAAAAAATGTTGTAGAATTGATTCAACCCACAACCGTATAATGTATCACTGATAACCAAATAATTCTTAGCTGAGTGATGTACCCATCAACAATAATTCTTAATAAAGGACTAAGGAAACTTAAAATTATAGAGATATACTAGGATGTATCCATACCAAGGATCTTGTGAAGATATGAGAAAGAGATGTTCATCTAGAAAATATTCATCATAAATAGGGTCTCCTTCACAAGGTAACTTCGAGATCAATTCAAAAAAAACCAAGGATTTCGTATATTTTGCTGACATAAAATCAAGGTTAAATTATTAAAAAATCACAATCCTTTTATTGAATTCCCCTCCAATCAATCTCTTATTGAGTAAATATTGAAAAGGATTTACATCAAAAACTACAATGGTTTTCCTCATCAAATGTAATGACAAAGTCATTAGATAACATGAAATTCTTCCAATGCAAATTTCTAAATGTGAGAATATTAGAGTTCAATACCTACTAGGCCATGGTTGAGGTAATAGGTATTGTGCTCCTTGAACACATCTTCTTCCTGAACCAAAACGATACTAATGGTAGTTTTTTCTGCTATGAGATACAAAAGGAAGCCTCTGTGATAATGAGGTGCACTGAGTAAATGAGCAGAGGTCAATGAATTTTAAAGCATAAAATGAGTGTTGATAAAATTCATCCCAAATGAAGGGAACCCTTTATTTAATAGGCACATAGATGTCCTAGTTATCTCAACATAATTTATGATGAATCTTTGTAAAAAAATCGATTTACATTGGAGAATTTCAATTTAATGCATGTTAGATGGGGAAGGAAATTGAAACATTACCTCAACCTTGAAAGGATAAACCCTAACCCTTCATTAGACACATTGAATCCCAAAAATCAACCTGATGTTACAACAAAAACCAATTTTTGAGGATTCAATCGAATTTGATAGTAACGACATCTTTGAAAAATTTGGTGAATGTTCTTTGGATGTTCGTCTCTCTTGCGAAAGTGAGTAGCTAGATCTCCTAAATAAGCTTCTACAATATGACTAATGTTGTGGAAAGTGTAATACAAGACCCATTGAAAGGTATCTCTATAATTTTTAAGGCCAAAAGGAATTTTCTTATATTCAAAAGTACCCCAAGTACAAATAAATGTTTTATAATGTTGAAATTTAGGATAGATTGTTATTTGACTATAACCAAAGAATCCATCCATAAAGGAAAAAATGTCATCTCTCACAAAATCATAAATAATCTGATCAATAAATAGTAAAAGGAAAGTATCTTTCATGAAAGAAGTATTGAGGTCCCTAAATTAAGTGCACACACACATTGTTTCTTGCTTTTCATCTATTGGAATGGGATTTGAAACTCATTAAGTCAAAGGAATAGAGTAGATGGAACTTGCTTTGATAAGTTTCTCTACCTCTTCCTTAATATTTGAAATTATCTTAGTGTTTACCAGTGAAATTTTCTAGCATACTCGTTTCACATTTTCATAGGTCTTGATCTAATGTGGTACAATGCTTGGATAAATTCCAGTAATTTCTTTGTAAGATCATGTGAACACATCAAATAAATCCTTAATCATATGAGGTTAAATATTATATTCTTTAGGTATACAATTTTCTCTTATAGAGATTTTTTTGATAATGTTGGGATCCTTAGAAATGTTCACCGACATAGTTTGTGATATATTAGCCATTTTCCCTTTGGAAAAGATGTTAGCCAGTCCCAAAGTGTTCAAGGGCCTATGAAAATTTCCATATGATGTGGAACATGATAAACTAGACTCAACTCTCTAAAAATAGGTAGAAAGTAAGTCTGATGATGAAAATCATCCCCCAACCTTTCTACACATGTCATTGCTTCTAGGATTGCTTCATCACATTGAAAAACTATGTTAGGTAAATCCATAGCCATGGTCAAGTTAGTTTCCCAAACATTAACCGTATCATCATCCAAATATTTTGGTGGAATAGAGATTGGATTATAGTCTGTAGCACTATTAACAATATCTTGATATGAAATCTCTAATTTAGACATAGGATAAGCCATTCAAAAGGCCTTCCCTTCTTCGCAGTAGGATAGGGAAAAGCCTAAGTGTGCTGAAATCAATTTTTCTGGAAGGAATTATTATGAGGGACCACCATAGAAATCAAAGAAAATTCTTTAACATGCATAAAAGAAGGTTGAAAATGAAAATTTCCCATCAACAAATAATACATTCCAACCCCCATATTCTAAGTAGTCAACTGAAAATTATTCACCAATGGTATAGTGGAATTTGATGGAGGATTGAGATTAGGTTGGTTATAATCCAAATAATCAATAGTAATGGTCCTACTTTCATCAAGGAAACATATTACATGAGATAAATTCAATAGAATAGCTTACATCACGTAAAAAAAATTCCATCCCAACAAAATATTATAGTTTAGCTTCGCATAGAGCACCTCTACTTCCACATTGACTACTTTTCCCCTTACGCCAATTGGGAAGGCAAGCATAATCAAATGTGGCCTATGAGAAGGCCCATTGAATGTGGTTAATAGAGTTGGAGAAGGAGTCAACTCTAGAGACCTTATAGCCTTCTAGCATGCTATCGACATGACAGAAGTGGAAGCTCCCTCATGAAAAAAGGTTTGAAAGATAGTCTTCTTCCAGTATAATGCTTTAATTTGAAAAACAACATGATGGGGAATTATTGGCTTAACACACATAGCATCAAGCCTAATGACCTTACAGTTATTAGGGTATAATTATCTAGTTGTTGTGATGAATGTACTCCTTTGTGTTAGGAATAATTGAAGTACTTCTAATGTTGATGTAGCATAGGGAGTCTGAGCTAAATTTTCTACCATGGAATATTTTTGAGTAGCCCTATAATTTGGATTAAACTCAAGTATTTTGAAGATATTTTGGGAATATGGGGCATATAATCAATAATAGGTTACTCAATATGAATATTTTTCTATGAATTATCAGAAAATTTCATGTTATAGAACTAAGGTTCTCCAAAATCATGATACCTAGTTTATAAATAATAATGGGCATTGACCATATATACATTCGATGGTTATCCCCCCTCACAGTAGGTGCCCCCTAGGTGCAGACCAATATTAGTTTTCATGCCAACATGAAGTTTCTTTCCTTGAGGGAAAGGGTTTTTAAGCACCACCTAAGAACTAAAAGAACCTTGTTGTGTTAACAAGCACTAAGCATCTTGAAGTTTCAGGAAAACATGGGCCCAATGATTTCCCTTACGTAACTTGAAAGGTAATTTTGCTTTATTATTTTTCTCCTTCTTTCCCTCACCGATATTATCATTGTGTTTAATCACACTCTCCCTATCCTCCTTATTATTTTTCTTATTGTTAGTGTCAGTATAGTCATACTGCCATCAGTGATCAAAATTACTCTTTTGCATTTGCATATTAGGCGTCTCATACCGAATAAATTTCACCATTCCGCTAGGTCATGGATTCATTGATGGTAGTTTTCCCTCATGACTTACTTGCTGATTTTCCTTTAAATGGTCTTTATTCATTAGTCACTTTCATTCTCAAAATCATATTATTAGGTCATAGGATGGGTCTCATTAGTTTCTAGGGTCTCACCATGGTCAAATTAATGAGTCAAATGTCAATAATATCAGCAAGGTCATGAGGAAAGTCAATAAATTCAAAGTCACTGCACCAGGAAGATCAATGAAACAGTTTATCCAGCTTGATGAAATTTTTACCTCAAAACCATGTTTTGAGGTGAAAACATGATATTTTGCCTTTATTATTATCATTCATTATGTAATTTTATATCATCATATGTAATAAGTCACAATTCAGAAGCTGCTATCTCCACAAAGTGATGTCCCTACCTTCAGAAGAGTTTTCCGCATCATATTCAGTGCCAAATCATCCTCCAAGTAGATCCATCAGAAAGAGCGTGGAAAGAGCTTTCCTATGGTATACTACACTCTCAAAACTGACTTCTGGATTGAAATTTATGCTTAAGTGAAGTAAAAGTCCCTATATCCTCAAATACCCCCTATTTCCTATTTTTCCTTTAAACTTTGTATTATTAAAGTTTTAATATTTCCCTTAAAAAATCCCTTTTCCTCTTTCCGATTACAAAATCGCATTATAAATGATTTTAAATAAATATGTGATTTATGTATAAACCACTCTAACTACACTTTGTAGGAACTTGCTTTAAATTAATATCAGTTCATTATAAAACGTCAGCCTTAAAACTACTTCCTCCATTTCTGCGTTGAACCTTATGTTAAATATTTCAAGGTTCGTATATATATATATATATATATATATATATATATATATATATATATATATATATATATATATATATATATATATATATATATATATATATATATATATAACCCCCCGCTATTATAAATCACTTCCCCTTTTCCATAGCCCCTTAAAATTTATAACAAAGTTTAAGTCTTACATCAATTGCATCACAAATATTAATGTATGCCCCGATCACTCCAATCACAAATATCTCCGATCTCCCGATCGTGTCCCTCCTCTGATCGGCCAATCGCATCATCCTTCGATCGATCAATCACACCCCTCCCTCCGATTACCCGATCCGTTCCCCCAATGGCAAAACCTTCGATTGATCTCCCCACCGTTGATCTATCCCTCACCGATATGATGGCTCAATGTTAATCGGGCCATTGGCATCGGCATTCCCATATGTGTTTCACATATGTCTTCCCCCTCCGAACCCGATTGCAATTAATACGCGAGTCCCACCTACTCCACTTCCCCGGTCCTTCTGATTCCGATTGCGATGGCGCCATATTATAATTATATCCCTCTGCCCATCCCACTCCGATTGCGATTGTAATGCGGGTCCCGTTTGTTTTGTTCCATTTAAAAAATAAGTTTTTCCCTTCACGAAGGTGTAAATTCATTGTATTTTATTTCAAAGGCATATTATTTAGAAAAGTTAGTTTTCTCCAAACAATAAAGGAAAGCAAGTGACAGTCAAAAGGCTGAGAACTAAAATAAGCAAAGATTGTTACAGTAACAGCAAAATAGGAAATCTATTCATAGGATTACCTATTTTCTTTCATACATCATAACAACGAAATATCCAAACTGGTCAAATGCAATGTTGTCCCTTATTTTCAGGGGCAGATTGTTGTATTTCTTTACTATGATTGTATTTCAGTTCTTCAGCTGTTAGAACAACTCCCTTTTCTGTGGATGTATGTTCCCACATTTCAGTGTATTTATTGTAATTATGAATCATTTGTAAGCAGTCTGAGGTCTGAAGTCAGTAACTGAGAAAGTAGGGGAATAGTGTGGAAGAAACATCTTGCGCTCCATTGTACAGTTTGACAGGAATTAATAAGTGATGCAACTTTGATTTGTGGGATCCATGTGCTATGAGATTTAGCATTTGTTTTTCTCCTTTGTTTCATATGTGAATTGTTATGTGTTCCATTCATCCATAAACATTTCTTTTGAATGCTTTCAAGATAGAAAGGTAGAATTCATTTTATATGCTCTACCTTGGGAAATCGTTCATGCTCTGTGTTGTTTATTTCTATTTGAAAAGGATCCATTTACTCTGCCCTTTTCAGCTCCTCATCGATCTGTCCATCCCATCCCTATTTAGCTTTATTTGGTAAATTTCCTGCCTATCTTTCCCCATGAAATACCCTGTGTCCTGATTTAATTCCCGGTTTCAACTGTCCCTTTTATCCCACACATCCTTGAAATTCATTCATTCATTTTATTAAACCCTCTTCCCATCATTTTATCTAGCCTAATATCAGTCCATTTATTGTGTTCCATTGAATATTCTTTCATAGAGAGAGCCCTCTCCTGTTCTTGTAGGGCTAGTTACAAGGCTGAGCATGGTTTAGTTGTTACCCTATTTTTCCCTTTCAACCTGGGGTCCAATTCGGGTGCTAACATCTCTAGCGACTCCACTGGGGAGCTCAATATTGTTTGTTTGTTAATGTTATTTGTTTTATAAACTACAGACGGAGCCTGAAGTTATGCCAGGTAGCCTTCGAACAACACATTGTTTTGCAAGTGCATAAGTAGATAGAAGCTGCTTTAGTCAATCTCCGGTCTAGTTTTATAAACGTGACATCTGACTTGAAAATTTGCCCCAGTACATCAGATAATCCTAGAATTTTAAATGATGATGTTCAGAGTTTGCTAGGCTGGAAATAAAATTGTTGTAAAATAGAAATTCAACCACACTGGCTTCAAGACGATACACCAGGGCTAATCCAGATCCAAATCCTCCCCCTGTGTTTGAAAATCCGAATCTTATTCCAAGAATTGTTAGAAGAAAAGAGGAGTCCTTAAGCCCTAGACCCGTCTTCAGATGCTATACTTGGCCCAGTAAATGGTTTTTTATAGAAATTCTTTCCTTTGACGAGAATTTTGAGCTTTCTTTATTTAGGAACAAGTCTGAAAATGACATTGATGATACATTTTTAGATCCTGACTTCCTTGTAGATATTGATGTCCAAAGAGAAAATTCCTCCATTGATGATTACATTTTTAATTCTCCTTAGTCCATCACTATAACTAATATTCCTGAGCCTTCAAAATCATCACAAGCAGTCTTTCCTCCTCCCAATTCATCAGCATTCCCATCAGTCAATTCCCAATTATCATCTCCTCCATTAACACCTCCCTCAAATCCTACAAATCCTGCTGTAAATCCACCTAGAGTTATGGCTGCTAGGTATGCACCCCTGGTCTTACCCCATGTCCTCAATGATATGCCGGCTGAATATCAAAGTAAAATTCCTATTTTTGATGCCACTCAGAGCATCGTAGCTCAGCAACATGTTGATAAAATGAATGACTTTTTTGATTTGCATGAGGTAGAAGCAGAGAATGTGACGACAAGGTCGCTTGTTCAAATTTTCGGAGGTGAAGTCAGAAAGTGGTTTAGAGCCTTACCACCAGGCTCAATTCACACTTTGTAGGAGTTGCACACTCAGTTCCTGGATCGGTGGGAGGTAAAAAAGAACCCACTTCGAATTATGTCTGAGTATGAGAACATTAAAAGAAATGTGGGTGAAACCGTGCAGGATTATTGTTTAAGATTCAATGCTATATATAATGCTATTCCAGCTAATTTGAAGCCTCCTGTGGGACTAGCATTTTTGAAATTTCCCGACGGTTTTGACGCCGACATGGCATATCAGATGCGTGAAAGAGATCCATCTTCACTTGAAGACATGCAGAAGATAGCAGTAAGCGTTGAAGCTAATCTGCTGGCTAAAAGAGCATGAGCCAGAGCTGAGAAAAGAGTCACAATAAAAGAGGAGGCCTCTACTTCAGATAGTAAAATGAACACTCTAATCAGAACAGTAGAAAAAATGGTTGATAGGTTAACCATTGCAGACAGACTGGAGCCTCAAATAAGAAATCCGAATTTCATAGGGTAGCAGCCGCAATTCTGAATTAAATAGAGAGACCAAAGAACGCGAGACCAAACTGCACCACCACAGCAGTAGATTAAAACTCCTTTGTAGCAGAACTACGTGCAAGGGATAGATTCAGTTGACGATGATCCTGTGATTGAGGCTAATCACTTTTTCACAGCTGATGGTGAGCCAATTTTCCTCATAGAGGACAAATAATACACAGTGGCAACTCTAGACATTCAAAAAGACCAAAATTTCATTTTGGCCAATGATATAGTATTGGAAGAGGAGTCCGATGACTACCAGAGAGGGTATATGAATGCTCTGTCAGCTTAGCAAAGGTAATAATCTTTAAGGAATAGAGAGGTTATAGTCAGTCCCATTCAAAAGAGAAAAGAACTCCAAATGAAGAACGATGCACATAAGAAAGGAAAGGAGCCGACTGATCCTTCTTCTAGTAAAGCGCCTGTAGTTGCTAATACAGCAAATGAAAAGAACCAGCTGAGCACAGTAAAGGAGCCAACAGAGAAGAAATATCCTCCCATTAAAGAGGTAGAGAAATCTCCCTCCTATAATCTATAAAATGAAATTTCTAAGTCAAAAGCTCCTATGCCCCTCAGAGAGTTGGTGAAGAACAGTGAATATAAAACTCAAGTGTCCAAATTATTGCAAATAGATTCTGTCTCTTATATGGTCAATGTAGAAGATGACTACCCTGAACTTATTTTCTTTCCAGCCACAAAAGAACTTGAAGAAAATGAAGTCCCTCCTTTTTACCTGAGTCTTAGAGTACATGCGTTTATCCTGCATAATGCTATGTTGGACTCTGGGGCCTCGCATAATTTGATGCCCAAAGCTGTCATGGAGAAGCTAGGCCTTGATATCACTCGAAAATATCATGATTTATATTCCTTTGACTCAAGTAGGGTCCACTATATTGGTCTAATTAAAAAATTTGGTAGTGTCTTTAGATTAGATCCCAGCAAAGAATGTCTTGATGGATGTAGTCGTTGCTGATGTCCCACCAAGGTTTGGAATGCTTCTATATAGGTCTTGGTGTTCCAAACTCAAAGGAACTATGCAGCTTGACTTCTCTTATGCCACTATCCCTATATTTGGCTAGTTGAGGAAGTTATATAGTGAAAATAAAATGAAATATATGATTACCAGCAAAGAAAAGCCTGTAAATCATCCCATTAATGCTGTCCATACAGATTTAGAGTCTTTTGTCTTCTATTCATATGGTGGTTTAAATGATGAGAATGTTCAATTGGTACAAGTGGATGAAATACCTGAGATTTCTGAGAATTTTAGAGAAGTCCTCAAACAGGAAAAGGATAAAGCAGCAAGCACTTTTGAACCTCTTGCCTGCCAGCAGCCAAAGGACAATGAGCAGCTCGAAATCAGCCAACGTAAAGAAGAGAAAGAAACAAACTTCCAGCATCTTCAAGAAGAAGAAGAAGGTCTATGGAGTATGGATTTTGATGGAGTTGTTGGTAAGGATGGAGCTGTAATTGGAATATGGATTAGGAGTCCTGTTTTCCAGGCTGAGAAGGTTCCGAGCAATGTTAGAGTTTGTTCTTATAAGTTATCTTTTGATTGCTCTAACAATGAAGCAGAATATGAGGCTTTGATTGCAGGCCTCAAAATTTTGAAGAAGTTGAATGCAAAAAGGATCTCTGTGTATGGCGACTCTGAATTGATAATCAAACAGGTAAAGGGAGAATACCAAGCAAAACATCCAAGATTAAGGGAATATAGAAATGCAGTCCTGGACATTATGAAGACTTTCCCAGAATATAATTTGACAGCAGTACCCTGGATGTAGAATCTGATTGCCTATTCCCTAGCCACTACTGCAAGTAACTTGAAGATTCTGATGAACTCCAGCAATAAGTTTGAGATCTATGTCAAACATAGGCCAGCTGTTCTGGACAATTTAAGGTATTGGCAAGTATTTTGGGATGACAATGAGATTAATGCATTTTTGCAGGGTGATGGAAAATTCAAAGATACTCCCATAAAAGTTGAGTATGAGGTGGATGATCAAGAGTTAGAAGCAAACCAGATGGACATATTGTAGCTAAAGGATAATGTAATTCCTAGAGGTCTCATATCTTTAGAGGATATTTTTGATCAGGATGATGTCGCAAAGAAGCCAAGCGAGGTGCCCACGGAAAAAGGAGTTGAAGATGTGAATATTGGAACAACTGACAAGCCTAAGTTTGTCAAATTTTCAAAGGCATTATCTCCTGAGGTAAGGGAGAAGTATGTTAAGTTTATTTCTGAATTTTCTGATGTATTTGCATGGGATCTTTCAGATTTGAAAGTGTATGATAAGAACATAATTCAACATACAATTCCTATGAAGCCGGATCAGAAGCCTTTCAGACAGAAGCTGAGAAGAATCAATCCAAAGCTGCTTCCATCAATTCAAAAAGGAGGTAAACAGGTTGTACAAAGCAGGAATCATAGTTCCTATTAGATTTTTTGATTGGATTTCGAATTTGGTCCCAGTGCGTAAAAAGAATAGAGAAATAAGATTGTGTATAGATTTTCGGAACTTGAATAAGGCATCCTTAAAGGATAATTACCCACTTCCGAAAATGGACCATATTCTACAGAGAGTAGTTGGAGAATCTAGGATGTCACTACTTGATGGCTACTCAGGCTACAATCAAATCTTGGTGCATGAGAAGGACCAAGATAAAACTGCCTTCACAACACCCTGGGGAACCTTCCAGTATGCTAAGATGCCCTTCAGACTGAAGAACGCTGGAGCTACCTTCCAGCGTGCAATGGACATTGCTTTTGCAAATGAAAAAGATGTTTTTCTTGTTGTTTATTTGGATGATTTGACAGTGTTTTCAGGTTCAGATGATGAGCATTTGCACCATCTAAGAGTGGTTTTTCAGCGTTGCAGAAAGTTTTGGATTTCTCTCAATCTTAAGAAGAGCCTTTTTGCCATGGATGAGGGAAAATTGCTCGGGCATATCATCTCTAAAGATGGCATCCGCATAGATCTAGCCAGAGTGGAGGCAATTCAGCTCATAGATCTTCCATGGAACAAGAAAGAGATTTAGGCCTTCAATGGTAAGATGAATTTTTTGCGCAGATTTATACATAATCTGGCTGAACATTTGAGAGAAATGACCAATATGTTGAAGAAAGACAACACTGTTAAGTGGAGTGAAGAAGCTATCAATTCATTCAATTTGGTAAAGTTTTCTTTGTCTAACGCCCCAGTTCTTATCAGTCCCGACTATACTCAAGATTTTATTATATTTTCGTTTGCATCTGAGCATACTATGGCTGTTGTTTTAATGAAAAAGAGAGATGAAGTAAAAAATCCAATTCCCATTTTCAGTAGGACTATTAGAGATGCTTCTTTAAGATATAATATTATTGAAAAACAGGCATTGGCTCTTGTCAAGGAATTGAAAGATTTTAGGGTCTATATTTTGCATTCACACACTATAGCATATGTCCCTAACACAACAGTCAAGGATGTGCTCATGAAAAATGATCCAGAAGGTCGAAGAGGCAAATGGATAGTAGCAATGTTGGAATATGATCTGGAGATCGAGCCCACGAAATTGATCAAAGGCCAAGGCTTGGAAAAATTGATGGCCCAATCAAATCTATGTTCTTTAGATATAAACCTCATTACGAAAATATCAAAAGAGGAAGATGAAGGTTTGTTGGTTCCTATTTCAGATATTTTTCTGCAGTCCCCTTGGTATTCATATATTGTGTATGTTCTTCAGCATCTGTCACCTCCTCCAAGAATGTCTAAGAGTAAAGGTAGATCTCTGAAGCTTAAATCTACAAAGTATTGCATTTCAAACAGTGCTCTGTTTTGGAAGGATCCAGGAGGCGTTTTGCTAAATTGTCTGGTTGAAGAAGAAGCTCAAAAGGTAATGCACAATTTCCATAAAGGTGACTGTGGTGGTCACTTGTTTTGGAAGACTACAACCAACAAGGTATTGAGAGCCGAGTATTATTGGCCCACATTATTTTCTGATTTATATAAAACTGTGATGAATTCACATGAATGTTAGATTTTCCAAGGGAAGAAGAAATTGCTTCCACTTCCTTTGAAACCTGTTTCAGTGAACGTGCCCTTTCAGCAGTGGGGGCTCGATTTCATAGGAGAAATACATCCTGCGTCCTCAGCACAGCATTGATGGATATTGACTGGGACAGATTAATTTACGAAATGGATCAAAGCCATCCCTACCAGGCAAGAAATTGACACGGTAATTATTCAATTCCTGGAATCGAATATTTTATCCCGTTTTGGCTGCCCATGTAAAATTGTAACAGATAATGCAGCCGTGTTCAGATCAAAGAAAATGATCGATTTTTGTGACAAATACAACATCGTGCTGGGCCATTAAACAACATATTATCCATAAGGTAATGGCCTGGAAGAGTCATCGAACAATCACTGATGAATATAATTAAGAAAATGTTGGAGGCAAATAAAAGAAATTGGCACCGGACGCTTATCAACGCACTGTGGGCAGACAGAGTCAGCAGTAAAAAATCAATAGGTATGTCACCTTTTGAGTTGGTTTATGGTACTAATGCTGTCTTTCCTAATTCTCTTACAGTTCCCATTATGAGATTATTACAAGAAGTTGGCAGTGAAGATGATGACAACCAACGAAGGATCAACCAGATGATCCACCTTCAACAAACAAGAGAAGAAGTGTCATAGAAAGCAAGTCAGTTGTAGGACAAGATTTAAAATATCTATGACAGGAAGACTAAAGAAGAAAAGTTTCAGCTAGATGATGTAGTGTTGAAATGCGATGCAAGAAATGAAGACAAGGGGAAGCACGGTAAGTTTGACAACCTTTGGAAGGGACCATAAAGAACTACAACATATAGGGGACAAAATGCCTTCTTGCTTTCAGAAATGGATGGCTAGGATTGTCCAAGTGGAGCAGTAAATGATAGGATGCTGAAGCACTACCATTGTTGAAGACATGAAATCAGAATCTTTCTAATCATCATTGTATATGCCATGTTATTTTGATTAGAGTTCAAATGCACAGTCATTCAAGTTTGGGGCCCGAGGTGAAGGCTATAAAACTTGGATGATATGTGTATGGTTTTGTTTTATTTCAGTTTTCAGTCTTAGTCTAGAGTTAGAGTCAGTTTTCATTTGTGTCAGTTTTCAACATTTTTGACTCCATGCCCAATGGATAAGGCTACTTGGTCTACGATGTTCTTGGCACCTCCAAGGAGCTACCATCCCCATTGGAGCCAATGTTAGTGTCAGTCTAGTCATACTTCCATCATTGATCAAAATTACTCTTTTGCATTTGCATATTAGGTGTCTCATACCGAATAAATTTCACCATTCCACTAGGTAATGGATTCATTGATGGTAGTTTTCCCTCATGACATACTTTCTGATTTTCCTTTCTATGGTCTTTAGTCATTAGTCACTTTCATTCTCAAAATCATATCAGTAGGTCATAGGATGGGTCTCATTAGTTTCTAGGGTCTCACCATGGTCAAATTAATGAGTCAAATGTCAATAATATCATCAAGGTCATGAGGAAAGTCAATAAATTCAATGTCACTGCACCAGGAAGATCAAAGAAACAATTTATCCAGATTGATGTAATTTTTACCTCAAAACTGTGTTTTGAGGTGAAAACATGATATTTTTCCTTTATTATTATCATTCATTATGTAATTTTATATCATTATATGTAATAAGTCACAATTCAGAAACTGCTATCTCCACAAAGTGATGTCCCTACCTTCAGAAGAGTTTTCCCTAGCATGTTTAGTGCCAAATCATCCTCTAAGTAGATCCATCAGAAAGAGCCCGGAAAGAGCTTTCCAACGGTATACTACACTCTCAAAACTGACTTCTGGATTGAAATTTATGCTTAAGTGAAGTAAAAGTCCCTATATCCTCATATACCCCCTATTTCCTATTTTTCCTTTAAAATTTGTATTATTAAAGTTTTAATATTTCCCTTACAAAATCCCTTTTCCTCTTTCCAATTACAAAATCACATTATAAATTATTTTAAATAAATATGTGATTTATGTATAAACCACTTCCCCAACCATACCTTGTAGAACTTTATAATAAACAATATCAAAGTCCATTATAAAGTTCCGCCGTTCCCAACCACTTCCCCTCCATTTCCGGTTGGAACCTTATGTTAAATATTTCAAAGGTTCGTATATATATATATAACCCCCTGCCGTTATAAACCACTTCCCCTTTTCCATAACCCCTTAAAATTTATAACAAATTTTAAGACTTACATGCCGCCCTTACGAAACCTTTCAATCGCATCACAAATATTAACGTATGCCCCGATCACTCCAATCGCAAATATCTTCGATCTCCCGATCGCATCCCTCCTTCGATCGGCCAATCGCATCATCCTCCGATCGATCAATCACACCCCTCCCTCTGATTACCCGATCCAATCCCCCGATGGAAAAACCTCTGATTGATCTCCCCACCGTTGATCTATCCCCTGCCGATCTGATGGCTCAAAGTTAATCGGGCCATCGACATCGACATTCCCATATGTGTTTCACATATGTCTTCCCCCTTCGATCCCGATTGCGATTAATACGCGAGTCCCGCCTACTCCCCTTCCCCAGTCCTTCCGATTCCGATTGCGATGGTGCCATATTATAATTATATCCCTCCGCCCGACCCACTCTGATTGCGATTGTAATGCGGGTCCCATTTCCTTTGTTCCATTTAAAAAATCGGTTTTTCCCTTCACGAAGGCATAAATTCATTGTATTTTATTTCAAAGGCATATTATTTAGAAAAGTCAGTTTTATCCAAACAGTAATGGAAAGCAAGCGACAATCAAAAGGCCAAGAACTAAAATAAGCAAAGATTGTTAGAACAACAACAAAATAGGAAATCTGTTCATCGTATTACCTATTTTCTTTCATAAAACATAACAGCAAAATATCCAAAGTGGTCAAATGCAATGCTGTCCCTTATTTTCAGGGGCAGATTGTTGTATTTCTTTACTATGATTGTATTTCAGTTCTTCAGCTGTTAGAATAGCTCCCTTTTCTGTGGATATATGTTCCCACATTTCAGTGTATTTATTGTAATTATGAATCATTTGTAAGCAGTCTGAGCTCTGAAGTCAGTAACTAAGAAAGGAGGGGAATAGTGTGGAATAAACATCTTGCGCTCCATTGTACAATTTGACAGGAATTAATAAGAGATGCAGCTCTGATTTGTGGGATCCATGTGGTATGAGATTTAGCATTTGTTTTTCTCCTTTGTTTCATATGTGAATTTTTATGTTTTCCATTCATCCACAACCATTTACTTTGAATGCTTTCAAGATAGAAAGGTAGAATCCATTTTATATGCTCTTCCTTGGGAAATCGTTCATGCTCTGTGTTGTTTCTTTCTATTTGAAAAGGATCCATTTACTCTGCCCTTTTCAGCTCCTCATCGGTCTGTCCATCCCATCCCTATTTAGCTTTATTAGCTAAGTTTCCTACCTATCTTTCCCCATGAAATACCCTGTGTCCTGATTTAATTCCCGGTTTCAACTCTCCCTTTTATCCCACACATCCCTGAAATTCATTCATTCATTTTATTAAACCATTTTCCCATCATTTTATCTAGCCTAATATCAGTCCATTTATTGTGTTCCATTGAATATTATTTCATGAAGAGAGCCCTCTCCTGTCCTTGTAGGGCTAGCTACAAGGTTGAGCGTGGTTTAGTTGTTACCCTGTTTTTCCCTTTCAGCCTGGGGTCCAATTCGGGTGCTAACACTTATCATGCCATTTCTTCTTCCCTGTAGACTATTGACTTCATTTTGGATTCAAGGACTGGACCGCATTAACTGCAACATATTGAAGAGGAGATACAAACACCATAGCTTTCCCCACATGACCAGATTGAAAAGACATATGCTGCAATTGGTTAACCAAAAAACTATCCATATTGGAATTAGGCAATTCTACAACCCCATCAATGTGGGGCCTTCGTTTTATTTTGGTCAAATCCATCTGAGTTCTCGGTGCATCAAGAAAAATATCATAAAGAATGCCAAATTTTGAATAAACCAGGTCTAATTGTTGGGCTCTAAAGATGGCATGGTCTTCCATGAACACTCCAGAAAATGGCATGTCATTAGAGATGGTTGGATTCAATTATTTCAAAAAATAGTCAAGAAAAAATAGATCAGGTATTTTTCTTAATAATCCTATTTCTTCTCTTCCATTCTTGGATATGGTCATAGATATGAGTGGCATTATACCACTTAAAACTAGGTAGGAGCTCATTCTTGGCATCATAACAGACATGAATCTAAATTTTTATTAAGAAATACTATAGCCAATTTTTTAAACCTATAGAATTATCCCACTATCAACTCTGTTATCACCAAATTAAGTTCCTGTTGGGCTGCTTCAATGGTCAACTTGGAGTAACTCTTTCAAGCCACTTGTAATTGTAAATTAGCCTATCCATTCTGAGAGGGTTCCTTCAACTTATCAAAGGATTTACTCAATCAGGTCTTAAAGAAGATGGCTAACTCTGTGAGTGTTTTAGTGTATGTGATTGCAGGTGAAAAACAAGGAATATTCAACTACCATTGGGCTCATTGAGACAGTAAAAGGGATTCAATGAAAAGAATTCCTACTTATGGAAACTGAGGATTTTTATGTTTCAATGACAGAACAACATTAACACATTGGAGTAATTAGTGACTCAATGCTAAAAGGAAGCCAGAGCATATATGATATGAATTCTGAGTAATTTAGCATCAATAATAATGGAAGTGAGATATAAAAGAGACACATAAACTCATTGAAACAAATCAATAATCTTAGGTAAAGCAAGAAAAGTCACTGTCTGTATATTACTTATATCAAAAATTACAATAGTAGTTGTGTTAAAAGCATTCTCCAACCTCTTATAACTCTAAAAATATCTCATTTTTAGAGTGAGGAATCATACAAATGATTTTACACCTTTATAGCTTCGAATTCCCACCTCAAAGACCTATTTCAAACACGATTACATCACTTTGAGACTTCCTAGGGATATTTCTGTTTTACAAAGTTTGAATACTAAAAGGACTCTTATTTTATTAATAGTTCAACAAATCCATTTAATAACCATTATAAACTACAACCAACTAATTTTATGAGGGTATTGGAGTGCTTATGTCTCATTATTCCATGTGGATGCTGAGCTGGACCTCCTCCAAGTCGAATTTTACAATTTTTTCATAAATCTGTTTAGTGAAAATTATGAAAACTAGGCTTCAAAGATGATTCTATAATTTTTAAAATCGAAAGGATTTGTAGAAACTGAGAGAGGTTTGTGTATATATACGTTTTTTGAAGAAAAACCTCTTTTTCATTTCCAAAATAATATTTCATTTAGTTAGAAATAGAAATGTAAGTTGACTACTAAAACAACCATGCACAGAAAATTTCGTAGCAAATTTTCGTAGCGCCTCTGCTTTAAACACTTTTTCCAATAAATTTGACTTTATGCTTCCATGAAACTTTAAAAAATGTTAGGAGGGCTTCATGAAACATTTCTTCCTACTTTTAAGGAGCTTCTTCCATCACACATGATGAAATATCTCCATGATGAAGTGATAATTTGAAGATGAGTTGGACAGCTTTGTGGACCAATCCTGTATGAAAATATATTCCTGGCCATATTTTATCTCCACATGTGATCTGATGACCTTGAATGCACCACTTCAAGAAAAAATTCCTTCAATATTCAACTCACTGCCAAAACAGGGGGAAAAAAGGCAGTTTCGTAGCAACTTTTGGTAGCAAATTTAATTTACCAATTTCCACCACCTCTTAGCTCTCTTTTCTTTTATGAATCTATTTGATAGGTTTAAAGAGATACTAAAAAATTTTCCAAAGATTTAATTTCAATTTTAACCACCTTTTTTTTCAAAAATTCATCTTCGGAAATTTCGCAGTGCTTTTTCAGCTTCAAGCTTGGCTGGCACTGCGGAAACACCTATAGCGTAAAGAATTTGAAATTCTCCTTTTTTCTTAAAAATTTCACCAGTAGGTCTGAAAATTGATATGATGAAGGATGATAAAGAAAAATTGGTTCAAAATTCCTCCTTCCCTCCTCAAAAAGCATCATTTTCACTTTTATAGTTATATTTGCTGCAGAATTCTGTAAAAACAGACAGGTGGCCATTTTTCCGATTTGATGATTATGCAAGTGAACCCAAGGTGGATTGTTGTGGATATGACCCTAATGAAAAGAATAATCAAGTTTCTATGACCTATAATAACATTATTAACTAATTTTTTCATCAAATAAGCGATCTAACCTAATGATACAAGGTGAAGTTTCTGATGACCGTATTAAAAAAAAATTGGAAAAATTGAGAGTGATAACAAGCTCAATATACCATTTCACAACATTCCTAGTTAGGGTGCATTGAAAAACCCCCAACCTAATTGAATTGTAAATCACAGAGTTGGATGAAAACCACAAATGGAAAATGGTTATATGATTAGTTGATTCCTCTCCATAATTCCCTTTTAACTTAGGGATGTATAATGGAAGTTTGGTAGGAACTGTGGGTCAACTTGGATCACACTGAATAATATCATTAGTTAAATTTGAAAGGTATAGAAAATTGAGAGTTGCAAGAAATGGTATGTGCAATGAAGTTATGGGATTCCACCCTCCAAAATGAAAAATTACAGAAGGACCATAGGTTAGAAAATAATACCGTGGATTTTGACTGTTGTTTCTAGATGTTACTTGTAGAAAGTCTCTGATTATAATATAAAAGTTTATTTCTAGAAATATATGGAGGGTATCATCCAGTCATTGCATAACTATGAGTAAAAGAGGTACTGCCTCATGTCAAACTGTTATAAGAAGGATAAACCCCTTTGCATGTGTTCAAAGTTCTAGCTAAGGTAGATCCTGTGAACATACTACTAGTAGGGAAGGGAGTAGTCCCCTATTTACAAAACACTTGATAAGGAATGACATATCTTGAACCACTCACTGGAGGATATTTCCTACCCCACCCCCCATTTCCATCAAAAGGATTGGTATACTTAGAGAAACCCAGAAATAGAAGAGATTCACTTCCTAATGATCGATTGGAATGAGGAACATGTCCACTTCCAAAACTAAAACCTTATAAAGGGGAAAAACCACTATCCATAGAAGGCATAGTAGGAGGAATCATATAAGATAAACAATTATTGGAGGAATCCCTGTGGATGACATCCCAAATGAAAAAGAACTAATGAAAGGAGAAAAAGGATGGTTTCTCCCACTTGGGCCAGGAGCAGAGGTAGAGATAATAGCTATTGTGTTGGGTGTAGAAGTGGATTTAGTAGGGAAGGAAAATGTTCCTCCACTTACTGTTGAAGAATGTACATGCACACTTGAAAAATCAATATCCATATTAGTGGTACTAACATTGACCATTTTGAAAGAAGGAAAGTTTAGAGGAGTACTCCAAACAGGGGTACCCACATAAAATATAACATAGGAAAGGTTCAGTGGAGGAGGATCTGAAGGAGTTTTAGAATAATTTGGGATATTTTCTACTTCTACCTGGTATTCATAATTAAACAATACCCTAGTAGGAAATGAAATGTTTAAGTCCAAATCACGAAGGAATCCCTTCTTATCCAAAACCTCCTCTAGAGTACAAACCCTTGGTGAAGGATTTGTCTCATTTGCATTAGCTTGGACTAGCTCAAAATAGCCAATAGAATTCTACCTATGCCTTTGAGGTGAATGTTTGACACTTGTAGGTGAAAGCTTGTCAAGCCTCTTAGATTAACATACTAGTCTATCAACCACATTTTATAAAAAATAAATTACTCAAGTCACCTAATGCAGGGTAGAAGCACATAACACTCACTAAAAAGTCCTAAAGGAAAAAAAAAATAGAATATCCTTTATGTATTTCCACTTTGGGATATTAGGACTAGACATTAAAGTACAAGAAATCAGGTAAAGAGAATTTTTAAGGTAATATTGGGATGTCGAGGGCCCAAGTCCTACCAATGAAGCTAACATATATAGTGGCATTTACCCCCTCACAATATAATTTTCCAATCCAAGTTCCCTCAGTTTACAGGGAACCCTACAGAAGTACTATGAAAATGATACAATGGTTGTCTCAGGTACAACAGGTATTCTCCCCCATAGTCACCAAGGAAATACCTAGGAAAGGAAACTAGGGTTACCATTTCGTAATCAAAAGCTAAGTGGGGAAATCATGAGAAGGAGTTATGACAAGTAGGAAAGGGGCTATCTCTATTTCCTTCTAATTACATGACCTAGTGCTTGACTATTGTGTCAGAGGAGCTTCCCTGAAAAACCTATACAACATTATAATTCCAATCTTAATCAAATTCTATAATTTTATTTGATTTCCCTTGGAGATTTTACTCTCCACACACATATTTCAAGGCCCTAAATATGCCCTAAAATTGTTGGTGATCTATGAAAAAAGAAAATTCTAATTAATTTTAACTATACATTCAATTTATTGTCTACTCTTTACGTAAAAGGATATCAAATTTCAACTACTAATTTTTTCACGCAAAAGAAACCAGTAAGAAAACCTACTCTACATGTAGTGAAACTCTCTTTCTTCTATGAAAAGTGATTTCTATAGGGTTTTACAACAATATAATAAAAAAGAATTCTCCATAGGTTTGGAATTCTATGATAAAATCAACTAAAATGATAAAATTCTTGTCCTAATGAAATTAACCCTAATGCAAGATTATATGAAATGCAATATTATACAATATATAAATAAGTCCTAAGGAAAAAAAACAACAAATGAAACAACTAGAAAACAAGGTAAGCCAACAAGTGCAAGAATGCACTTATGGAAATCACAACTCTTGAAGAAAGAAGTATGCTTCACTACAAGGAAAACACCCTCTAGTAGATGTTTTTGAGGAACCCCTTATAAAAATATCCAAGATATCCATTTCTAGTGGAGGTTACTAGAGCAGATTAGTGGGTGGATGTTTTTGCAGATGTTTTTTGTTTGATGTGTTTCTCATCATACACCGCACTGGTGCGTTCCACTATAAAAGAACCTGTGTGTACTACAAATTGGCACATAGGGACATAATTCTCTCCATAAAAACTCACCCAGTGCGTCTAATTACTATAGCGCACAGGTGCTCTACATAGATTCAGCCCTCGTGTGTCCTAAAAACCCGCACCAAAACTGAAACAACTCGGTGTGATTGGAAGAAACCACCCGGTGTGCCTAAAAAACCCACGCACCAGGATAAGGTTAAATAAAAAAAATAAATTAGGGAAAAAAATATGCATTTTTCACTTCTTCAATGCTCCATAGCTCTCAAGCACCGGTGCGAATTTACCTTGTGTGAGGTGCCTTTCCATTGGTGCTCCCATTGCACACAGTGCTACCATCCATTGCCCAGCATCTTGATTTCGAATTTTGCAAAACAGTGGGGAATTTTTTTTTTTACAATTTCTACAGCAAATATGCCTCCTCAACGCTGAAATGTACAGGTGTTTTAATTTTTCTCCATAATTAAAATTTTTAGAGGATTAGTTTTGTAAAATAAATTAAAATTCACCATTAAAAAAAAAATATTTCCCGCGTGTTGCACTCGAGCTGTTCGGCTTGCACTGGTTCGCGGTGCTACCTGTAAATTTATAGGTTGCACCATGACTGGTGCTAACGGTAACCGCACTGGTTCCAGTGCAGTACCAAAATGACGCACCGTTATTTTTTTAAAATACATAAATTGCGGTTTGGTTGGTTACCCAGCCACACCGTTGACTATGTCCAAGTTCTGGAGGGCGGTGCATTGACAAAAATATGGGCCCCAAGGCGGATATTTTGGTTAGCGCACCTCCCTATGGAACTTTAACATAGTCAAAGGTGCGGTCATGTAGGCACATATTTTCATCAATTCACCACCCTCCGGAACTTGAACATAATCAACGGTGCGATCATGTAAACGACCACACCGTTGACCATGTACAGATGTTACAAGGCCGGTGCGTTGACTAAAATATACACCTTGGGGTGCATAGTTTGGTTAGTGAACCGCCCTCCCGATATTGGTACATATTCAATGATGCAGTTGGTTATGCCACCACACCATTGACCGTGTAGTGATGTTAGGAGGGCCGGGCGCTGATGAAACTATCTGCCTCGGGGCTAGTAGTTTGGTCAACGCACCACCCTCCGAAATTTGTACATAGTCCACAGTGTGATCAGTTAAACGACCACATCGTTGACCATTAACTGATGTTTGGCGGTGCGTTTATGGAATTATCCACCCCAGGATGGATAGTTTAGTCAACTCACCGCTTGAGAAAGTAAAGTTCATGACGTGAGGTGCGCTGAAAATTTACAGGCACACCGCGGCCAGTGCACAATAAAAAAAGACACATAGGTACGAGTGGATGACTGCTTTTTTGGCGCACCGACTGTTTTTTTTTTCAAAATAAATTATATATATGTTTGTAAATACATGTCTCATTTAATAAAAAAAATTTATTTAATATGTGAATCATTCAGTGATGTCAAAGGAGAGAAGAGAGGTAACAACAGGAACATATGGAAGACCATTATAACATGGTTCGCCTATGAGAGGCACGAGAGAGGGAGATAGATATGTACCCTCACCCTATTACGACAGCCACCCAGGTGTTTCTAAGGGAGTTAGGCCTCCTCAAGTTCTATGAGGAGGCTACATCCCTGAAGGGCCATGATGGGTTATTGCGAAAAATTATCTTCAGGTGGAATACCCACTGACAGGCTTTTCGGGTTGGTCCTAACCAGTGTTACGCACCCACTGAGGAGGACATCTATTTTTTTATTAGCCTATCAAGGAGCGGGAAATATTTCCCTCGTTCCCAGATTTCCCTATCAGCTATGCAGCAGGGAGTTAGTTAGTGTACTCCTAGAGATACATTAGCAATGGTATACTGTATCGTGCAGATTTTCAGGTATCTGGTGGTCAGTTACGTATTCCTTCATTTGGTGGAGAGGAGGTGAGGTGGCTCTCACTACTGATTTCAACCATTGCAAACCATACCAGTGACGGGAAACAAATTAGTTTCCTGATTTTATTTTATGTTGATTCTTTATTATAGGCACCATTACTTGTGAGGTGGTCTACGATTTTGTTGTGGCAGTTCTGTACAACTTTAGATAAATGTTGTGCTCAGGCACAAGGGATGGTGAACTTCCATTTTTCTTAAGATATATTTTGTTTATTTTTTGAGAGGTTTCCAGAGACGAAGCATACTTTTTTTCGAAAGCCTCGTAGACCGATGCTGCATGTATGGATGTAGATGTGGGGATAGATGATGCCCAAGAGGGTTGAGTCATAATTTTCTAGGAGGATATCCATGATGCACTCGAGTTGATAGCCAGTGTTGACGATCATGCCTTTGTTCTGGTCCCCTCTCTGTAAGCTAGTTTGGATTGGCGAGGGTGTGCCAACATCCTCTTCATAGATTATGAGCCGCCGGATGATAGAGGTAATATTAGTGTTTACTTTAAATTTATTGTAACATGTTCTTTAACTTGTTTTTATTAAATTGTTTAATGAAATTGTCTAATTATTGTTGTAAACTTATATATATTTTGTAGATATTGGGTCATTTGATGGCGATGCGATTCCATAGCCAGAAAATGGTCGAGGTGTAGATCCTAATGACGATAAGGAGATAGTAGATGCAGAGGATCATGCCAGTGCAAACAGACCTGGTCCTCATGATCATGCGCAAGTATAGGCTAGTGTGAGGCGTAGGCTTGACACTAGATTTAAGATGGAGTTGGGCGACCAACTGTGTTGACTGCTTACAGAGGAGGGAGTTAGTCCAGCCAATATTAGAGAGATACATGCCGATGATAAGCTAACAACGATGTGGAGAGGCATGCCACATGATATGTTGAACCTGATGTGACATATTGTAGGATCTACCAGATTAGTGGCGTGGTTGAGGAGGGCCCTTCGATGTAGGTGTGGTCGAGATGTAGTTGGTCGATAGTTGAGCAGCGATGTATCATTTGATGATCCCGATCAACGGAGTGATCATTTTTGACCTCACGTCGGAGATGAGGAGCTTGCAACATCGACCAGCAGTCATGATCATGAGTAGGATGGACCATCCATGTCAAGTCATCATGAGTAGCCTACAACGTCCAATAGTCATGATCATGAGCAGGTTGGACCATCCACGTCGAGGCATCTTAAGAAGGCAGTTGATCCTGATCAGCATGAGTTACCTCTAACAGATCATAAAGCACATGATGATTGGCCTCTAGCTACGCTTGTCGAGGCTACACCATTGACTGAGCAAGCCTCAAATAATACTACTATTGATGTACCACGAGTTAATATTTGACATTTATATTACAACTGTATATTTTTGACATTATATATATATATATATATAGTCCATGTATTTTATGTTCATGTTGCAGTTGTCCTTAATTTACATGTTGGTGATCATCATGATGTGTATAATGTTAGGTCATGTTAGATATGTTCATTTAATGTGTAACTTGCAGATAGATGTGTATGTGATAGCAGTTATTTGACATGAGATGTATATTTTATGTTTGTGTTTTGATTATGTTATACAATGTTGTGTTTTGTTAGATGATCATGATCACGATGATTAGAATCATGTTAGCAAATTTGAATGTGTTTTTTAGTCGAATATGATGTTTGTACGATGGTTATAATGATTGTAATGTTTATTTTCAATATTAAATCATGTCGTGATTATAATTGAAATATTAATTTTAATTGTATGTAAAATTGTAAAATTGTAATTGTATTTTCAATTGTAATTTTATGTAAAATATTTGTAAAATTTTAATTTTAATTGTAATATTTAATTTATTGTGAAATGATTGTAATTGTAATTGTAATTGTATATATGTAAAACTGTAAAATTGTAATTGTAATTGTAATTGTATGTAAATTCTATAATTGTAATTGTAAATATTGTAATTTTAGTTTTAATTGTAATTGTATGTGAAATCGTAAAATTGTAATTGTATGCAAAATATTTGTAAAATTTTAATTGTATTAATGTGAAATGATTGTAATTGTAAAATTGTAATTTTAGTTGTAATTGTATGTAAAATTCTAAATTTGTCATTGTAATTGTAATTGTAATTGTAATTGTATATATGTAAATTTGTAAAATTGTAATTGTACGTGAAATTGTAAAATTGTAAATGTAATTCTAATTCTAATTCTAATTGTATGTAAAATATTTGTAAAATTTTAATTGTAATTTTATGTAAAATATTTGTAAAATTTTAATTGTATTAATGTGAAATGATTTTATAAAGATTTTTAAATTTTTAAAGGTGTAAATTTGTAAATAATTGTATAATAATAAATCTAGAATAATATGAATTTTTGTAACATAATAAATTTTAGAAAATAATGCAAATAAATTCATGTACTTTAGAATTATCTTTATTTTATTATGATCTTACATACCAATAAAAAGGAACTTTATACAGTACGCGATTCTTTTCGAGATCAACATAATTGCAAATTATCAAGTGAAATGATTTTAACGTTAACACACTGCAAATTACCAATTAATTCAAAATACATATTATAATGTTTTGAAAAAAAAAATCTTAGCTATAAGGTAATTATGTTCTCTTCTTTACAAAAACCCATCTTAAAAAGTATAAATTATGAAATAACACATGTACCATATCAGTCTCGGTTCTCATGATCACCTTCATTATGTTCCAGCTCGCTTTGCATGATAACATTGTTTTTCTCAAAATTTTGTTTTGATCTAGGGTCATGTCTCAATATGAACCACCAATCCATATCCAACACATCTGGATAAAAAAAACACTTAGTTGCATTGTTTAGGGAAGACATAGGGCTCCTTAGCTTCATACCACATCTTTCTAGAGTTGATACACATCAGCCTACTATCGCGATCTTCCTTTACATTATTCCAATCAAAGGTGTCCCACCACTTGCACCTAAAGGTAACACATTGGAAAGAAGAGAAATCCACTTCATTGATCTCTTGTATATTTCTGACATAACCTAACGTCCCTCGTACTAGGTTTTGATCACAGTGGCTAGATCGACTAGATTGATCAAACTCGAATTCCACTCCACATTCTTATGTCATGTGTCCATCATCAAATTTTTTTGTGTGAAAATGGTATCCATATTCCCACATATATGGGAAAAAATCCACCTCTAAAAACATTAAAAGATCATAATGTCATGTGTCTTATAATAACCCAACAGTTAAAAAATACATAAATAGATTACTACTGAGTGGGTTCACCCAATCCATACGTTTAGTGCATCCTCTTCAGCACGTGGGTAATGAACGGTTGCACCATATTTCTATCTGACTTGGTCAGTAACCCAATTGTTGGGGCATATTTTTGGCATATTTTTTTTTAAATGGTTGAGATAAGGCACACTTCTACCATTCAAGCGTCTGAATTATTTCATGTCACTATCTTATTTCATCCTCCTTTGTTCGTACAATGCGACCCACGGTTGTGATGCTTCAGAATTGTAAAGAAAAAATTTATTGATTGCTTCAATTTCTGCATTCGCTGATGAAATCAAACCGACATATAGTACATATGAGATAAAAATATACATCATATCAAAGTTCAACATGAAAATTTTATTTGTGTAAATTCGAAAAATTATAAGTCGCTTACTCTTTATCAAGCGTCTTTTTCCATTCATTTGGAGAAGCTCCATTTCTCTTTTGTATTCATCCCTTTCATTGTCCCAAGCACTTGGTCTATTGTCGATCTTCTTGATGTACTCACTAGCATAATAGAAAGACTCATATGATATGTACCTCTATGCCATAGAGCCCTCGGGTTTTGCCCTTTGTTGAACAAAACCTTTTGATTTCTTCATGTACCTCTCTAAGAAGAACATCCAACGATAAGAAATCACCCCAACTAATTCAACCTCATCTACTAGGTGGATTAGGAGATGAACCTACAATTCCATGAAAATCGTTGGTAATTCCTTCTCAAACATACAAACAGTCTCAACTATCTCTTGATGCCACCATGGAATGCTAGTCACATGAATCTCCTTTGACGATATCCAATGTAAAAATGCAGATAATTTAGATATGGCATGTCCCATGTCTTGGGGGAATTCATGTTTCACACACCCATGCACGAACAAAGGATAATGGCACTGCAAAGTTATAAACACATGCAATAATATACAAAAGTAGTTATTTTTTATGATCCCTACATGGGATAAAATTTATTAATATAAAAAATAATAAAATAACACTTTTGAAATTATACGTACTCTTAGAAGATTCAAATGGTCATGCGATTTCAACCCCGACAAATGGTGATCCACTGTGAAACAGCGCCGTAGTGAAGACCTGTATGAAGATGGTACCCTCACACCCATTATAACTTCCTTTGCGAAAGAAATATCATATTTTTTAAAATCCATGGGACATCACCTTCTTTGAAATACCATGAATTAGAGGGACCAATGCCTACCTTTGATCTTGTACTTTCTAATCTTCTTGGCCAATGTTTATTTTTAGTTTTTGAAGTAATAAGATCTTTCTTAACAACCGATCAGTCACTTTGTTTCAATGACATGTGCCTCCATAAAAAATATGAAACATTTTTAAATATATGCATGGGATCTAATCAGTAGGTAGTCTTAAGATGCTCTCAATATGGCAAGTTATAAAAGATATATTTTCTTTTCATCCCAATGGGAAATTTCTCAATATAGGTGTCGAAGAATTCTGGATCATCGAACATAGGCTCCCCATTTGAATCGAAAATTTCTATAAAGTCCTTCTCCTTCTCTCTCTCTCATATGTTGTAAGCCATTTAGTTGGTGTCGTTATTGGCAGCCTTTGGGTTCTCTCTCGTTTACCATTGAAGGTGGATGCTGCTCTTCTGTAAGGGTTTTCTTTTGGTAGGAATACCCTGGAGTAGTTATACACTGGCTTTCATAGGTCATTGAACCATCTAGATTTCAGAGAAGGTCTGCATCATTTACATCCAAAATAACATATTGTTACAAGACCTGTTATATTATTGTATACAATTTATATGCATGGCACGTTAAAGAATATCATGCAGTTCAAAACAATTACAACGAATTAAATAACTAATATGCGAAAGAATATTGTTAAGTATATAAAAAAATCAATAAGCATGCAATTTACCATAGCAAACTCCTAAGCTTGGATAATCAGGTGTAGTGTAAGAACATATGCCATAAAACGTAAAACTCCCCTCTGTTGCGATGGGTCTTGGTACATCGTATACATTTATCCCATCCCATAATTCCTTTAATTCATCTACCAGTTGTTGCAAGTAGACATCCATATTCTTCACTTGTTTTCTACAAGGGACTATGAGAGGCAACATAAGATGTCCATTCTTCACGGAAAACCATGGGGGAATATTGTTATTGATCACTACTACATGCCAAAAAAAAAAGTTGGTTTTCTGGAGGGAAAATGGGTTAACGCCATTCATGGCTATGTTGAGTCATAGACTTCGTACTTCATCCCTGAATTTTTCAGGCCATGTATCTTCTATATGCTTCATGGCTATTGTATTTGTTGGGATTCACATAACTCCCAACTAAATTTTGTGTGAGGCATGCCATCCTTGCAACATAGCTAATTCTTTGCAATGAAAGAGCCTTTGAATCCTTGGGATTATAGGCATGTGCCTCAATATCTTAAAATGAGGACCACGCAATTTACCCTTATTTTTTGATTTATCATAACTGTCATTCCCACATTTCATACATATCTCTTTTTTTACATATTCTCCTCTATATATAATACAATAGTTTTGGACATACATGATATGATATGTACTCAACACCCAACATTTTCAACAATTTCTTTGCCTCTTTGTAGCTACTGGGCAAGACATTGTTACTTGGAAGAACCTTATATTTGAATAACATGTAGTTGGCGATCAAGGCCAATATTAAGTGTACATTAATGCAAATATAAATATTAACGTTCATAAAATTTACCATTTGTAATGTTCATTGTGTGATTATATTTCTCAAAATATAAGGTAGGACTTATGGTTATAACTTACCTCAAAATTTCCGAGAAACATGCATTCGACAAGCCAAACTTTGCTTTCAAGTTGTACAGTAACATTGTTGTCCCAAATTGGGTAGAATTTTACTTACTGCCAGGTCTAAAGAGATGGGTGGTGGAAGAAAATTTAAGGCTTTCGAAAAGGTGTCAGCGATATGAGCATGATCCCCTAGCTGATCATCATTCTGGAATGCATATAAAAAAGTTGTCTCCATGACACTCATATGCCTTAAGTGATCATCCATACCAAAATATATTTGATTTCCTTCATTGCCAACTTGTGAAGAACTACTATTGTTGTAGTCTGTCATAATTGGTGAATCTGGACGTAGTGGGAATTGCATAGGTGGTTGATTCAACCATTCTTGGTATCGCTCCTCTCCAATTTTTTCTCTTAATTCAACCTTATTTTGATTTGAAATTATCATGGGGTGAAACAGAAGATGGTAGGTCGGTTGCTCATCATCACTAGAATCCTAATAATTTCAAAAAATAAATTTGAAATGATTAGTACAAAATCTATGATGTCAATTAGTAAGCACGTTGATAGTGCATGATTAATTGGTTTGACATTGAAATAACTACATTAATATACCAAAAAGTTATTATTATCCTTGTCCCATGATTGTGGGAAGAAGATGCAATATTGTTACAATTGGCAAGGTGAAGCAACTATCCATTTTCATCTACCAAATGCGCCTTGCAATATGCTACTCCTGATAAGAGATTTCGACATTTTGGATTTGTTTGAATATTTTATGCATCTGAACTTGAATCTAAATCTGCATGAACCTGCAAATTTGTATACATTATAAATTTTATTAAGTTGATTGACATGGATAAAGAACAAAAATTCAGTTAGATAGCAAAAATATAAATAAAATATGAAGTAAATATTACGTCTCGACATGGATAGGGAGAAATCCATGATGGACTTTGAGAAATATTATGGAACGAGATGGATTTTGAAGAATTTTCCATTCGATATAATTATGAATTTTTCTCGCTTCATTTGAGCAAAATCAACAATAAATTTTGGTGTACACACCTAAAATTAAATTCAGTGCCTTAAAAATGGAATTATTGTTATCAGTGCTAATGTATGGATAACCGCACTGGTGCGTTTTAGTTACTGCGCACTGGTGCGGTGTTATTAATTGACGCACCAGAGCCGAATAGTCGCAAATAAAAAAAGCGCAACTACATTTTTTTAAAGTGAAAAAAGCGCGGTGAATTGAAAAATGGGTGGAAAAATATTTACGAAAATCTAATTTCATAAAACAATTATTTAAAATTAAACACTTTTTCATTCTTTCATTATTTTTGCAAAAATTTCAGGGAGAGATTTGCATGAGACATACCTAGAGCAAGAGAGCACTAGAGCACTATGGAGCAGTGAAATACTTTCGAACATAACTATTCAGACAATCAGAATTCCAAACCTATGGTGATTCAAACCATGTAGCATAGAATTTCAAACCATCTAGTGATTAAATTTTATTGTTTTTTTTTACATTTTCTGTAGTATTTATTACGCAGTAAGTAAAAAAATTTAAATTTACTGTTCATTTAAAAAAAAAAAATCCATTTTACGTTAAACCCTTGATTCTTTTTGTTTCTGCCCTTGCTTCTTCCTGTTTCTAAGATTTCATAATTAGAGCCTTTCATTTTAGATTTATAGGGATTGTATTGCTATATATATAGGCCTGTGACATCCAAACCATGGGATGAATTGCATATTCGAATCCCAATCCATGTCGGCCCTTGCATGAATTTTTAAAAAACTTAATTTTTTTAATCGATGCGTCCTGTGTAAACAAGCACACCAGTGAATTGTTTTAAAATAGGGCACCATGCACACATTGTTTGATAAAAAATTTTAAAAACATATATTTTTTTTAATTCGTGCGCCATATGTAAAATAGGGCACCAGTGCGCTACTTCATTATAGTGCATTGCACACGTACTTTTTTACAATTTTATTTATTTATTTTATGTCTGTATTAATCGATGCACTATTTAAAATATAACACACTAGGTCTCCTTGTTCACATAGAATGACGTACGACGGTTCCCTGTTTTTGTGGTGCATTTATGAAAATATGCTGCACTGCCCTCTCCACGACATCATATGCTACCAAAAACAATAAAGGATTTTTATTAATTTGTCTATGTTAATCGGTGTGTTGGTTAAAATATAATGCACCAGTGCTCCTTTTTAACATAGAGAACTGTACAATTTTTCTACTATTTTTGTAGTGTGTTTATAAGAACACACCGCACCGACATCAGTGCATACATGATTAAAGGTGCAACAGTTTCTTGATATTTCTTTTTTTATCTGAAAATTTTATGATTTATTTATAAAATATATTAATGAATGGTATGGTACGTGTTTCATATTGATAAATAAATGGTTGAAAATATATCAAGTAACAAAAATACTGATAGTATGAGCTAAAACCCTAGAGTCTTCGCCTCCCTCATGGACTTGTAAGAGTTTCTGCAACCTTACAATGAGGTCGTCAGGGCTCCTCCCATCCCTCATGGTGGCACCATTTGACTCATGGGTTCCAAAATTTCCTCTAACTCTATGACCTATTAATGGTGACTTCTGCTGGGGGGTAAAGCACCCGGCTCCCCCCGCCCCCCCCCCCCACCCCCACCTCCCGAAGGTTGTAATATCCAAAAATGGAAATACACAGAAAAGCCTACTGAAATAACACACTCCTTAGAAATTTTTGCACTGAAATGAGTTTTCAGCTCCTAGATCCCTTAGATCAGTGGATCTAGTGTCTATATCTAAAAGGAGAGCAAAAACAAATCAAACTAGGTGAGGTAAACAAACCTCCCACCACCTAGTATAGTCGGAAAACACCCAAAGAGAAGGGTTGCATCTATGTGCAACAAACTGCTTCAGAAATAACGTAGTTTTGAGAGAATGAGAAGGAGACCAATAATAAGGATAAAAAACAACAAATAAAATCCATAATGATGCCCTTACAGTGTACAACATAATGTAGAAGAAAAAACAAAAGAAAATCCTTGAGGAAGAGGGCTGCAACACATGTATTGACTGAAAAATAGCTTAACAACGTTTTTATAAGAGTTGCAGCAACTGTATATTACACTCCAAATATAGAGAAGATATGTGTACAAAATATCAGATCCATTTCAGATCTGTACACTAGAAAGGCTCCTTTACAAGATCTCCTTGGGGCTTTGATCAAATCTTGCAATATAGAGAGTAGATCTGAGATTAAAGTAGCAGATCTGCAATATTATTCAAAAATTTCTGAAGATGTTTACAATAGAAGTGGATCATATCTGTACAGAACACGGATCAGCAAGCTAATCCATGGATCACCAAAGTGAAAGGTAAATCCCAACACCAGAGATCTCTCCTCAAAAAGTGGGTCAAAAAACCCTGCAATTTCCTCCTTGAAAACAACACAGTCTTGAAAGGGAAAATGTGTTGTAGCTTGAAACACTGAGTTGGCCTGATGCCAAGATATGAAATATCAGCTCCAAAGGTTCAGAGCTCTCTTGCCGATGGGATAGAAGACTTTCCCAGTGAAAACAGGCCCTGAAATGGCCTAGATTTGAGCAGATCTAGCCTCCACTTGCTGCAGCTTGCAAGGACAACCAAACCCTCATCAAGATCTACATTGTAGTTGGAAGATGAGCTTGGCCAAATTCCTGATAGTGGATGAGATTAGCAAGACTCTTCCAAGGAATCCTCAATGGAAGAGGTGGGATTCCTGCATAGGAACACCCAAGTGCTAAGCAGCACTATTCTCAACTAAACAACAGAGAATGGTATATGTCTAAACAAACAATATACATCAGAAATATGCACAATCAACAAATCTCTCTTGCTGCTCTCCTCTTAATTTTATAAGATGAAAGCCTTGTCAAACCATAAACCACTTCAATGAATTAGCTCCTTTCACATGAGGAGCCTCCATCTAAAACTTCACTTTCCATCCATGAGGTACATTGCATCTAGATTGCACTATAGATTTGGTCAAGGTTGACCCAGTCTCATAGCTCAAACCCATTCACACCTGCAAGTGTTATGTTTACATGGCCCAGATTTATCCCTATTCATATGGGCATTGATTTATTCATTTATTTTTAGGAGTTTTACATGTCCTCCTTTATTCATTTATTCATGCAACAGAAAATGAAACAAAAATGTATATTCCTCTTAGCTTAGGCTAAGTAGGAACATTACATTCCTCCCCTCCACAATGTTGCTTGTCCTTAAGCAACTGATAGGGTGAGTGCTAAAATAATTCTCCTCCTCCATTGGTGACACCATCAAGAATCAAGCTCTCCTCATAAGCCAAGTGTTCACCAAGACAACCCATCATGAATTGTTCCTCCAAAGTCATCATAAGTTGTACATAATCCATCCCATAAGGAGTTAAATATTAAACAGAAATAAACATGGTTGGAGAAATTCTTTCTCTAAAACATGTAGCACGAGGTACATATATAAGTTCCATTCCATGTGGTACATACAAACTACCCATCCTCCCTCCATACAGTCCCATAAATAGAAAAACTATGTCATCCAAGTATGGAAGCAAAATTACATATATACAAATAGAAATTTGAGCTTGAGGAGGTGGGACAAAATCCCACATGTGATGCCAGCGCAGTGAATATCCTACCTGTATTAGATCAAGGTGTGGTAAGTGGTCTCCCCACCACACATTTTCTGCATAAGTCATCTTAACGTAGCTGAATATGTCAAATATGTTTGGTGCCTTTGGGAAGCACTCATCATGAAAAGGAATCTCCCTTTGCACAACAAGGGAGTGGGCAAGTTCAGAAATTTTATTGGCCCACAAAATGCCATGAGATCTACATGATATATCACTCCCTTTACGAGTCATAGCCTGCAAAAACATGGTAAAATAAGGTAATAATTCAGAAAATGAAACTTGCTTTACATGATCAGATTATTTACCATCATAGTTCCTCATACACATGGAGTTGTGCATGGGCATTTCTCCTCTTCCAAAAGAAGGAAGAGATGGCTGAAATGACTCTTGCATAGAGTCCCTTGGCTGCCCCAACTCCACATAGATCATGCACTCTTGAAAGTGCTAATGTAGTTCCCCTCTTAAGCCTTCCCAATCAAAGCTCCTCATGATTAGGGTGTAGATCTTCATTGAGTGCATATGGCTGAAAAAGAACTCTTTGTGTGTTCCTTGTAGTATATTTCTCTTGAGATTCGAAGCTATAGACGAGAAGAACCTACAATGATGATAGATCACTCCCCCTTGGACTAAGTATCCCTCTTCTTATTGCATTTCATCTAGTATCATACATGTGTGGAGATCTTTGGAATACTCTACAAGCAGTTGAGATTTCCAGTATAGATACACATTGTTCAACAATGACAGCGCTGATGATATATCCACAGGAGTGTCTTTCATGTTGCTAATATCCTCTTTGACATCTCTCATGCCAAAGATGTGTGCTATATGGCTGATCCTCCCATTCTTCTCCTCCCACAGCACAGACCCAGAAATGAGAGGGGGTGGTAGTGATAAAGGAAGAAGACCCCCCTTATACTTGAGTTGTCCCAAGCCTCCCAGCGCTGTAGCTTGGTCTTCCATTACTCCAATCCCTCCTGGATCTAAGTTTGGAGCAGTAATTTGTGAGACCTTCCCCACAAGATCTGAATCTAGTGGCCTCCCAGGTGGTTTTCCACTAGATAAGAATGTTCCATGCATAATTCTCATGAACATAAGAGAAGGGACTATGAGGTCCTTGCTTCCACTGCGCAAATCCATCTCTATTGTCTGTGTGGAAGTGCTAGGTGAGGGGTAAGTATGCATGTCTTGGATCATTTGAGGTTCACCACTCTTCATGTCCACCCATTCCATTTTCAGAGCCTTCCAATCAATGGTGACTTTCCCCAATGTAATCAACCATTCAACACCCAAAATGATATTGGTGTCTGGTTGTCAACTACAAAAAAGTGATCCACCAAGGTGTAGGATCCCATAGTGATTGAAAGTGATGGGACATAGTGCATGCATTGCATTGTTCTATCTCCTAGGACCAAAATAGAGAATCCCTCAAAATTATTAGTGGGTATTTTCCTCCTTTGCACAAGATGAGCATCGATAAAGTTGTGGGTTGACCCACTGTCAATTAGTACAGAAACCCTCTGATTCATGTTTGAACCTTAAACTCTTAAGGTCAAGTACTTAAGTACTCTTCTTAAAGATGCAAGAGTTCCTCCTATTGGATAAAATGCTCCATTTACATCTCCATATGGTGTTGGAACTCCTTCAACATTGTTAGTGTTGTGACCTCCTCTTGGTTCATCATCTTCTTCTTCCTCCTCAAAATCTGAGAAGACTTCTAAGTAGTGTGCTTTCCCAGCAGCACATTTATGTCCATGTGCCCATGATTCTTGGAAATTGAAACGTAGCCTCTTCTTCCTTAGCTCCCTCCAGACTTCCATATCAAGAGGCTTCCTTGGAAGGAGCAGCTTTCTCTTCCTTCCCTTTAGAAAGGTAAGCATCCTTGTTCTAAAAAGTTGCCTTTGCTTTTGGCAAGGCATCTTGAAGGTCTCTAGCCCTCTCAATGGAATCATGCAAAGTGACGGGCTTGGTAGATTTAACCAACCCATGCAAAGGTTCATCCAAGCCATCGATGAACATGTACACCATCCTTGCTATAGATATATCAAGAACCATAACAAATAGATTCAAAAATTCAGAGATATAAGATTTTGCATTACCTGACTGCTTCAAATTTGCAAGGCTCATGAAAGGTGCTTCTGGATCCTTTCTGTCAAACCTCTCCACCAATCTTCTAGTGAAATTAGAATAGGCAGTCACATTGGCATGGCCCAATGTAGGCAACCCATGGAACCACCAATTGTGTGCTTCACCTTCAAATTGTAGTGCTGCAATCTTGATGGCTTCCATCTCAGGGACTTTGTTCAACTGAAAGTATATATCCAGCTTTTCTACCAATTCTTTGGTATAATTTGTGGATGACCCATCAAAATTGGGTAAAAATAATCTTCCCATAGAGAGATGTCGATAATGATTATGAATTAATCCATGATCTCTATACTGATGCCTTGGTCTTCTTTTGTCCTTGAGGTGACAAAACTCTTGAAAAATCAAGTGGTCCTTGAATCTCTGATTCTGAGACTCATATTCTTCAAATTAGTCTTGAATGGATGCTTGATCTTAAGGCCCTTCATTCTCCATAGCCAATAATGTAGGCATAGTAGAGCATTGTGGAGCTTGTGGAGCTTGTGGCTGGTTCACTGGTTGATCATTCCAGTGGTGAGACATACCAAAGCTTTCTCTAGGATGAAATATCCCAGAATATTCCTTCATCCTGTCCACTTTCATCTGTTTGATCTCTCTAGCAAGATATTTCATGGCTACCAAAAGATTTCTTGCAAACTCTTCTCCTTCTTTATCAGTTCCAGATTCAGCGGCTTTACCCTTGTCCTGATCATCATTAGTGTAATCAAATTTCTTATGTCCTCTATTCAGATATCCCTTCTCTCTGTTAGTAAGAGGATCATATTCTCCTGAAGCCATATTAGTTTTAGCTCTTCATTGAAAATCACAGGCTGTGCCAAGAAAGAAGATCTAATACCATTGTAATATCCCAAAATGGGAATACACAACAAAGCCTCCTGAAATAACGCACTCCTTAGAAATATGTGTAATAAAATGAGTTTGCAGCTCCTAGATCCCTTATATTAGTGGATCTAGTGTCTATATCAAAAAGGAGAGCAAAAAAAATCTAACTAGTTGAGGTAAATAGACCTCCCACCACCTAGTATAGCTAGAAAACACCCAAAGAGAAGGGCTACAGCTATGTGCAACAAATTGATTAAAAAATAACGCAGTTTTGAGAGCATGAGTAGGAGACCAATAATAAGGATCAAATTTTATATAAACAGTATAAAATCAGATCCATAATGATGCCCTTACAGTATACACTAGAATGTAGAAGACAAAACAGAAGAACATCCTTAAGGAAAAGGGCTGCAACACATGTATTGACTGCAAAATAGCTTAACAGAGTTTTTATAAGGGCTGTAGCAGATGTATATTACATTCCATATCTATAGCAGATATGTGTACAAAATATCAGATCCATTTCAGATCTGTACACTAGAAAGTCTCCTTTACAAGATCCCTTTGGGGTTTTGATCAAATCATGCAATACAGAGAGTAGATCTGAGATTAAAGTAGCAGATATACAATATTTTCAGAAATTTCTGAAGATGTTTACAATAGAAGAAGATTGAACCTGTACAGAGAATGGATCAACAAGCTAATTCATGGATCAGCAAAGTGAAAGGCAAAGCCCAACACTAGAGATATCTCCTAAAAAAGTGGGTCAAAACACCCTGCAATTTCCTCCTTGAAAATAACGCAGTCCTGAAAGGGAAATTGTGTTGTAGCTTTAAAAACTAAGCTGGACTGATGCCAAGATATGAAATATCAGCTCCAAAAGTTTAGAACTCCTTTTCCCATAGCATAGAAGACTTTCCCAGTGAAAAGAGGCCCTAAAATGGCCTAGATCTAAGCAGATCTAGCCTCCACTTGCTGCAGTTTGTAAGGACAACTAAACCCTCAATAGGATCTGCATTGTAGTTGCAAGATGATCTTTCCCAAATGCCTGATAGTGGATGAGATTAGTAAGACTCTTCCAAGGAATCCTCAATGGAAGAGGTGGGATTCCTGCATAGGAACACCCAAGTGCTAAGCATCACTATTCTCAACTAAACAGAAGAGAATGGTATATGTCTAAACAGAAAATATACATCAGAAATATGCACAATCAACAAATCTCTCCTCTTCCTTTTATAAGATGAAAGCCTTGTCAAACCCTAAACCACTTCAATGAATTAGCTTCTTTCACATGAGGAGCCTCCATCTAAAACTGCACTGTCCATCTATGAGGTAAATTGCATCTAGACTGCGCTATAGATTTGGTCAAGTTTGACCCATTCTCATAGCTCGAACCCATTCACACCTATAGGTTTTTTGTTTACATGGCCCAGATTTATCCCTGTTCATATAGGCATTGATTTATTCATTTATTTTCAGGAGTTTTACATGTCATCCTCTATTCATTTATTCATGCAACAAAAAATGTAACAAAAATGTATATTCCTCTTAGCTTAGGCTAAGTAGGAATATTACAAAGGTTCTACAACCGACAAAGCGAATGCACCACTAAACGTAGTCTATGACATCTAGCCCTGCAAGCTCGAAAGAGGATCTGACAGCGGACCAAACAGACAACCAATAGAAACAGAATATCAATATGGAACATAGGAATACCTCTTCCTCCACTTGCATTCTTATCACTGCAAAACGACCAAAAGTCAACTTTCCTACGCATCATATCAATGAAAAAATCCATTACATGAAGAACCATGCCCTCATTGGTAAATTCATAGGCTTCTGGCCCATATAAAAATCTCTCCAAGGCTGGATCGCCTCCAAATGGAAGCCCAATGGGCATGTCACCCTTTAGCTCAGTCCAAAAGGTTTCCTCAATGCTATCTTCAACTACATCGAGGATAGAAATCGGATTCTAGATAGAGGACCCTATTTCTTCAACTCTGCAAGTCACTTCTTAAGAGACTGGGTTGAAAGGTTTAAATGAGACAAGGAGGATTTTAATTGGGAACCAGTTTGGATTCAGATGTATTATTTACCTCTAAAATACTGGGATGAAGAATCCCTAAAATACATAGGAAGCAGCCTGGGAGAGTTCATTAAGATTGTTAAAGAAACAAAGCTCAAGCGATACACCTCTTATGTCAGAATATTTGTTTACATGCACATGGCCAAAGCCCTTCCACATTCTGTAAGTCTATTCCATGATGACTTTGAATGGGTTCAAACAATAGATTACGAAAATGTGCCTTTTCGATGCCGTAAATTTCATGTGCATGGACATCTCTTTAGAGATTGTATGCTCAATCAACCTCCCAAACATCCCCTGGGCTCAGAAACTAAAAATACTAAAGGCTTTACCAAAGTGCCCAACTGCAAGAAGAATACTAAGAAACCCTCTGTCATCCCCAAAACATCTTCCCTCCTAACCAGCAACAAATTTGACATACTAGCGAAATATCCGATCCTAGAAGGAGAATCCTCCCTTCAAAATAATTATTCTCCTAAAGTGTCCATAATTGCTTATTCTATGACCCCTCCGCTCATCCCTGACCCTCCTCTATCTCAAGCAGCCTCTTAGCCTCACACCCCTCAGTCAATCCAATCCAGAAAAGGTAAATCCATAGTCATCTGGAACTCCTCCCTTATGGAAATAGATGGAAAGCAGCCAAAAGAAGCCTAGGAAGAAGACACCAAGGCAGACATGGATCAACCATCGCACATGGAGGAAGAACCTGAAAGCATCGATCTAGGCAATCTGGACATCTTAGCTTTGGAGATGGCCTGCAAAAATAAGGACTATGACAAGATTCCCCCTAGGCAGATCTATAGCTTGAAAGTCATTCTCTTTAGGGCACAACAACGCAACTCCTTGGGCATACACTCTGAAAGCCCTTTGGATGGAAATATCTTAAAGGAGTCGAAGAAAAGAGGGCTATGTATAGATTTGTAGAGAACCATCATTCTAGGAGAGACGTTAGTTGAATCTGGGAGATATCCCAAGCTGACCAAGTTCTATCAGCCAGTCTCCCACAGTTCTCAATGAAGATTACATATTGGAATATTTGAGGGCTCAATAGCCCCGCCAAGCATCGAATGATAAAAAATAGAATCATCTAAGACAAACCAACTATTTTCTTCATGCAAGAAACCAAATGCAACAATACTACTATGAAATATATCATCACCAAGATAATGGGATGGCTACAATACCACTGTGGTTGATGCTACAGGTGCCTCACGTGGTTTATATATTGCCTAAAATCCCCTTCTCATCTACCTTTCGGATATTCAGTCATCTCACAATTTCATTCAAGTCACTTTTCATTTGATAGGCACCAATATCGATGGCCGCCTGACCAATGTATATTTTCCCCAATCCTCTCAGTAGAAAATAGCCATTCTTAACTCCCTTGAGATCCTAAAATCCACCAGGTGCTATCCCCTTTAGATCATTGGAGGTGACTTCAACATGATCACCAAGCTCGAGGAAAAGAAGGGAGGTAGACCCAGACTAGAGGTTGATAGCATTAGCTTCAAGGAATTCATTCAGAGGAACTAGATAATCGACCTACCCTCTTCTAATGGTATTCACACTTGGACCAACAGAAGAAATGAATATTAGGAGATAGCCTCGAGGCTAGATCTATTCCTCATTTTAGATAATGCGATCCATCTTGGAGGTAATATTTATTCCTCCATCCTTCCATCAGCAGGCTCTGACCATTGGCCAATCAAACTAAAGTGGTCACGACCTGGAGTGGCAAACAATGGGTTGATACATTTTGATAAATTTTGGCTATCTCATTCGGGATTTAGAGACATGGTCTCCAATTGGTGGAATAGCTTCACCACCTCCCCCGCCGGTGAGCTCCAAAATGTATCAATTCCAACATAAACTAAAGTTTCTCATACTCTCTCTCAAGCGATGGAACCAATCTACCTTTGGAAACATCTATCAACATCAAAAGGAATTGGAGCGGAAAATGTCGGATATGAAAATGTGGATCATTCAAGAAGGTAGATGAGAAGCTATGGCACTTCAGGAAACTCACCTCCTAACCAGACTAGATGAATGCAGACTGCGAGAAGAAATCATCTGGAAGAAAAAGTAAATCATTTGATGGCTCAAAGAAGGGGAGAAGAATACCAAATTATTTTTCCACTCTACCATTCAGAAACGTATGCATAACCACATTGCCTCCCTTAACACTAGTCAAGGGGATAAGCTAGAGGACCATGAGGATATAGAAAAAGAACTCCTCAATCACTTCAAGAACATCTTCCAGGAGCCTCAGTTCAACAGGCAACTAAAACTCAACAAGATCACACAGCATATCGCCAAGCTTGTCACTAAGGAACACAATAAAATTCTACTCAAATTGGTATCACTACAAGAAGTTGAATAGACCATGGCTTAGCTTAAAGATGGTAAGGCTCCCGGACCTAACAACTTCACATCTAAATTTTTCCACTTCTTTTAGAATAACATCAAATTGGAGGTCTAGGATTTGTTGGAGGAGTCTAGAAGCATGCATTGGATCCTTCCTTCTCACAATGCTACCTTCCTCACTCTTGTCCCCAAATAGGAGCACGCAGTCACTCCCATCAAGTACATACTGATCACCTTATGCAACGTCATCTAGAAGCTCATCTCTAAGGTGATTTCCAATAGGTTTAAACCCCTCCTCCCTCTGATCATCTCTCTATAGAATACTGGATATGTGGAATGCCGTCAAATTTTGGATGGAATCATTCTTACTCATGAAGCTACCCATTCTCTTAAGAACTTCAAGAAAGTAGGTATTCTCTTAAAAATCGACCTCTCTAAAGCTTTTGAAAAATTAAGCTGGGACTACATTAATAAAATGCTCTTTCATTTTGGCTTCAATCCCACCTGGAGTCACTAGATTTCGAGCCTCATCTCTTCCCCTTTCTATTCCATCCTAATTAATGAGCGCCTTCCCCCTCGTTCACTCCCTCTAGTGGTATTCACCAGGGTTATTCTCTTTCTCCCTTTCTTTTCGTTCTCATGTCAGAAGGCCCTGGTCGCCTCATTCAACATGCCACCTCTTCCCATTCTCTTCGAGGTCTGATTATTCATGACAATCACCCCATTACTAATCACAATTCATCGATGGTAATAAGTTGTTTGGCCATCCCTTTGTCGAAGAAGCCAACACCTTCAAATCGTTGCCTGACACCTTCTCGGAATCCTTGGGAACCACCATCAATGCTGCCAAATCCCAAATCTTCTTCTTTAACACCCTTCCCATCACTCAATGCAATATTTCCAGAATATTAGACTTGTCTATTGCCACTTTTCCTTCTAGTTACCCTGGTGCTCCTCTCATTGACTACATTATCAAGAATTCCTCCTGAAAATAACTCTTGGACAAATTGGACTCCCGATTGTCATCTTGGACTCACAAAACTCTCAATATAGTTGGCTACCTAGTCTTGATCAAAGATGTCGTTCAATCCATGCCCCTTTATATCTTCTAAGTGCTTTCTTCTCCCAAATGGGTACTCAAAAGCACCTAAAAACTGTAACGAAACTTCCTTTCGGGCAGTACTAGATTAAATAGAAAGTGGGCTCTCGTGAAATGGACTGATGTGTGCAGTCCAAAGTTGGCAGGGGGATTGGGGCTGAGGGACCCTGGCCATAGTGATGCGGTAATGGGAGCTTTCATTTGGTGGAATTTGTTGTCCAAACCTAACACCCCTTGGGCCCGTCTATGGACCTCCAAATATGCTGAAAATAGGCCACCGAAAGATCTCATCTGATTTGTTCCTCAAGATTTTGGCTCTCTCATTTATAATGAAACTAAGCAACATAGGGCCATAATCTAAGAGCATAGATTATGGGAAGTTCAGTTAGGAGCCTCTACCCGAACCTAGTTCGGGTGGACTCGTGGCAGCAGATGCCCAAATTGGTTGACCTCTTCCACAAACCTAGATGGCAAGACGCTCTGCATGCACAAGGGAAAAATCAGGTGAATTTGTTTCAAAGACCTTCTCCTATTTTAGGCTATCATCAATGGCTTCATCTATTCAATGACAGGAGGATTGGTTTGAGGAAAATTATGAAGAGATTGACATGGAACTAAGTAAAAGGAAAATCAGATACACATATCCTCCATATATTCTCCGCTAGGGTCATACCACTCAAGGCACCTTCTCTACTTGGGAAGCTTACCACCTAATTTACCCTGTCACTCAGGATCCCCAAGATGTGATATGGACACAAATCTAGAGACCAGGTATCTAGCCTAAAATCTCCATTTTTATTTGGCTGCTCAGCAAGAGACGAATCCTAACATGGGACAAACTTCCCAAGGGAGGTTTCATAGGCCCCTATAGATGTCCTAATTGTCTTCAGCATGCTGAAACTATCACTCATCTACTGGACACCTGCCCTTTGCTAACACCATGTGGGAGAACATTTCCATTCGGTGCAGAGGAACCAGAAGAATCAAAGGATACATCTCCAACAGAATCAGACAATATAAAATTGATCCCTTCAACAACAAGCTCCTCAATACTCTTTGGTCCCACCTCCCTGGGCTCCTCCTTTGGTCGGTCTGGAAGGAAAGAAATAGACGTAACTTTAAAAATCAGACCACTCCTTTGGATATTGTTTGGACTAATATTTGTAAAAATCTAAATGAGACTGTAGCCTTGCACCATTGGCAAGACTCATACATCCCTATTCAGCCACCATAAAGTATCATTTTGGCAAATTGGAACCTCTCGGTCCCTAGCCTCCCCATGGATACTCGTCCTCCCTCCTTTCAACCTGATTCGCCTAGCTCTTGGAGTCCTCCTCCCCATGGAATGATCAAATTGAAGTTCGATGGAGCTTCCAAGGGCAATCCCGGAGCATATGGATTTGTGGGGATCTCCAGAGACTCAGTAGGGAACCCCTTCATCATCTACTTTGGCTCTATGGGATGGGATATCAACAAATCTGCAAAATTGAAAGGCTTTCCACAGTGGTTTCATCTAGCTCAGGAGCACAATATCTTCCCCTTAGAAGTGGAGGGATACTCTCAAAATATCATCACCATTTATATTCACCTCCTCTCAAGTGCCTCTGCCTCCAAATTATCCAAGAGTTGGTGACTTGCAGCAAGGTTTGAACACAGATAGAAATGGTTGCAGACTTGGCATGCCATTTCTTTCAAGCACGTTCATCGCTCACCCAAAAAAACAATGGATCTCTTGGCTAAGAAATGGATTGACCATGATATTCCACTCTTTTTTGGTCATGTCTCTAATATCAATGATGCATCCTTCCTGCTCTAGTGCACTCAATTGGTGCAAAATGAAGCTCAGCCCCCAGATGCGGGTGAATTTTAAGCTATGGGACGTGGCGGCTCCTCCGCAAGGCACTTGGCCTGGCCACATGGCCATGCATGGCCCTTGTCCGATCGATATTAAATACCACAGTTGCTCGCATGCTTCCGACATTAATCCCTCTACCTCAAGCTTTAATACTCGTATGGCTTGTAGAATATTCCACTATTTCATGGTGCCCAGCTCCATCTCTCACATAGTTTTCTCCTGCAGCCTTAGTTTCTCTGTCCACTCCGCCTATTTTTGCTCTAAGCTCCTCATAATCCATTCTCTTCATGCCACCCTTCCGCCTCTCCCCTTGCTCCAACTCGCTCCTGATATGATATGCCTTGGAGGCGCATGATACGTTGCTGAAGAGGCCATGGCATAGGCTAGACCTCTCTCCCTCCCATTTCCTTCCATGATGAATGCCTCTCCCCACCCCCCTCCATGAGGAAAATGTGGTTGTTTACCAAATCCATTACGATTCCTCTAGCTCTCTAGACCTCCCTCTTATCCCTGCTACGCTCACTATGTGTTTTTCGGGTGTCCCGTCCAGCTTTGCTATATTTGGAGCGTAGAAAAAACTCAGGAAGTCCACCATTTCCCCGTCTCCCCCTCAGAATTCTAGGAAATTCGAAGCCCTGCCAGTCCAAACAATTTCGAGTTCCTCCACTAGCGAAGGGAGCAGAAACTCAGTAACAGGCCATAAGGAAGCAGGTGTGCGTTCAGCCACAACGCCTAAGTCCATGGTGCAGCCATCGAAGAAATATGAGGAATCCTCTGACGACTATGGGTGCTTCATAATTGGAGAGCCTCCTCTACATGACAAGTAGCATGTCACTCCATCTCAGAATCAATATCGAGAGGTTACCTCAGTAAACGAGGATTTAATTTTATGTTCTCATGTTTTTCCTAAACAACCTGATAATTTTTTGGATATTTTTTGTAAATTCTAGTTTCCCCAGTCGGGCCAGCAAACTATGGACTGGCTTCCCCAACTGGGGCAGTCACATTTTTGTGTTTTTGAACTCTACTCCTACCGGAATTTGCTACCATAGAAACTTCGGCGAGAAAGTTTTGAATTGTATTTTGTGTGCCATATAATAGATATAGTCTTATTTAGAAAAAAAAAACAAAAATACTGGTAGCAAATCAAGAAAAGAAAAAAAGGAAGGTTCTTTGTAAATTCTTTACAAAAAATTATTATTTTTGAACTATATGTAAGTTTAACTAATATGTATTTTTTACTGTGTATCATGCAGAGCCACAAAATGACAAAGCTCGATAAGATTATTTCTGATCTAGCACCAGAAGAGCGTAAAAGCTTGATGGAAAAATTGCAAAAGGATGAACCAGGTGAATGAAAAAACATTACCGATCCAATATGATTTTTTTTTGAATTTTTCATTAATAATATGCTTAAAATTATTAGATAACATGTTTCAAACAATCTATTAATTCACATATGTTTAATCTTCTATAGCAACCAACAACTCATAAAAGGAATTTTTTTCTAAGAAAAGAAAAAAAATAGAACATGCAAATGAAAATGAATTGCTCCTTAGCACATCTAGAGTGGTGTTGGAGGTTAACGAAAGGGGGAAAAAATTTTACAAATTTTTTTGAGGGATCTAGTGGAAAGAATGTATAGATGTTCTTTCCACTTACAATACAAAAATCAATTCACTGATTCTAGGAACCAAATTTTATCTAAACTACAGGAAGAGTTTCTAGAGAATTGGTCAATGAAATGTACAACAAAAAAAAGTAATGAAAAATTAATATTCCTTTAAATGTTTTTTCTAGAATTAAATGTATATATTACTAGAAAGCAATCATTTATAAATATCACTTTCATTATATTTTCTTGTCATATATCAATATAAAAATTAAATATTTTAATGTGAGGTTACAATTTTAGGAATATTATGAAAATCTCAAAGGATGAAGAAGCTGATATCAAAAATATGCCACTAGGAATGTCCAAAAAAGTGTACAAGGAGATGGTCAAAGAAATGGACATAATTTCATCGCACGAGGAGCCAGATCAACAACAACGTGCTTCAAATGTAATATGTAATCATTGAATTTTTGGATTAGGCACAATAAATAAATAATTTAGCATTAAATATTAATTTTCTAGTATTTTATTGTAGAAAATAAAAGAAGATGGAACCCATTTAGCACATAAAACAGGACAACAAGGAAGAAAAGGGTTGATATCTAAGTTTGTGAGTAATTGTTACTTCCTTATAACAACTTAACTAGATTTAATTTTTGTAAATTTTAAGTTGTTTTACAACAATCATAATTGAATGTCTTCAAATAGGTGCTAACATACAAAGAAGAACCATTAGACCAATTCATTGACATTGGGTTAAATATGGGTTGTGACTATATGTTGGCACATCATAAATTAATTGTGGACTTTGTAAGCATCTATCGATCTTGTTTTACTTAGATCCGTCTATAATTAATAGAAGAAGAAAATATTTTGTATTAAATACATGATTTGTTATGGGGTATAGAACTTGTAGGAAACAAAGTATGGAACTGCACCAAAAGATGAAATATTGAAAGATGGGATTATTTTTTTTTTTGAAAGAATGTGTATAGTTCATAAGTCAATTGTTGCTATGGTACATCATTTCTTTTCAATTTACATTGATGTATATTATTTCATATTGCAATTTTCATTATTCTCACCAATGTATATACACTCATTACAATTTATTTTTATGTTTCTAGATGGAAGGTGAAGAAGAATAAAAAAATCAACACCATGAACAAAACATTCCTCAAAATAACCCAAGTCATGGAAGTAGCTCGAGTAGTGACAACAGTTCAAGCGAAGAATGATGATCATTATGTTTGGATATCAAAGCAAGGCATTGTATTTTTTGAAATATTTGTCTTTGAAATCAAGAATTTTGTTTAATGTAATGGACATAGTGTCCCAATAGAAAGACAAAGGGATACTAATAACTATACCATTTTGTATGACAAATAGTGTTATCTATATATATATATATATATATACTTTTTAATTTATTCTATTGTGTTCTCCATTGTCGCTGTGAAATGTAACACCACTAATTAAATATATGGATGATTAAATATTATAATGAAGAGATGTTAAATCTCATGATATGATATAACAAATTAATCCAAACATCACATTCAAATGCAATAATAAAAAATTAATTTATATGAATACTGTTATAAGATATGTGTTGTCTTTTGATGAATAATGAATTTAAAAAATCACAATAATTATGATATGATATAACAAATTAATCCAAACATCACATTCAAATGAGCTAATAAAAATTTAATTGATATGAATACTGTTATAAGATATGCATCAACTTTTGATGAATAATGAATTTAAAAAAAACACAATAATTGCAGTGTCGTAGGTCGATGTTTCTAAAAAATACAAAATGAACATCGGTGTGCGTCTGTTACTGTGCACTAGTGAATTTGTACTATAATGTGCACTGGTATGTTTCTACGATCTATGGGCACTGTAGAAATACCAATACCAATTGGAACAATCGGTACCCTTGTGTGATACTATGCATCGATGCATTTACCTATGGGCACTGCAAAAATCCAAATAAAAATTATAACGATCGATGTGTCTGTGTGGTACTGTGCATTGGTGCATTTGTATAATACTATGCACCGGTGTGTTGATATGACCTATGGGCACTACACAAATCCCAATACTAATCATAATGGCTCAGTGCGTTGTATCATCTATGCTGTGCCCAGTGCTGTTTTAGACCTTAATGGCCTAGTGCATGCAGCTTCAACCACCCTGGGGCGACTCTTTGGCTGACGCACATCGGGAGGGTGCTAAATGCCCTAGGTTGTCCTATATTTCATTTTTGTCCCAGTGCTTAGTAGCTTTGTAGTAACAGTGCATTTTTTTGTGAAACCAGCGCCAAAAATAGAAGAAAATAGATATTAATGCCTTAGAAATAAGCCACTTCGAGGGGGCAACCTCCAATACATTACATGAATGAACAATTATTGGATGATACAAATTACAAAACCTCCTTTCTATATATAGGAGTCCATGGGGCCACAATGTAATCCTAGTTGACTTAACAATAATAATTTAAGGGCACAATAATAATAATATGGGGCTTACAAGGGTACAATAATAACAATAAGGGGGTTACACTAACAACAATAAGGGACTATACTAGTAATATAGGGACCTAACATGCCCCTCTCCTTCAAAAAAGTGTTGTCCTCAATGCTTGAGTAGCTCTGGGTGCTTCTGTATAAAATTATCATCCTCCCATGTAGAATCTTTAGTGGGTAAGTTCATCCACTTGATCAGATACTCTGAAATTAATCGATTCCATAGTTGTCGACTTTTCTTATTTATGTGACCGCTTCAGGTTCCAATATGATTTTTCCTTCCTCATCAAGTTCTAGAAATATTGTTTGAACTGGAATATTTTCACCTATAACCTTCTTTAAGCATGAAACATGGAAAATTGGATGCACTCGTGAAGAAGCAGGAAGCTCCGATTTGTATGCCATAGTACAAATATTTTGCAACACCTTGTAAGGACCATAGTACTTTGGCAATAATTTATTATCATTCTTAGCTTGCTTGAGGGAAATTTTTTTGTATGGTTGTAGCCTTAAAAACACCCATTTTCTTACATCAAAACTTCTCTCGCTGCGATGTTGATCTGAATGTTGTTTCATTCAATTTTGTGCCAAATTCAGGTTGTCCTTTAAGAGTTGGAGAACTTCTTGTTGATGCTTGATGTGATCTTCCACTACTTGAACCTTCGAATTTTCTCGTAAAGATGATGTGATGGATGGTGGATGATGTCAATAAAGTGCCATAAATGGGGTCATTTTTGTTGCAGTATGGAAGGAAGTGTTATACCACCATTCATCGAGAGGTAACCACTTGAACCATTGTGTTTGTTTATCAGATACAAAACAACAAAGATATCCTTCCAAACATTTATTTACTATCTCAATTTGACCATCGTATTATGGATGATAAGATGAGCTATAAGCTAATTCAGTAGCCAAACAAGAAAATAACTCCGTCGAAAAATTTCTAGTAAAAATGGGATCTCTGTCGCTCACAATAACCCTTGGGTTTCCATGTAGCTTTTGAATTGTGTCCATAAATGTAGTAGCAACTGTACTTGATTTAAATGGATGAGATAATGCACAAAAGTGTGCATACTTGGTAAGTCTATCAACTACCACGATGATGACACTCTTTCCTTCAGACTTAGGTAAAAATATGATAAAATCCATTGAAATATCCTCCCAGTGTTGACTTGGAATGGATAAAGGTTGTAGAATACCCGAGGTCTTAATTGTCTCAACTTTATTCTGCTAGAAAACTAAACATTCCACCACAAAATTTTGGATATCAGATTTAAGGCCATCCCAAAAAAATTATTTCTTCACCCTCTGGTAAGTTTTTAAAAATGCTAAGTTTCCTCCTAAAGGAGAAGTGTGCAATTCCAAAAGAATATTTTGTTTTAGTTGGGAATTCTTACAAAGATATAAGCGATCTTTGTACCATAAGGAATCATTTTTCCAACTAAATATATCAGATGTACTAGGATCTTGCTGCAACTTTTGAATGAGTGTCCACACTTCTTCATCCTTCTTCCATTCATCCCTTGCTTCGGTTATCCAATCTGGTTGGATAATAGAAATGGCACAAAGCAATGCTTCCACCTCTTCATTCTTTCTTGAGAGTGCATCTGCAACAACATTTAGCTTCCCTTTTTTGTATATTATTTCAAAGTCATAACCCAACATCTTTGTGACCCATTTTTGCTGCTCTTCTAAAGATAGTCTTTGTTCCAAAAAGTGTTTAAGACTATCATGATCATTTTTTACCTTGAAGTGTCTTCCCATTAGGTAAGTTTGCCATTTCTTTAGTGCATGCAGTATTGCTAACATTTCCTTCTCATAAATAGGTTTCTGTAAATACTTTCCTTTGATTGGACGACTTTCAAAAGCAATGGGTCTTCCTTCTTGCATTAAAACAACACCAATTCCATTTCCTGAGGCATCACATTCCATAATAAAGGTTTTTTTGATGTCTGGCGTAGCTAAGACTGGTGCTAGGAACATTGCCTCTATAAGATGTTCAAAGGCCTTAGTTGCTTCAGGAGTCCATGAAAATTCATCTTTCTTCAATAATGTTGTTAGAGGTGTTTCTATTCTCCCATAATTCTTAACAAACTTGTGATAATACACTGTTAACCCGAGAAATACTCGCAACTTATTTATGGTTGTGGGGACTTTCCATTCCTTAATGGCTTTAATTTTGTTAGGGTCTACCTTAACACCCTCCTGAGATACAATATGACCCAGATATTCCACCTCTTTTACTCGAAAGAAACATTTGGATTTTTTTTGCATATAATTGTTTCTCCTGCAATTGTTTGAGCACCCTGTCAACATGTTGAACATGATCCTTCCAAGACTTGTTGTAAATTAGTATATCACCACAAAATACTACCACAAATTTTCTAAGGAAGGGTTTGAAAATGGAATTCATCAACCCTTGAAATGTAGAAGGTGCATTGGTAAGGCCAAAAGGCATGATTCATAATGACCATCATGAATTCGAAATGCTGTTTTCAGAATATCTTCAGTCTTCATTATAATTTTATGATATCCTGAATGAAGATCCAACTTGGTAAAATAAATTTCTCCATGTAATTCATCCAATAATTCATCAATCACATGAATGGGAAATTTATCTTTAATGGTGAGCTTATTTAGCTCCCTATAATACGGACACGTGTGCCGTGATCCATCCTTCTTGTGTACCAATACTACAGGAGTAGAGAAAGAACTTTGACCAGGTTGAATTATACATGCCTCTAACATTTCTACAATCATACGTTCAATTTCATTGTTTTGGACTTAAGGATATCTATAAGGCCCGATGTTTGGAGGAACACTTCCTAGAATCAAATGAATAGCATGATAATGATCACAAATAGGTGGGAGTCCTTTGGGAGTTTCAAAAACCTTGGAATGATTGTCCAAGACTTTTTGGAGATCTGTAGAAATAGATGATTTTGATGTTGGAACTTCTAGTGAGCATAATTGTGCAATTATGCCTCGTTGTTATTTCCTTATAAGCTTTTTCATGACATTAGAGCTTATTATCTTTCCCGGCTTCCCTACAATACCTCGTAATTCAACTTGCTTTCCTTCTGAAAAAATTTCAAGAAATTTTTTTGAAAATTAAAAGCTATAATCCCCAAATATTATGACCATTGTACTCCTAGTACAACATCAGAACCTCCCATAGGAATGGAAAGCATTGGACTAGTAAATACATATTCCCCCATGGTTAGCTTGATATTATGGCATTTTCCAGAGAAATTTATAGTTCCTCCGTTTGCAACCATCACTTGACATTATGGTGTTGGGTATAGGAAACAATTCAATTCCTTGGCTACCTTACAATGAATAAAATTATGGGTGCTACCTGAATCAATCAACACTATTACCTTTCTCTTCTTTATATGTCCTTATATCTTGAGAGTTTGAGGAGTGGTAATTCCATTACACGATATGGTCGGACTCATTTCTTCCTCTTGTAGGGTTGGTTCTTGGTGTATATCATCTTCTTGTTCTTTTTCTTATTCCTCTTCACAATCTATATAAAATACTTTCTTCTCAGCACACTTATGACCTTTAGTGTATTTGCTATCACAACTGAAGCAAAGCCATTTTTCTCTTTTTTGTTCCAATTGTTGTGGTGTCAACCTTGTAGGTTGTTGAAATCTAGGAGTAGCAACACTTCCCTCTTTATAGAAGTGAGTGGTAGGCTTCCTTGTCGCCATAATTTTACATTCAATCTTTCTTGCCAACATGAATGCCTTCTCCAATGAATCAGGTTCCAGAACGCGAACTTCATGTTGGATGCTATCATTTAAAGTACCTATGAAGAGATCAATCATGTGTTCCTCTAGAATATCAGTTACCCTTATATTCAATTTTTGGAAGTCCTAAATGTTCTCCCCCACTAAACCCTTTTGTTTGAGATGTATCAATTGTCTAAAGAAGGTGTTGCTCTTTGTATCCTCATAATGTGCTATCATTTCCTCTGTAAAAATTGACCCAGTGACAATTTTTTTGTGGGAGCAAAGCCATCGATACCATACAAATGTATTTTTTTCTAAATGTAAAGTTGCAATGTGTAACTTTTGTGTGTTTTTGACATTATTGAGATAAAATTATTTCTCCATCTATAGTATCCATGTTACAAGATCCTTTCCATCAAACTTCCTCATATCCATTTTTGGAATATGGTGGTTCTTCCTACCAGCATTAGAGTTTATGAAATCACGATTAACATTTATTTTGTTCTCATCATGAGTTTCCTCTACTATATTTTCACCATTAGGAAACATTTGTTGTATCAGCTTTGTCAAACTTTCCATGTCTTCTTTTAGATCATTCTTCATGTTTTCCGTTTTTTCATCGATCTTAGCTTCCACGTCATCCATCTTAGATTCCATGCCAGCTTCCATGCCATTCTTCAAACCATAAATCTTAGATTCCACACCTTTCTTCAAACCATCCATCTTAGTTTCCATGCCTTTCTTTAAAACTTCCATGTCATTTTTTGTTGCTTTTTGCGAGAGAGAAATTTGTTGCACTTGCTCTTGTAAATTTGATATGTCATGTTGCCATTCTTCGTCTTCATGAGTCATAGTAGAGATTTATAAAGGATTAATCGGTGTTGAATTATTTTTAGGGGCCATTTTAGAATATAATATTGATCTGTATTCTACAATATGCCCTTGGAATCAATTCAACATGATTCTTCAAACAAGACTTATGCAATTCGGGGAAAAAAAATACACACCTTTTACATGCTTTTGAGGAGCTCTATATTGAAATTGAATTATATTTTTAATTACAGATCCTCAATATCTGAAATTTGGCCTTGTAGTATCCCTATGAAGCTTCTTTCAAATGTCACAGGTCTGACCTGATTTGGATTCTTCAAGGCAACGTTATGTCCAATCTCCCACAATGACCCAATTATGGATTGGTTCAGTAGAGAGAACTTGTATGAATTTCAACGTATCACTGTTTCCTCCTTTGGCTTTGAAATTGATAGAAATGAAACTACAGTCTGTGTATGTGCAGCCACTTTTTACATCATTCCAATCCGATGCTCAGAGAGGGAGTTATGAATATTTTCACTCGATAACCTCTTTGAGATTAAATTCGGGAGCCTGAAAAAGACCTAACTTACACAGATCATATCTCTGAAAATATTGTGAACCAAGCTCTGACATTTTGCACCAATTTTTCTCAATATTTCACCTTCGCTCTCTAAAAAATTTCGCTTCTGAAACTTCATAGAAAAAATTTATAGTGCAAATGCTGCAATGACCTGTTTAGGTTAAATTCAGGAGCCTGCAAAAAGCCCTAACTTCCACAGATCATATCTCCGAAATTGTTGCGAACCAAGATCTAAAATTTTGTGGCAATGTTCCTCGGGGTTTCTTCTTCGCACTCTAAAAATTTTAGCTTCTGAACCTTCGTAGATAAAAATTTATAGCGAGAATTCCACGATGACTGGTTTGGAGCAGAAAAAACCATAGAATCCAAAGCTCTGATACCAAATGTTGTAAAACTAGCTCCAAAAATAGAAGAAAAGAGATATCAACACCTTAGAAATAAGCCACTTCGAGGGGGAAACCTCCAATACATTACATGAATGAACGATTCTTGGATGATACAAATTACAAAACCTCCTTTCTATATATAGGACTCCATGGGGCCACAATGTAATCCTAGCCGACCTAACAATAATAATTTAAGGGCACAATAATAAGAATATGGGGGTTACAAGGGTACAATAATAACAATAAGGGGGTTACACTAATAACAATAAGGGACTATAACAGTAATATAGGGACCTAACACGTTCACTCTAAAACATACCAATGCATTTACACCTGATTAGCACACTAATGAGAAAAACATCCGTAATAACCTCCGGTCACCTAGTTCTTTTAGTTGTGTTGAAATTCTATTAGAAGCTCCCCTAAAACATCCGTTACCAAAAAATAATGTTGTAGAAAATGTTTTTTTGACAATTTTTTCCAATTTTATAACACAAAAAACCTCCTTTATAACCTCCGCTAGAGGGTCCTTTCCTTGTAGTGCTTCAATGGACCAAAAATGCATCCAAATCAATAATACCAAAACAATTTTCTCAAATTTACAAATGAAAGAAATGTGAAAGAACAAAATGAAAAACGAAAAAAGATAAACAATTTTTCTTTTTCTTTTGAAAATGAAACCTAAATCTTCAAGCAAGAAGAAAACTAAGGATCTCAAAACAACAAGAAATGAAAAATACTAAAGCCAAACAAACCAAGAACTTCAAGTACAAGAAACTCAAAGGTTTAAATCAAACAAGAGAAATGATATAAAAAATATCCAGATAAAGAGATACAAGAGTTTCACAAATATGAGATTTAAGAGTCTCAAATGAGTGAGATTCCAGAATATTAGAAAAAGAAACTTGATATCTTTACAACAAAAAAAGAAACTAATGTTAAAATCGACCTTTAGGAAAAATAAAAGAAAAATAAAACATGTGGGATACAAATAAATCAAAATACTAATACAAAAGTTGTTTTAAATATCAGAAATAGTCTAGGACATCAAAAGTAAGAAAATAAACCCAAATTGACCCCTAAAACTCTTGGAACACTATGAGAAATAAGCACATTGGAGAGGGGCGAAAATGGTCACCATAAGCTCGTTGGTGAGGGTCAAAAGAGCCTTCGTCACCAAAAACTGAACGTCACCAAAGGTGGCATCGCCGAAAGTATAGGTGCTGTGGTGAAATTCAAGGTCTGTCACCAATAATGATTTATAGTGATGGATAGTGACCGTCACCATTTCATATGAGCAATGGTGACAGACAATAGCCTCCGTCAGCAAAAAACTAAACTTCGCTGAAATTATGTGTTGTGGTAACATTCAAGGTCCGTCCAAAATATTGATTATAATGATGGATAGTGACTGTCACCATTTCATAATGATTTTTTGTGATGGACCTTTCATGGATGTCACTATTGGTGCATATATATGGCGACGTTCAATGACTGTCACCATAAAATCATTGGTGACATCAAGGTCTGTCATGAATAATGACTATAATGACAAACAATGACCCTCACAATTTCATATCAACAACAACGATTTATGGTGATAGACCTCTAATGGTTGTCACTATTGATGCATATATATGGTGGCGTTCGTTGACCGTCACCATTTCATATTTTGTTGAGGGTCAAAAAATGTCACCATAAGCTCATTAGTGATGGTCAAAAAAGCATCTGTCACCAAAAACTGATCTTCGTCATTCCCTATGAATATCAGGGCATGATGGAATCGAACCACTAACCTCCAGCTTGTAAAGTAGGTGCTCTTCCATTGATCTAGCACCCTTTAAAGAATTAGACTTTAAACTAGCAATTGCCCCTAAAGGTGCAAAGATACACCAAAGGAATAAGAACCAAGAAAAGTGAAAGAATTCAGTGTCCTTGCTCCTATTTTTATTCTACAACACTGCAAAGTATGATCTTGATATATGACGTATCTGTGCCAAGTGGTTCTAATTTAATAGTAAATTTTATATTCAGATAAAATAAATGAATAACTGAGAGGCCTTATGGGATAATTTTTAATCCTTACACCAAAAGCTCTTAATATTCAATTCTATGGAACAATTCGTTCAAAGTTAAAACTGAAGTAGATTTTAAATGGAAAGCCTAAAAACAACTAAGTAGTTTACAAGTTAACATTTTGGATATAGCTTATGTTCAATGTATATGACAAGTTACGCCATAACCTTGAAACTAGTTTCTTAGCTAAAAGAATTTCTTAAGTCAACAATGACAAAGAAATATAGTCATGGCGAGAAAAATTCTCGTCTTTTCTAATGAGGGTGCATGTAACTTGATAAAGGTTGTATGAGAGTATCAAACCATAAACAGTTTCACTAAAACATGGAAATGACAAAGTCTTGTTAAGCAACAGAAGTTTAGTTGAATATATGAAAAGCATCGAGCTAAATGATATAATTAAACTAAAAGTAACTGTAAAAAAATGAAATTTCCATCATATACCATCTGGTTTGGTTAGTTGTTCAAAAAGATAAAGTGCAATTGCATGATCTAGCTCCTCATCTTGATTTTGTAATGGACCATCCTAAACAAAAATGTCCACATACAACATTCAATGTTATCATATTGGTAAGACATTTGATATAATCTATCAAAGCATGTACTATGTAGGAGAATAACTGGAAAACGAAACTAGAAATTTGAATCACAGCATAACAATATAAAAGAACATGCAACAGGAAAGGAACAACTCCACAGTTTGAGAAATATGAACAATCCATGAACCTGTTCTTATATATTGATATAGATAATGAAATAAAAATCAAGATTTATTAAATTCAAGTATCACACAACAAATATGCACAAGTATGAAAAGGAATATGCACAAGTGCATGATCGACTATAATGACAACTCACTCCTTCCTCTATTTATATGGGAGGTAAAGGGGCTTTACAATAACAAGTGGACCTAGTCCACTACAAGCAAACTTGAAAGACACATTTAGGTCCACCCATTTGAAGCACTCTACTCTACGTGACATGTGTCAACATCAAAGGTGACAGTGATTAACAAGCAAGACCTCCATGGCATGAGCACTATTCCTCAAGGTCCAACAATCCTCCAAAGATCCTAAGCTCCAATGCATCTCCTAGGTCATGTGTCTCCTTAAGGAAAATGCATATCCAAGGTAATGTATCACTTTAAGGACTCCCAAACCTACATATCCACTCCCCCAACTAAAGAGTTCACATGTCAAGGGATTTTGTGTGCTCATGTTTATTTTGGGATGTTTTTTTCATGGTGAAATACCCAAATCTACTCCAAGCACACAAACTCCCTTTATGCATCAACAACATGAAGTCATCAAGCTCCATACTAATCCAACACTTCGAGGAAGAATGTCTTTCAAACATCCAAACAAGGTCTAGCAGAAGACAGTAAACCACCTCCAATGTCCAAGTCCATTAATGTAAAATTCATGCTATTATTATATCAAGAATATTTATATTTTATCCAACATGATGACCCACTATGTGCACTATTTGTAGGGAATCTTCTGGATTTTTCTGCTTCAACGTGTTGATCCACTATGTGCATTGGTCAACAACTCCATTTATTCGAGGAACTCTTCTAAAGTTCTTTCCAAGTTTTATTTCTCTTTCCTATCATAAAGCAAATTGGAGCAACTAGAAAGAATTCCATTAACTGTCGTCCATCGAGTTGTTTCCTAAACAAGTACCTATTTCTTAAAGAAAGTAGGAAACCGTCATGAAGCATGACTATAGCCACATAGTTTCAGTAGCTATAATCTGACAATGTTATTGAAAACACTTTAAATTTGTTTCATAAAAGAGCACCTAGTCCCAAACAACAGAAAATGTTCATGGAGAATGGATTGTTTCACTATCGTTGAGCTTCACTGTAAACACTGACAAGTTTTTGAGCCAATAAAGTCCTTGGAGAAAAATAGTGATGGTTTATCTCTAAAACATATGTAGATAAAGATACAAGATTCGAGTGGAGGACTTAAGTAGTTTCATGACTACCGCTCGACTTGTAACTCTTTGGTTTTTTGGTCTGCTTTATTTTTTATATTTCAGATTTAGTTCCATAATTTTTGGATTTCAAATTTCAGTTATAATAGGAGAATTCTGGGTTGGTTCACATCATTGGTATTAGAACCTAAATTAATAGTAGATTCATATCATATTTTTTTCTATAGTTCAGATTAGTTACTTATGTTCACCAATCTGTTTATCTTTCAAGGAATCCTTGTAAGGAAGATAGAGCAAAGCACAACTCAGATATATTGTCACCAACATATACATCAACTCAGATATATTGTCACCGAGAAAGAGAGAGTAGCACTGCTCTTACATCCCTAACCCAAGCTTGAAAGTAATATGCACAAGTGCATGATTGACTATAATAACAACCCACTCCTTCCTCTTTTTATATGAGAGGTAAAGGGGCTTTAGTGGACCTAGTCCACTAGAATAAAACTTTCAAGACACAAGTAGGTCCACCCATGTGAATCACTATACTTTACGTTACATGTGTCAGCATCAAAGGTGACAGTGATTAACAAGCAAGACCTCCATGGCATGATCACTACTCCCCAAGGTCCAACAATCCTCAAAAGGTCCTAAGCTCCAATGCATCTCCTAGGTCATGTGTCTCCTTAAGGACACTGCATATCCAAGGTAATGTGTCACCTTAAGGAATCCCACACCTACATATCCACTCCCTCAATGCAAGAGTTCACATGTCAGAGGATTTTGTGTGCTCATGTTTATTTTGGGATGTTTTTGTCATGGTGAGATACCCAACTCTACTCCAAGCACACAAAATCCCTTCATGCATCAACAACATGAAGTCACCAAGCTCCATGCTAATCTAACACTTCGAGGAAGAATGTCTTTCAAACATCCAAACAAGGTCTAGCAGGAAACGGTAAACCACCTCCAATGTCCAAGTCCATCAATGTAAAATTCATGCTATTATTATTTCAAGAATATTTATATTTTATCCAACATGATGACCCACTATGTGCACTATTTGTAGGGAATTTTCTGGATTTTTCTGCTTCAACGTGTTGATCCATTATGTGCATTGATCAAAAACTCCATTTAGTCAAGGAACTCTTCTAAATTTCTTTCCAAGTTTCATTTCTCTTTCCTGTCATTAAGAAAATTGGAGCAAATAGAAAGAATTCCATTAACTATCGTCCATCCAGTGGTTTCCTAAAAAAGTGCCTATTGCCTATTGCTTAAAGATCTAGTTCTGGAATTTTTGGATTTCAAATTTCAGTTATAATAGCATAATTTTGGGTTGGCTCACATCATTGGTATTAGAACCTAAATTAATAGTAGATTCATATCGGATTTTTTTCTACAGTTCAGATTAGTTACTTATGTTCACCAATCTATTTATCTTTCAAGGAATCCTTGTAAGGAAGATAGAGAAAATCACAACTCAGGTATATTTTCACCAACATACACATCAACTCAGATATATTGTCACAGAGAGCGAGAGAGAGTAGCAATGCTCTTACATCCCTAACCCAAGCTTGAAAGGAATATTCACAAGTGCATGATAGACTATAATAACAACCCACTCCTTCCTCTTTTTATATGACAGGTAAAGGGGCTTTAGTGGACCTATTCCACTAAAAGAAAACTTGCAAGACACAAGTAGGTCCACCCATGTGAACCACTCTACTCTACATGACATGTGTCAGCATCAAAGGTGGCAGTGATTAACAAGCAAGCCCTCCATGGCATGAGCACTACTCCCCAAGTTCGAACAATACTCCAAAGGTCCTAAGCTTCAATGCATCTCTAAGGTCATGTGTCTCCTTATTACTACTGTGCTTTCTACCTATTATTTCCATAGTGCCAAAATATCCACTTGCATTAAAAACTGCATGCCATGTGCATAAATAGAAAACCTGATGGATGATAAGGAAAAAGGGTTATCTTATATGCCATGGAACATCATATTCCATACTTAGAATGCACCCCAAGGTGTCAAAATTACATGCCAAGTGGAAAATTTTCATACCAATATATGCACTTATCCCTATATGCCAATATATTAATAGAATTAAAAACATAGAAAAAAATAGCTTTCACCCCTAGAGAGCATAGGTTATTATAATACTCTATAGAAAGCTTCAATATAAGCATCTATCTTCTACAAATATATATAATTATGATAGGAAATGGGAATTTTTGATACTTGCAAGGAATTTGGTGTCCCAAAAGTGGATTAATACCTTTGTATAAACTGCATTAATTAAGGAAACATAATCAAATTTCATGAGTACTACATGAAAGTTTATTCAAAATTGATAAAAAAAAAATTGTAAGAAAGGGGGGAAAACTCACCCTAGAACTCCTCGTGATCTAACAAACTTTGGAATCCCATCAGATAATCCTGTATCAAATCCAGGTCGTGGTTGTACTCTAATGTTTACAAACTCAAAAGGAAAAAGGGAAATATCACCAATAAATTCTGCAGATGCACATTCTACTAAGTAGATCAATTTCTTGTATTTGGCAGTATAGTCAGGCCTTGTAATGTTTGATTAGTATTTCTTAAAGAACTCATGAAACCCAAAATTTCACACACCTTCAACACTATATCCAAGAAGAGTTGGCACCCAACCTTTGAATAAACCATTTTCTCCTTATTCTTTAAGAAAAATAGCAAACCCAATGGATATGCTCTTGTACTTCATAGGGCCAATCTAAAATTAACAACAAAAAACCAAAAAGTGATGTCAAAATCTTAGTTAGGAAATGATAAAACATTGAAGTTAGTAAAATAACTTACAAGATTTGAAATCATATGTCCAGATTCCCAGAAAAATTCTTTCGGTCAAAAATGATTTCTGTAATCATGTCAAACCCTTAAATAAATCTAAGAAAAAGGTTCATCTTTTGGAGGACACAGACAGTTTAGAGTCTCGCTTACATCAATTTTTTATCACAAAAAATATCTAGTTGCTGGAAAAAGATGTCAAAATGACATGTAGGATATTTGATTTTCTAATCTATTTTCTTGTGTTCAAGAATAATTTATTAATGAAAGGCTTGCTAAGTATCCATGCCACCCAAGTCCTCAATGACAGCCAAGAAGGTCCATGATAAAAACACTAATTATGCCGGAGGCATTATCTTTGTTGGAGTGGGGTGAGCAAACATTGTCCACCCGATCCAATCAAAACGTTTGCCCATCGCCCTTCTAGTCAGTTAAAAATTGACACATGTAACCACTGGGTTCGTCCATCAAGTTCATCCTATGATAATACCAATGAACCGAACCCTACAATTAGTATAGGTGGTATAGGTGAAGCAGCGAGTCCACGAAGAGTGACATAAATGCACTTCACTTCCTCTGCGAATTTCAGTTCCAACACGATAAAATTCGAATTCGCTATTTTCGTTTTCATTTTTTCTATGGTTTGGTCTGTGCGATTTTTATTTTTATGTTTTCTGTTTGGTTTTTCAAAAATTAAATGCTAAAGCGTCGAGTCGGTGATGCAGAGAAACCAAGGGACATAATCTACACTTTACATGGTCCGAGAATGAAGCTTATGTTGCACAACTGATGCCCCTTTGAAGTAGTTTATTTTAATTCTCGTCGCTTCGGTTTCGGTGTAGATTTGAGTTTTTTTTGCGTGCATTTGGAGGCAATTTGTTTTTGTGCGGTTTTAAGGAGGAGAAAATTTGAAGCTCTGCTCTTATCCAATGCGAGAAAGGTGAAAATTTTGAAGATTAGGACTTATCTAAGGCATTCGCAAATTTAAAGGTTTACAGGTTAAGACAAAGGATTTTAATGATGTGTGTATGTTTTTTTAGCTTCAACAGGAAATTTTGAAAATTGTTGTTATTTCTAAACTCCATTTGAATCCAGTAAGGTATGCATTTTTCTGAGTGAGATTATTTTTGTGCTTCAAATCCTTGGAGGTTTGGCCTTGGTTTCGTGAAGGTTGCATACATTTTGACCCGATGTATCATCTGTTTTCCGTGTTCGATCATAAGCGCGCCAGATTTCAACATTTTTCCTCATTTTATTGGAGAATGATACTATTTTGACAAGGTACTTCCTTCTCTTCTCAATATTTTTTTTCCTTTGTTATTATTATTTGCTGCTCTATTCCCCCCTGGATGAAACATACAAGTTTGAGGAGGCACCTCCACTTAGATTCAAATGAAGTAATTTCTACCCAGAAGAGGCAGCCTGAGTTAGCAGACCGATTGAGACTCTAGCTTTGTACAGGCAAGAATCGAGAAGGCGAGAGGTTTTTTAGGGTTTGCATGTGACCGTGCAGGTTTTTCGTTGCTTTGGGTACTCAAGTGGTTTTCTTCTGGTTAGGATAATATGCTTGACCCCCAAGAGGAGGGGTTGGCCTGGATGGTCTCCCAAGACACCTCCTCCGCCTCTGGGCGAAGACATGGCAGGTTCTTATCGAATGCAACCTAGGGTATTCAATGGCAGAAACCACAGCACGCATTGTGCAATTTAATTTCAGGCAATCATCCTTGAGGTAATTGGATGTCTCTAGTATAGCCCGTCTGAAGAACCGTTTGTAGCCCCTACACAAAACAAAACCCAAGAAAAATATATAGATTACAATTTTGACACATTATGTTTGTTATAATAATTAGCAGATAGTATTTGCCAAAACTAGTTGAGATATCAATTGCAATTGTCTTTTCACTCCAATTCATGATTTTATATATATAAAAAAGAAAGCCTTAACATAGAAAAAGAAATTCCAATCCCAACTTTAAACAAGGAATAAAGATACAATTAAGGTCAATGTTTGCTTCCTTCCATTTGAGAATCTGTGGTGATCAAAAGACCAATTCTACTGAAGTACACATCCCAAAGTCCAGGTAAACGGAGGTCTGAATAAATAATTTCCACCAAAATGACCTAGGATTTGTACCTGGCCTTGTCCCTTTCTGAAACATGCCATTAAGTGGGGCAGACCATAGACCATTGTAAAATGGGACCCTGGTGGGTAGCTTAATACCGCCCTCAACCTTGGCAATGAACCAAGGCTCCATTGGCAAATATAATTCTTTAGTTTCCATACAATATAAGATCAAAGAAATTGTGGCCACCTCTACCAATGCAGAGGAATGCTCAGTTCCTCACACTTTCTCTTTCCATCTCTGCTTTGGAGGCTAAAACTCCTCCTGGGCCTGACAAAATGCTTTTTCACCAATCAAAAGCCTGATGGAGATGGTTGGGGACCAACCCCAAGGACCACAATGATTCTCCACCAAACACTGGGCTGATCACAACTGCTGTTAACTCATGCTGCTTGTTTTAATGCAAGGCCTTGGGCCACTGGCATTGTTATTTAGTTCCTTTGTGTGTCTATGGGGCAGACCCTACGTCAATGAGCGATTTCAGTTTTGAAACTAGGCTAGTTTTTATTTTAACTACCACTTGTCATGGCTCCATTTGCACCTATTTTTTTAATAAAATGTCAAATGTGAATTCCATATTGATATTATTAGTTGAAGGAACCATTCTATCAAAAATATCAAGGAAATATTTTTATATTTTTACTCTATAACACAAACAAGCGAACAAGGATACAAAGATAAGGGATCTGAATTTACAGTGTTTGAATAGGATATATGGGCCCAAAATAGAAATGCACAATTGTGAGAGCTCAGAAAATAATAAATAATAAATATGCAGTGTAGCATTGTTATTAGCCAACTAGTGACTGTCAATGAAGAGTCGGCTCTCAGATGTTATGACCAACAACCCAAAAATATCATTTTTTTCTCCATCAATATGAACAGATTATTAAATTAAAAATTAGGGTTTTGAGAGGCATGTGTAATGTAATAATTTTCCACTTCAAATTGGAATCATGAGATAAAATTTCAAATTTAAAACAAAACTGATGGGATTCAATTGTAGTGGACCAATTGCAATACCGTGAGAAATTCAAGAGGTAGCTAATGAGAAATTAAACTGGGTTTAATTCTATAAACCCAGTTTGAGTCTAAATTCTCATCATTACATGAATTTTATAGGTTCTCGAAGATCAACAACTTTTGCATGAAAGGGTTCTTCATTTGAGTGGCAGTGATGGAGCAACAAGGATGAAAATGGCACTATCAAGTGCACGAGCTAAATTTATGGAATCAAAGGAGAATGAAGCTCTACCAATGTCACCTTTTTACCTTGCATCATTTTTCCATCTCATAGTCCCTCTGATGTCCAAAATAGTGATAATGGAAAACCAAAGAAGGTTGCTTGGTCATTATATAAAAGCACTTCAGAACCAGAAAATTCCTCAACCACCAAGTCTAACTCCGCCAATAGATTGGGAGATGCACTTGAGGCAAAATTGTTAAATGACAATGAAATTATGGTTAATGATATTCTTCATGACAGAGATAGATCATTAGCTGATATTATTTGGGGAATAAATAAAGGTTCTAATAAAATTAAGGTGAGGATAATTATAATATGATGAAAGGTAAGAATTGGTCTTCATTTGGATGAAGTAAGCATATAATTTAGTTCCTTCACATATGTTTTGCAGGCACAGGTTAAATTTACTCACGTGGAAAGATTTAGTTAAAATTGGATTATGAAAAATAGAGAATCATTTTAGAGTTTATGTCTCCTTGGAGATGGCAATTAACTCTGAGCATAAATCCATGGGATTTCTCACCTTCATGGTTTGGAGGTGCAACACATGGAATTTCAAATACCATGGTAGATATGATTGAAATTGCTACAGAGAAAATAAGGGCATTGAAGTTTCCATTTGACTCGTTTCGAAAGGTTTCTAAAATTTTTTTTGGGAAAGCCGAAAACTCTAATGAAGGCACATGAAGAGAAACTTTTGACCTCAACTGAATGAAGGAAACTTCTGTAGTGAATTAACATGGTTTTGAAGAACAATTTCCTTGAAAATTTGATAGAAACAGTGTCAACATGAGATAAAGCTATAAACTTAAGATGCTTTTCAAATTATTGCATTGTATAAGTTTTGTTGTACCATATTCTTTTTGTATTATAATTTAAATTCTAGCATAAACATATCTTGTGAGTTAAAGGAGATAAGGGTTCATCATCATAGTCAACAAGATTAACCTTTAAAAAAAATACCTATGTACATTTGAGGTTTGTTTTTATGACTAGTTGCGTCCTTTGACAATATTTCCTCCAAGAGTAATACCTCCAATGATGTCCTTAATATTTGTATTTCTAACAATCTTGATTTTGTTCACATGGAAATTTCATGGAAATTTGACAACATGAAATTTAGTCCTCTTGTTATTGGAATCATAGTTGGGATAAAGAGCATGTTTTCATCGATAAAATTAAAGTGGGTAGTGAAAAGAACTCGAAATTCAGGAATATCAAGGGTTTAACTTCTAGTGTTCCTTTAATCAAAGCATTACCTTCAATCTTCTAATTGCCCAGTACTTCTATGAGTTCAATATCTGAATTTGTGTGAGCCTTCTAGCTCAAACTAAGTTCTTGTCTGCTTTTGGTCCACTTGCTCCTACCGGTTCTACAATACGATATAACACTTAGAATATGTGTGAATTTTCCACTAATTGGTAGTGAACTAAATGAAATTGAGTTTTCTACCAAGTTGATGTTGATATTCAGCAACTAGGCTTCAAATTTTAGAAAATTTTCATCATATAAGTCGAATTCCAGAAGAGATGAGTCATCCCCAATTTGCAGGACGTTTTTACAAATATTTCCCTTCAAATAACTAACGAAATATTTGAAACCACTCCTAATTTTTGGAAACTATTTGATTTGAAATCAACTGGGTGTATTCTGAAAAAAAACCCATGTTGCGGATTTTTAAAATTCAACACCATTTTCCCGAAAAACTATCCTGAATTTCACTTCCTGGAGATGTATGTGTTTTGTCTGCTTTCTATTTGTCATTTGGAAGTAAAAATAAAAATCAGTTTCATGGTATCAAATCTTGGACACGTCGTGCAAGATTTTGGTTCCTATCATGGGCTTTTCCCTTATTTCCTTCTCTGTTGGCAAAATTATATTCCCTTTGGAAAAAATTTCGTGCTTATTTTGTTGTAGGAAGATATTACATATTCACACATTGAATAGAGGCGACGACCCTTCATGGTAGAATTTTTAATCTTATTCTGTGGCTCTTACAGTAGTGCCTGATCCACTTTTAACAAATCTCACTTTAAGATATTCTACCCAAACTTGCTCTACATTGGTGGGCAGTGCAAAGCAATGTTCTGCTAACTTTCTGGGAGGCAAGAGCAAGGAAATGCTGCATTGGGGTAGTTTTAGGAAACATCATAGAGGACCAATATCAATTTTATTTCTAGAGGTTTGAGAGGGATTGACAACCATTTTTGTATCTTTTTACACAAATAGGTCAATGAGAGAGAGATTGACAACCATTTATGTATCTTTATACTCAAATAGGTCAATGAGCCTCACTAATGCAAGCTCATGTAATGTTTCCTCAAAATACTATCAAGACCATTTTTCTCTTATTGATAGCACAACAGAATTCATGCCTCCTCCTTTCGGCATTCCCTTGCACCTCCCAGTGCAATAGCTAATTTAATTGGTTTATATGTTAGAAAATTACTAGAATGAAACCCAAACTTTGCATTCATATCCTCCACCAAAAGGATTAATTTTTCACTCAAACAATCCTCCAGAATTATTTCTTGTTTTATATCCATGAAAGCATTAATTCCTCCATTCACAGATTCTCAAGTTTAACATGAAACAAATAATCACACAACCATAATGGGAAAATATTACTTCAAATTATTGATGCTAGCTTTTTCATGCGAATCAAACCCGTGTCCTTGGTTCTCTCACTTATTAGAACCAGAAAGGGAGCTCAGCCTTGATTTTATGGTGGTTTTTGACAGGCATGCGAGGACAGATCCACAAACACTCGCATAGGAACATATTAGAAAGGAATATTTCCATAGTATAATAAAACGTTCTATATGCTTGTTTGAGAGGAATCCCCCTAAACAAACTATTTGAGATAAAATGCAGTCAGAGAGCCCAGTACTATGTCATTCAATTTCAAGGAAAACCATGCTATTGAATTTCGAATTTAGATAAAACTATTTGAGGTTATTGAAGATTCCCCCCTCGTGGGAAACGAACCCACCGCACTGGTTTTGTTGCAAATCGAAACCCCGAAGGGAGTTTAGCTTCATGAGGGGATTTTACGGTCTCATGATCAAAGATTTGAGTAATAGATATCGATTTAACTCTTAATATATGTATCTTACACCTTCTCAGATACCTCATTTCCGCAGAAATTACATGTAGGGGTTTTAGAGTTTGCACTTACGACGCTTACCATAATTTAAAGATATATTTTTCTCTATGGAACTTGCAATATCTGAAAGCCTTAAACTCAATACCTTAAACTCAATATACCCTACATAAATATTTCTATCACAGTCGAAATCTTGGAGTGATCAAGTTTACACTCTGGTTTCTGGCTTAATTTAATCCAAACTTAGATGAATATATTAATTGAATCATGATCTCTAATCGATTTCATTTTTCATATACGCATGACATAAGAAAGGGACATAGAGAAATAAAAAATGAATTGACATAATGGAGAAAAATAAAATTCATAATACCTGTTACATAGGCAGCAAATGAATCCTCTGAGTAACCTGCTCGTTGTGCACCCATTAATTGTTGCATCCAATCCATTTGTTCAACGAGGTTTGAAATAACACATCGATCCTCCCTTAGGAGCTTCTCCTTCACTGGATCCATTGTGGTTCTACCTGTTCCCTCATGTAATCATAAACGCCCCTCTGAGTGCGAGGTTTACCCACTTCGTGGAAATAGAAGTATGTTTTTTATGTTGTCGATTCAGATGGGGTTTTGTGCCTGTGCAAAACCTGAGGAAACAAATAAAGCACAACGAGACCCTACCCCAACCCAAAAACAAGGGTATTGATCTGTCCTCATTCATGGGGAATACAAAGGTGTATCATCCATCGTGTGGTAGAAATCATTCCTCATCATGGCTCTGGATCTACCTCTTCTCATTCAACTCGGTAAACTTCAACTACTGGTACTAATGATGGCTCTTCTCCTGCTGTTGATGCTGGCTCTCAAAAATATTTTAGGAGGGATACTTTACCTAACTAATGTCTTAATAATTCCATAAATAAGTTTATCTTACGACCCTTAATGATAGGAATTTATCTGGCCCTCAAAACTCCTTAGAAAAATGACAGGGGAGCTGCTTTTCAATACAATGCTACCTTACGTGTTTGTGGTAATGCCAAAAGGAAAGAGCACAACAATGATGAGGCTGCCAGGATGTATGGTACCAAGCCCTAAAATGGGGTTTGGTTTGGTTTTAAAATTCATTAAACACTGGTCAAAATCCATGGAATCTGTGCGTAAGGTGTAGATCCATTTAGAAGAGAGGTTCTGTTAATGATGAGGGCCGAATAAAAAAAACCCTCATTGCCATTTTTGAACAATTCAGTTTTTGTATCTAAAATCACCATCGCAGTGTTTTCGATCCACTAGTATGTTGGTCGTAAGCCAGATATTAAAATAAATTATCATAATACTTCATTACCATGTATATTTCAACTATGTCAAACTATTTCATTTCCACCATTTTTTAACTCCATCAAACTCAGCAAATAAGCCTTCATTCCCGCCAAAAATGAAAGGTAGAGTGGAACTTTTTGTGTGGGAAATAAGGGTAAAAATAACATGGATAGGGAGCATCTACTTAAATCCATAAATATATACCTAAACCATCAAGATGACATCATTTATTTGAGTAAAAATATGAAATTCCATGGAACAATTCAATTTATAATATATCTTTTTCAGAGAAGAAAAAACGCTCTTTTGTATTAATAATATAGAAAAATAGTACATAATCTGAAAAATTTCCATCATTCAATATATATCCAACAAGTGAGGTCACTGCACACCATTTGATCCAGATATTACATAGTGGAAACATTATGATACTATGGTCAATATAGTCAATCCTCATACAAGATATGTCATAAAAAATGCAACCTAATGCTTCAAAAAGCTCAATAGAAAGCAAGTTTAAAAATATTTACAAAGCCTAATGCAAAATAATAGAATAGGAGCGATGGCTGAATTCAAAATATATATAATGACAAAAACTTGAAGCCAAAAAAGAGCCATGTGAAAACTGAGCAAATGTGGTTATGGAATTTGTATGGATCTCTCCTCAATTATCTAACAGTCCATGGAATGTTGCATCTGAATCCAACCAAATGATTCGGCCAGACCCAACTTTGAGAGAGGGTTTTCCCGAGTATTAAGTTGCTGGAAAATGTGTTGGATGCCAGAAACATGTAGTCTCATAATCAAGTATTTGATGCGGGTTATCCAATTCATAAGGTTGGGAGGTTGAAATTGTATTTCCCCATTAACACCGTCAGTAACAGATTTTTCATCCCCGTACACATGAAGGGAGGTCACCTAAATATTATAAGCCATCCACAACACACTCCAAAGAGCCATCAATTCTACCTCTATGTTAGTGCCTGGACCACCGTTCCATAAGCTGTGAAACCGATCTTTATGATTGAGTTTAATCCAGAAACCACATCCACAGATGCCCTCCTACTTTGCTCCATTAAATTATCCTATAGGTAGGGCCATTGGGAAAGGTCGAAGATGATGAGAAATATCCCAAAGAGGGAGAGATTTGGAAGGGATACCACTGATCTAGATCATGATAGCACTTTAAACCTAAGAGTGAACCAACGACCTCCCATTGAAAATGAAACGGTTCCTGGCAAGCCATACTTCCCAAAATAAAAAGAAAGGAAACATTATGTATTTCTGAGGTGCTTCCTCCCAATATTCGAAAACCTGAGTAAATTCATGGGAAGCCATGCAGGATCAAGCAGATAATGAGATAAAAAATACCAAATTGTATGTACCTCAAGGGAGGATAGAACTATGTGAGCATCGAATTCGAAATCCAACAAACAAAAAGGGCATCGGCTAGGACCCAGGAAGCCACACTTAGTCAAATTATCCCAAGTTAATATTCTGTTTCTCCACACTAGTCATCCGAATAAAATGAATTTAGATGGGATAGCCCACTTCCATAATAATAATGATGTTTAAAATGAGCCTTATGATTGTCTACTTATACACATTAATTGTTCATGAGGTGTAGGGGTTTGTTTATAACATCACTGCCCTTGAAAGCTTTGTCTTGAAAGCACTGTAATTAGAATTTTCTTTAGTTAAGCACATTTTTGTGGTGGAATGAAGTTTATCAGATATCTATTTATACTTTGTAAAGGTTTGAATTTGTTTGTCCTTTGAGTGTTGGTGAGGTTTCTTTGCATTTTTTGCATCATAGTCTAAAGTCTTTTGACCTGATTGTTTAACATGAAAGATTTATGCTTATTGGCAATATATTTGATATACTTGCATGATCAAGAAACTATTATGGTTAATTAAATTACTAATTAGGTACTACAGAAAGAGGATGATGCTAAGAGGGCTTGCTTGGGTGACTCTGGGAGCAACCCGGAGGTGGTCAGACAAAGCTCTTCTAAGTTACAAATCTGAAGAGAAAAAACTGGTGATGTATATGTGGTTGCTCAACCTCGACTGTATGGAAAATATTGGCAAAGAGAGTTTACCTTTCCGTGTCTTCACGAAAGTAGGTTTTCTGGTCACAGAATAAGATCACTACATGTAGGTTATGGTTTTGTAGTAAGTTCTTAGCCTTATCTTCAGAATGGCTAATAGAGAGGATCAGGTTTGAATACAGGATATAATTTGATGAATTTGGAGATTTAGAGTTAAAGAAAATATTGTGGTGATGTTTGGATGGGTGCTAATTTGTAGGGTTTTCCATTTTTTTAATTTTCTTTGTTGTGCTTTCTACCATGCTACCTAGTTTCTTTCCTGTTGCCCTAGCATTTTAACTTTTTCGATGTCTATGTCTCTATTGTTTCTTGCCCCATTTGGTGTCAAAGGCCTTTCATTAAGGACCATTTGGGAATCCAAGTTCCCAAAGGATTTTAGGGATTGAGAACTTCCTTCATAAGTATTTTTCTTCTCCCTCAACCCTTCAATCCCCCTCCTCTCTCCCTAGAAGATAAATTCCCTCGCTTAAAAGGAAATAAAGTCCCACTCTTTATTTTATCTTAGGGAAATGGTTTCGAGGGTCACTTCCCACCTATTCATTCACCTATACTCTACAAGTGACTTCATAAACTATCGGGACTCCACCCATAGGTGAAATTCTATGAAGAGCAAGGAGCCTTAGCTATGGTGACAATGGGCTAAGCCTCCATCATTTCCCTTGTCCTAGCAGTTTCCCTCTTAGGAACCCCTTTTAGGTCCACTACTAGTTTGAGTGGTAACAAGTTGTTCACAATTTCATTTGTGAAAAAATATTTGGTATGCCCACTTTTTCCATACTATAGCTCCAATATGAGAAGTCCAAGGCTATGGAGGTTACCCTTCTTATCACTGAATCAATCGTCTACAATATAGTGAACTAGGGCTAGTTAGTTGGCCCACTTGACTGTTGCTTTAGTCCTTCAAAGTCTGCACATCCTTAGGCCCTATACACCTGCCCTTCTACCAATTTTGTTGTCCTTCACCAGAATAAGAGTCAGGGCTAGTCTTCTTTGACAGTAACCTAACAACCCTCCAACTGTACTTCGACTACCATCAATCTGCCCAACCACAGTCAATTCTTTTTACTGATATAGGGCCCACAATATTGTCTTCATCTAGGGCTCTTCAAATCTTCCACCTAACAATGGTTGGAGTCCTCTCAAGATCACTGTTCTTGTGTATCGAAAATTTGATCTTTGTTGTCCAATATATGAACAAATATGAACTACTGCTCTTATCATACTTCTACAAATATGTAGATGACTGAAATAGGGTCACAAATCAGCCACTAATAGTCCCTTTAGTAATTTTTTATAGGTTTCTTTAGAGCTTTGTCTAAAACTCTATGAAAAGTCCACCAAAATCAACTCCTATGAATGTCAATCCATTCTTCATATGGCACATTTCTTCTGCACGCTCAATCTTCTGCTTAGGTTCCACCCTCCTTTGGGTCTGTTGTCTCCACACATACTGAATCTGTAAACCATCTTCCAGATCTGCGGTCTTTATTGCAGAAATAAACCTCGTTCTAAGGGTCACAACCTATCTTCTTCTACACAAATTTGTCACAGTCTTAAGGGCATACCTTATGAACTAAACATGCTAGGAAACTGTCCTAACTAGGGCATTATAATTATGTAATTCTAATTTTTGTAGAACAAACCCTATCCAAACATAGAAAAAACATGACTCTTGCCTCCATAAGAGACTCGTCCTAGCTCATATGGATCCATAGATTCTAGGCATTTCTTTGATTGAATATTGAAATGAAATTAAGATCTCAATGTCGAACCTCAAACTAGGGTTAACTCAGTCAATATTATGCCTGTGTCGACTTCTGTTATGGCTCTAAATTACAGTGCAAGCCCTCCTCCATTTATGTTGGTCTTTATCATAGACCTTGCGGCCTACTAACCACCATAAGGCAAGATGGTATCGACCCTATCTTCTATTTGATGTAGAAAATCTAACCAACAAGATTCAATCTGATCTTCTAATGTACTAAAACAAGATATTGAATCCTTCCTACAATTTGTGGAAATAAAACACGATCGCACAATCACATATAATTAAGAGAAACAAGTTATCAATCGCACAACACAAGATGTATCTGGGGAAGAAACTGCTCAAAACCCTCTATCTCTGTTTTGTATTAAGTCAAGGAATCATGAAACAATACAATTCTTAATCTCTCTTGAGATTCTCCAACACTTTTCCAATTGTCTCCTATTGATCTAGGAAAAATCAGTCTAAATACTTAGCCAATTCTCAGCCTTCCTTCAACCTGCCTTTCTCATACAATTCATATGGAATTATCCCCATATTAATTAGGAAAATCAACCTTCCTTGATTGCACAATCCATCATGGCATCCCAATGAATTTATAATTTCACATGGGAAATTTTCTATAAATACAAATGATAGTTATGTTCCTCTGAGCTGTGTTACAATAAGGATGAAGGGTCTTTTTATTATTTAAAAATAAGATAAAACCCTAAACAACCAAAACCCTAACCCGAGGAGATGTAACACCAAGAGTTTATGGGCCCCGTTGGGGTTAGTTGGGCAGCCAACTTCCTGGGGTCGTAACTTGGTCATATGATCTTCATTTGACGCACATGATACCTCGTTAGAAAGATCTCTCCGAGCACTACAACTCCTAATTCGATTTCTAAGAAATCACCAAACCTTTCATGCCAAAAAAACGTCGTTTGGGGCCTCAAAACGGCTCCGAAAGTTCAGGACCTGAAAATTTGACAAAAATAGTAAATTGTGCTATAATTAAGGAACTTGAAAAAATGAAAGACACAATGGCAAGGGCTCAAGTGGAATAGGTGAGTGGCCACCAATATCCACCTCAATCACCTTAAATCAAATTTCTTGAGCTAACTCAATCATCATGACTTAGTTAACTGACACAAGTTGTTATGAGACGAAATTACAATTTTTTGTCCAATTTATTTAAGGGAAAAAAAAATTAGACGCCTCACATTTCTCACTCTTGGTACATCAAAATTCCTCACCAGTGTGGGTGCATTTTTTTTTTCTTTTCTAGTTGCCAATTTCACTGTTTCTTGTTGCAAATTTCAACACTCCCTATCAACAAGAACGGAATTCAATCAATCCCCATCCGATACCTTTGGAATGTTCTGCATGCTACACTTATCTAGTGTTGTTTGCACCTGCAAATCCTAAAACTGAATAGCCTCCGAACAACTGAATCCGTATAATGAATTTGTCATCGGAGTCTTCTGACTGTTGCATGTACTGCACCTGTCTAGTACTGGATTCTCTGCACTGCTGCTGACATCTGCATCTGTGCCCTTTGAACTATTGATAACTCTGATTTGTGCTCCATTATTTGACATTTGTCACTCTGATTTCTGTCTTGCTGACATCTGACTACATCAATCTAAATGATCCTTCCTACTATTGTTGTACTATGGGCTACTCGTAGCCAGGTTCGATCCATGAGACACGCCATCTCAATGGACCTTGCCCAAATTTCTTATCTTGGGATTATGTCTACACATCACCCCACCTTACACCTCGAGGTATGGCTGCTCCCTCTTCCCATCTGGCTTAAAATTTCCCCCTCATGGAGTTCTCCTCTTGAGTGGATGCTTCCACTGGGTCTCCTCTCTACTTCTCCAATTGTGGCAGCTACTCCAAAACCTTTTGAGCCTTCTTCTCATGAGAATGCATGTTTAGAGGTAATTTATGCTCCCTCTAAACCAACAAGTCTCTAAATTCTTCCTTTCTCCTCAAAGCCTTGCATGCAACTAGTATCTCAAGTACATATAGGTTCTTGACTCGTGAACAGTGTCATTGTCCCGACATTACAAAATTTTTCTAAAAAAGAGTTGATTTTAAATCGATGATATCGCCCTCATCCGAGCTCTGATTCAACTGATTTTTTTTTCCATTTGGGTATATTTTCACAAGGAATCCAAGTATTCAATTTGTTTTTGAAAATTTTACACCAAAATCTTCAGATATTCTCTGCAAAATTACCGCGCAATTTTTTTTTCTCTGATACCATGTAGAAAATCTAACCAACGAGATTCAATCTGATCTTGTAATCTAATAAAACAAGATATTGAATCCTTCCTACAATTTGCAGAAAAAAAACACGATCAAACAATCACCTATAAGTAAGAGAAATAAGTTATTAATCACACAACAACATGATGTATTTGGGGAAAGAAACTGCTCAAAACCCCTCTATCTCTATTGTGTATTAAGTCAATGAATCATGAAACAATACATTAATGCTTAATCTCTCATGAGATTCTCCATCACTCTTTCAATTGTCTGCCATTGATCTAGGCAAACCCAGTCTAGTACTTAGCCAATTCTCATCCTTACTTCAGCCTGCCTTGCTCATGCAATTCCTAGCGAATTAACTCCTTATTAATTAGGAAAATCAGTCTTCCTTGATTGCGCAATCCATCATGGAATCCCAGTGAATTTATAATTGCACAAGGGAAATTTTTTCTAAATACAACTGATAGTTATGTTCCCTTTAACCTCTGTCTCAACTGGGTATTCCTCAAAACTGACATGCATGCAACTATTAATAGCGAATTATCAGTTATATGATTGATCAGTCATTGTCAATTAAATCTAATTTAATTCACCAGACCTCTCACTAGCTCGTCACTCAGTTAGAAGTAGTTAAATTATTTTAACTCATTTAATTGAGTTAATTACACTTGCACCCCACTAATGCATCAACTTCAACTGGACCCCAAAAATATTAGAATCCCTCTAGATGCCTCATCTTAGACCCTCAACTCGAATTTCTTGAGCTAACTCGGTCATGATGACTTAATTAACTGACACAAGTTATTATGAGATGAAATTACAATTTATTTAAGGGAAAAATAAATTAGACGCCCCACATTCCTCACTCCTAGTGCATCAAAATTCCTCACCAGTGTGGGCGCATTTCTTTTTTTGTCCTTTCTGGTTTCCAATCTCACTGTTTCTTGTTTCAAATTTCAACATTTCAGAATTTGATGCAACCATCACACAAAGACACCATTGAAATCACATGCCTATATTATCACGAGAAACCTCTCTTAAGATCGATCTGCTAGAAGAGAACCAATAATATGCCATCCTGCTTCCTAGCGCAAACTGACCATTAAGGTATGCAACATTCTTCTTAACCCTCACATGATGATCTTGCTCTTGGAGGATGATCATGACCTCCATTTAGCAACCCTTACTCGACCCTCGTACTCGACCTACTTTAGGAATACATCTCTCTTCATCCCCTTGATGTGCCAGATAGTGGGAATACATGTCAAACATGCTAATATGTGCCAAGTAATAAGGCATGCCAAGATGTTCAAGGATGTGTCAATGCGTGTCAGGGAATGTCAAGACAACATAAGGGAGAAAAAAGTTAAACTACAAGGAAATGAACACATAAGAGGGTTAAGAAGTCATCAATCTACCTTTTCCAAGAGGGGCATGCTAGGCATACCAACATTGGGCGGCAATAGGTGCCAAGTGCAAAAGTCTTAGTGCATTCTAAGTGCCAAGTATTCCTTTGTTGCTTCTCATCTACTTTCCAAAAATTGATCATCACAAATAAATGTAATATTAAACCATGCCAAATCATACCAAGGCATCTCAACGTATTCCATACATGCTAATACTTTCCAAGCGTCAACATGTGCCAAGCGCCAATATGTGTCAGGGACTAGTGTTATGCATGTTATGAAGTGGAAGGGAATGTTGAAGGGTGCTAAGGTGTGCTAGAGAGTGATAATGCATGTTGATGAGTGTTAAGGATTACTAGGAAAAAAACATTAAGGGAGAAATAGGTAAAAATTCATGGTAGCTAATGAATATGAGGAACGTGTGTCAGATACTAGTGTTAATGAGTGTTAGTTGTCATGCCAAGGAGGGAGTGACAAGGTATGCTAAGCATTGGTAAGGCATGCTAGGGAATATCAAGGCATGTCAATAACTCCCAAAGTGTGCTTGGGAGTTCCAGGGTGTGCTAATTATATCATGTGCCAATTAATAGTGCCAAGATATGCCAATACATGCTAGGTGCTAAGGATATTGTGTCATAGGGTGCTAGGGTATGTCAATATGTGTTAAGGAAACAAAAGGAAGAACCAATATTAAGAGGGTTAATAAGTCAGGACTTTATCTTTTTGAAAAGGGGCATGCTAGGCACACTAATAATAGGTCCTAATACATGCTAAGTGGCATTGTGTGCCAAGTGCTAATGTATGTCAATGGATTCAACCAAGGTTTTCCAGGGCATGCTAGGGACTATATGCAGCATGCCAACACATGCTAGGAGAGTTCCATTTTGTGCTAGCACATGCCACCATGTGCTTGGGTGTCAATGTCATCACAATATGTTCTAGGTACAAAGATGTTCCAAGACATGTGGGGTGCTTAGAAATGTTAGTGTGTGCCAAAGAATTAATTTAAGGTGTGCCCAGATTGTTGAGGATTGTTAGGTATTTCTCATTAATAGAACTGTCAAAGCTTGATTATGTATTAAATAATATATTTCCTACACACAATAGTGGAACTTTATCTAAAGGTAATTTGCTAGATAATAAACTTAATAGATATGAATCATGTGTTGACTCATAGGAAAGATCTATTCGACTATTCATTACTTAAGGGAGATTATACACACTAATTACTTCTAAAAAAATTGACTGACCCTAACCACTATGGCCTTTGACATTTTATAAAAAATACTCCACAATAATTGTATTAAATCGTTATATTTTAACAAAAAATATATTAACAGGCACATAGCCTCATCGAAAACTCATTGGAATGATCAACGATGATGTGCATTTTTTGACTGTCACCAAAAGTAACAAAAAGAGAATTGGTGAGGGTCATTAAAAGTTCGTCAATAGAAGTGTTACGAAAGAGATAATTAGTGATGGGCCTTTAACGACCCTCACCAAAAGTGTCATTGAAAATGTCTTTGGTGACAGACCATAAAGGACCATCACTATATACACTTACAGTGATGGTTTTTAATGATCAATGATGACGGACATTTTTTTACCGTCACCAAAATTAACAAAAAGAGCATTGGTGAGGGTCATTAAAAGTTCGTCACTAGAAGTGTCACCAAAGAGAGAATTAGTGATGGGCCTTTAACGAACCTCACCAAAAGTGTCATTGAAAATGTCTTTGGTGATGGACCATAAAGGAACATCACTATATTCACTTACACTGACGGTTTTTTAAGGACCGTCACGATATGTGACGTTGGTGATGGACCTTAAAGGTCCGTCACAAGTGTTGATCATATTAGCATCCCCATTAAAATTTTTGGCCATTAGACCTGTTTGAACCTTTCAAATTCCCTATCGTGACCTCTCTCTGCCTCCAAATTACGTTGCTCAAGTCTGAAAGCCCGCATTTAAAATTATCAAAGGTTCGGCCCTTTTTGGCCCTAGCCCCTCTGTTTTTCTATTCCGCATGTCCAAAGGCCATAACCATGCACTAGAATTAAAGGCGCTGATCAAAGTGCATCGGGCGTATTCCAAGCCGTCCGATCAAGTCAGATCAACGGTTCGATGCCCGTCTACCTTGGTGGTCCCCGCGCCTGCATCCACTGTTCAAAACCAGCAGTTTATATCACACTACCTTTCGGTGGTAGGTGGTAAATCTCCAGGGACCAGCGATTCCATTCAATGCCTACCACATGTCCCAGCGTACAGTTTCAATACCGCCCTCCATCGCGCATTAAAAATCGGTCAAAGTCACGCAGCGATATGAACGTGAACCGTCAGATCTGTGGGCCTCCATCCGACGGTGTTCGCTTTTTGAAGTTGTGCGAGTGTTAGTCCTAATGTACAGTGCCCCGGGCCCGCAGTTTAGCATCCTCTAGCGTTTTTTTAGCCATCAATCTCCGCCGAGATCAGACGGCCCTGATTGAGTCACACGCCAGTCGTTGACCTCATGCCACCACGTCACCCTCCCCACCTAGTCTATCGTACGTCCATGCGTCACAGCTCTCACGTGTTTATCGCATTTTTCTCCACCATTTATATTCTCCATTCATAAGTCGTATTTTAAGGTTTTACATTGAAATCTATCGCCAGTCCATCCTCCATCATTTCAATGTATTTTTCCGCCACCCTGAGTCATTTCACCATTTCGCCATGCCTGCATAGTCACTTCCGGTTAACCTTACCACATCATCCATCCCCATAGCATGGTTTTCTTTAACAAGTTTGTAGGTTTTGTAGGTTTATAACGATGGAGATATGGCCATTACTCACAACCTCCATTTCAGAAGCCGAGGCCGCTTCAAAGGACCATTATTCAGTGGCCAAATTTATGAAGAAATCTTGGGTAGCTACTGCGACACGACTGCTATTAAAAGAAGCAAGGGTAAAATCTATCAAACCCTCCAGAGGCAGTCAAGAGATAGATTGCGCAGATAGAAATATTAATGGAGCAGCAGAGAAATAGTAGTGAATGACCGAGAAATTCAGCGTTCGGCAGTAGGTTTATTTCAGCAAGATTTTCTCTTAGGAAAGGACAGATTATTTATGGGATTTCATCCATACGTTATGTTCCTGGAGAGGCTTTCACCTAGCACATTTATTTCAAAGAACAGGCACCAGGGTACTTACAGCACTTCAACGTCGTCAAGCAGTATGGGCATGCACGTCTCCACCATTTTTTCTTAATTATGCAATTAAATGTTCAGCACCCACCACTTTTACTAGGTTTTGGTTTCTTCTATAAAAGACATGAAAAAACACTTTGTAAGGGTTCCAGATTTTATCATAAAATTATGCAGTGAAAGGCTTTTTTGTATACAGTTTGTAAAACTCTTGTATGAAGGCACAAAGCCCATAGGGTCTCAGTGAGGAGGAGTTCTATCTGTCAAAGAGGATTCTGGTCTTTGGTATTTCACAGTCTATAACTCTCTTTTATATGTTATTTAATATATAATTTCATCTCATACATCTTTCCTATATCATGTTTTGGAATGCGAGTGGCTCACTGATTTTTGGTAAGCATTCATCCTAGTTGATGCCCATACTTGGATCAGTCAAGCACTTTAAATATGGCTCATGCATAATATTCTGTTTCATTACTCATCTGAACCGTGATTCTGCTATATTAGTTGCTTTGGGAGGGTGATTTTAAAATGCTATTATCATGTATGGATTCTTAGATTGGTAAGCCCATGCATGGTGGTATTGCATATCTGGGTATCAGCTCAATGTTAACTAGTATCTCCTAAATATTTCTTTCACTACACACAGCTTCTGATAATTTATGTCTGTGAGGTATTTCTGAATCGGCCCGCTTTGCAGTAAACTGTCTCTGAATTTTCTGTTGCTTTTGTATTAAGATTTCTGCATCTTGCCTCTATAGTAGCTCATTTCTTGTGTCAGTTTCTAAGAGTTTGGTCCCATTCTATTTCATTTCCCTGTTTACAGGAGATATCATGTGAGCTGAAGATGACAACTTCCTACATTACACTATATTTCTCCTTGCTATGCTAAGATGTCCTAGGCACTGGTCTATCACAACTCTAGGATGTCTCTAGGAGTTACAACATCTTTCTGGCACTGTTTCCAGGGACGAAGTTAAGAAAATAAGAATCCCTGGGCCTCGACAAAATCATATACACTCTCTAAGTAGGTGAGAACAGAGAGTTGAGATTTGTATATCCCTCACCTTGGCGACTCCACAGTTATTATTTGATAAACCTATTTTCTGTCCTGGCTCCTCATAAGCCACACCTAAGGTCAGATTCGTCTAAGCCAAAGACACCTTCAGTGTCTGACCCTGACCAGATTATACATATAAGAAATTGGAGGGAGAGAAAATCAGCCCGTTTTCAGATCCCTGAAGTGTCCACAGAAGACTTTCCATCCTCCTCCTCTCAAGATTCTCAGTTGCAAATTTCTGACTCCACTGTGGGAGATACTGATTATTATTACTCAGACAGCCCACCCCGAGAGGGTATCAGAAGTAAAAACAGTCTTCATCCTACTCCTGAGGTTGAAGAGGTCAAGGAAGTAACCGAAGTATATGTTGTTAATAGACCTTTGTTCCCCTCAACCCTCAAACTGCAGTTGAGTATATTCCTATTATAATTCACACTCCACTTCCTCCTCCTCCTCCTCTTACTCATCAAACTATTGCACTACCTCCACCTCCTCCAATGGCTAATGTTCCAGCCTTTTTGATGAATAAATATGCTCCCGTGGCACTACCCCAAGTGCTAAATGATATGCCGCAAGATTATCTGAAGGTCTTGCCCATATGCAATGGAGAAAATAAAATCGATGCCCAGAAACATCTTGAGACTTTCTTCTCCTTTGCAGAGAACTTTAATGTTGAACACCTAGATGTGGTCTTAATACTATTTGTAGAATCCCTAGATGGTGAAGCTCGAAAATGGTTTAAGACATTGACTGGCCGATCTATTACCACTTGGGATAACATGGAAGACACTTTTCTCAGGAAGTGGGGAGAAAAGAAAGATCAAGGAAATTCTCTCATTGAGTTCAATACACTAAAGAAAAGACACAATAAAGGAGTGTCAAAGTTTATCAAGAGATTCAATAAATTATATCTGAGTCTCCCTGCTGATATGAAACCCCATCAAACTGCTGCTAAAGTTGTTTTTGTAGCAGCCTTTGATTCAGAATTTGGCTTCTCTCTCAGAGAGAGAAAGTCTGCTACTTTGGACGATGCTCAGGCAGATGCATTAGAGTTGGAAGCAAACTTTGCCTCCACGGGCAAATCAAAAGGAAAACCTAAACAAGATACTAGGAGAAGGGGCAAGGAAGAGGTGTCTACCTATAACCAAGACAGAGACTCAGCCAATGACAAAATGGAAGAAATGAGAAAATTGATTAAGAAAATGGTCAAACTTGAATTGGAAGCCAAGAATGCAGCCTTCAAGAATTTCCAGAATGTTCCAAACAGAGGATACAATCCTCAGTATAGGAAACCACCCTTGCAAATTTTTCCAAGGGAAGCAAAGGAGCAACAGGATTAAGTGCCACACCCATTGTACCTGGAAGGTCTAGTAGATGAATCCACTAAGGACACTGGCTACAAGCTGGAGGATGAAAATCTTGCCTTCTCAAATAGTGATGGAGAAGAATGCCCTTCGCAGGGGAATGATGAAGCTGAATGCTCATTGCAAGAAGAAGAGAAGGTCAGAGATGCAGAGGAAGAAAATTTTTATCATTATTGTAAACAATTTGATGATTTCATGCAAGCACACTTCAATAGGAGATATGATCTCAGATCTTCTAGGAAGAGGACCCGTACCGGAGAGCAGGAAGAAGAGTCTCTCCAGAAGGAGGCACCTGCTTAGGAGGAATCAATGATGCAAAAAACTATAGACAAAGGTAAGCAGCCTCTAAACAAATCCTTACTGCCCAATGATCAAGTTCCTTCTTCCTCAAAAGTAGTCACTTCTCCTAATGCCAAATCTGCGTCAAAAGAAGTCCAGCCCCCAGTTGAAAACAAAGAGCCAAAAGAGATTGTGGTAGAAAATTCCCTTCTTGCTTTCAGTCTACAAAAAGAACTAGAAAAATTAAAAATCCCAGTTCCCTTGACTGAATTGTTGAAACAACTAGCATATCAATCTCAAGTCACATCTTTCATGCTCCCTCCAGAAGCACCAATCATCCCAGATAGTCTCAACCTTCAAGAAGAGAGACCTATGGTAGTTTTTGGCCCACATGTTGAGGAGGTAGATCCTTCTACTCCTCTCTTCTATGTGTCTCTAGTGATCCATGACCTGCTATTACATAACTGCATGTTAGATTCTGGAGCTTCCCATAATCTTATGCCTCTGTCAGTCATGGAACAACTAGGTTTAAAAATCATGTGTCTGTATAAAGACCTCTACTCATTTGATTCCAAAAGAGTTAAATGCTTGGGGATGATCAAGGATTTAGTGGTCAATTTGGCCCAAATCCCAGCAAAAAGTGTGGTAATGGACATAATGGTTGCTGAAATTCCAGCTCATTTTGGTATGATGTTGTTAAGGTCTTGGGGAACAAAAATTGGTGGATCAATTAAGATGGATCTAACATACGCCACTATTCCAGTTTTTGGTGACCAAGAAAGGAGACTATACAGGGAGACTAGATTCGTCAAGATGGTGAATAAGGTTGACAACTCTGTAAATTCACCAGTTTACAGTAAGGGAGGAGAATTTTCATGCTTGATGCTGGAGGAAGATCAGGATTATGCTCATGAACCATCCTTCTGCCAGATCAAGAGTGAGCAGCCCTCAGAAAACATGGAAGCAGGAGTATGGACACTCCATTTTGATGGAGCGAATTTGAGAGAAGGAAATGGAGCTGGAGTGCTATTAATTTCTCATGCAGGAAGATGTATCCCACTATATTTTAAACTAGAATATGAAGCCACAAATAATGTGGCAGAATACGAAGCACTCCTTTTAGGATTGCAGACAGCCAGGAATATGAATATACAAATTTTAAAGGTTCTGGGAGATTCAAAACTAGTGGTCAGACAGATCAGGAATCAGTGTCAGACCAAACATCCTAGGCTAAGGGCCTACAGGAATGAAGTTTGAGACATGGTGGAGAATTTCTTCTTGGCATTCAATATCTAGTTCATGCCCCGAGAACAGAATAGGATGGCTGATTACCTTGTTGTAGCTGCCAGCACATTTCGACCACCTTAGAACTCTCTTTTAAGATATGAAGTTGAGGTGCGTTATAGGTCTTCAATCCCAGACAACATTAAACACTGGCAGGTGTTTGAAGATGAAGAACAGATGAAGAGATTCCTGGAAACAGTGGGAGAATTCTCCAATATGGAGATTGATGATGATGAAGAGGTAGAATCTGAAGGTATCTCAAAAAGAAATTGGGAGGAAAAAGTGGCAGGAAGTAAAGTGTGGGAGTTAAAGGGAAACATAATACCTAGAGGGTTGGTGCCTCTAGAAAGATTATTTGACAAAAATGATGTCTCATTGTAGCCAAACAAAGTGGTAGGAGAGAATCAGGTAGAAGACCTGAATTTAGGTACTGAGGCTAACCCCAAAATTTTAAAATTGTCCAAGAAGATCTCTGGAGAATATAAAGAGCTATATCATAAATTATTTCAGTCTTACAAAGATGTGTTTGTGTGGTCCTATCAGGATTTGAAAACTTTCGATATAAATATTATGCAACACAAAATTCCACTAAAGGCAGATGCAAAGCCCCATAAGTAGAAGCTCAGACAAATAAATCTTTTGCTGCTGCCTTCTATTGAGAAGGAAATCAAGAAGCTGCTAAAAGCCAAAATAATTGTAACATTGAGGTACTCTGAGTGGGTGGAAAACCTTGTCCCTGTACGCAAGAAGAATGGAGAAATAAGGCTGTGCGTGGATTTTAGAAATTTAAACAAAGCATCCTTAAAGGATAATTATCCACTTCCTAAAATGGATCATATCCTGCAGAAACTAGTTGGAGCCACCAGAATGTCAATGATGGATGGTTTCTCTGGTTATAACCAGGTGGCTGTACTTCCAGAGGATCAAAATAAGACTGATTTCACCACACCGTGGGGTACATTTATGTATGCCAGGATGCCTTTTGGATTAATTAATGCAGGGGCCACTTTTCAGAGGGCAATGGACATTTCTTTTGTTCGGGAGCAAGACAAGTTCTTGGTAGTCTACCTCGATGATATCACTGTATTTTCCAAGAATGATGCTAAGCACATTGAACATCTGTGGAGAACTTTTGAGAAATGCAGAAGGTATGGTCTCTCTCCGAATCCTCAAAATTCTGAATTTGCATTAGAAGAGGGAAAGCTTTTGGGCCATATTGTGACTAAATATGGGGTGAAGATAGACCCCAAGAGGGTAGAGGTTGTAAAGAGTATTTCTTTTACCAGAAATAAGAAAGAGGTACAAGTATTCCTTGGGCGCATTAATTTCTTGAGAAGGTTTATCCCTAACTATGCGGAGATAGTTAGGCATATAACAGATATGCTAAAAAATGACAATGAGGTAAAATGGTCACAAGAATCACGGGAGGCATTTACCAGGATAAAGAATGCTTTTGCAGAAGCCCCTATGCTAGCTGGACCGAATTATGATAAACCTTTCATGATTTTTTCTTTTGCATCATCTCATACAATAGCAGGAGTTTTATTGCAGAAAAATGATGAAGGATATGAGAAGCCTATTGCCTTTTTCAGTCAGGTGCTCCACGATGCAGAATTAAAATATAACATATTGGAAAAGCAAGCATACACCCTAGTCAAATCCCTCAAAGAATTCCATGTATATATCTTACAGTCCCACATCACTGCATTTGTACCTGCAGCTGCTGTAAGGGATATCCTTATTCAGGGGGATAGTGAAGGAAAAAGAGGAAGGTGGATTGCCAAGATACATGAGTATGATTTAGACGTACGCCCTACTAAGCTCATCAAAGGACAGGGGCTTGCCAAAATGTTATCTGAGTCAAACCATCAAGCCCTGGGCATAAATTTGTCTATTATAGTAGGTGAAGAATCTGAGGAGAAAGAGGAAAGACATGGAATTGGAGTAGCCACCCCAGAGACACATTTAAAGTACCTCACCAGTTCGTGGTACAAAGAAATAGTAGAATATCTCCTCACACTCAGCGGCCCCCCAAGTTGTGACAAAACTAAATACAAAGCACTGATATTGAAATCACAGAAATATATAGTCGCCAATGGCTGGTTATACTGGCGAGATCCCTCAGGCATATTACTCCTGTGCCTCACAGAGAATGAAGTTGAGAGTATTATAGCAGATTTCCATGAAGGGATCTGTGGAGGCCACTACAGCTCATAAAATTCTGAAGGCTGGCTTATATTGGCCAAAGCTTTTTGGAGATGTTTTTGACAGGGTAAGAGCATGTGATAAGTGTCAGAAATTTGCTGAGAGACAGAAATCTGCACCATTTCCGCTGATCCCAGTGCACGTGGATGAGCCATTCAAACAATGGGGTATTGATTTTATAGGTGAAATACATCCTCCATCTAGTGGAAAACATAAATGGATATTAACAGCCACAGATTATTTCACCAAATGGGTGGAAGCCATACCTGCAAGGAATGCTACAGACACTGTGATCATAAAGTTCATGGAGGAAAATATCATATCTAGGTTTGGCTGTCCTGCTAGGCTAGTGACTGATAATGCACAGGCCTTCAAGTCTGCTAAACTGGTGAATTTCTGCCAGCAGTATAATATCATACTCAGTCACTCCACAACTTACTATCCATAGGGAAATGGACTGGTAGAGTCTTCAAATAAAACTTTGGTGAAGGCCTTGAAGAAGACTATAAATGAAAATCAGAAGAATTGGGATTCCCAATTGAAGTTTTCTCTATGGGCTAATAGAATCACCAGTAAAAGGGCAACTGGGAAATCTCCCTATGAATTGGAATATGGGCGAGCAACAGTTTTTCCTGTACAGCTGGCTTTACCTATGGCCCGCTTCATGCAAGAGAGCCAGGAGGAACCTGATGATATGATCAGGAGAATCAATCAATTGGTGGAATTGGAAGAAACACGGGGCCAAGTGAATCAGAGGTTAATCGAATATCAAAATAAAATGAAAGACATTTTTGACCAGCACACAAAAGATAGGAAACTGCAGATTGGTTATTTGGTGCTCAGGTGGGATATCTGGAGAGCCGAGAAGGGAAAACATGGTAAATTCGACCCCCTCTGGTTTGGTCCTTTCAAAATTGTGGAACAAGGGGGCAATAATACTTTCAGGTTGGACAATTTACAGGGCGACCTGTGGGATGCCCCTGTGAATGGCCAATTTCTCAAGCCTTAATTTCAGTTCTGATTTAGGCCAAGGCAGCCTGGTGTATTATATTGTATGATAGTTTCCTTTTTGCTTTAGCTTGAATAATGTGGGTGTTGTGATGAATTATAAAGTGAAAAATGAAGGTGTTTAAGAGCAGAGTCCGCATACAAGATGATCAGAGGGTCTGCGAGTTCTCGACACGTCCAGGGACGAACGTGTCGTCCCCAGGTGGAGCCAATGTTGATCATATCAGCATCCCCATTAAATTTTTTGGCCATTAGACCCGTTTGGACCTTTCAAATTCCCTATCGTGACCTCTCTCTGCCTCCACATTACGTTGCTCAAGTCTGAAAGCCCGCATTTAAAATTATCAAAGGTTCGGCAGTTTTTGGCCCTAGCCCCTCTGTTTTTCTATTCCGCATGACCAAAGGCTGTAACCATGCGCTAGAATGAAATGCACTGATAAAAGTGCATCGGGCATATTCCAAGCCGTCCGATCAAGTCAGATCAATGGTTCGCTGCCCGTCTGCCTTGGTGGTCCCTGCGCCTGCATCCACTGTTCAAAACCAGCAGTTTATATCGCACCGCCTTTCGGTGGTAAGCAGTAAATCTCCACGGGCCATAAATTTCATTCAACGCCTGCCACGCATCCCAGTGTATGGTTTCAATACCACCCTCTATCGCACATTAACGATCAGTCAAATTCACGCAGCGATATGAACGTGAATCGTCAGATCTGTGGGCCTCCATCCGACGATGGCCGCTTTTCAAAGTTGTGCGAGTGTTAGTCCTAATGTACAATTCCCCGGGCCCACAGTTTAGCATCCTCTGGCATTGTTTTAGCTGTCGATCTCCGCCGAGATCGGACGGCCCTGATTGAGTCACATGCCCGTCGTTGACCTCATGCCACCACGTCACCCTCCCCACCTAGTCTATCGTATGTCCACGCATCACAGCTCTCACGTGTTTATCGTATTTTTCTCCACCATTCATATTATCCATTCGTAAGTCATATTTTAAGGTTTTATGTTGAAATCTATCGCCAGTCCATCCTCCATCGGTTCAATGTATTTTTCCGCCACCCTGAGTCATTTCAGCATTTCGCCATGCCTACACAGTCACTTCCGGTTAACCTTACCACATCCTCCATCCCCATAGCATGGTTTTCTTTAATAAGTTTGTAGGTTTTGTAGGTTTATAAATATGGAGATATGGCCATTACTCACAGCCTCCATTTTAGAAGCCGAGGCCGCTTCAAAGGACCATTATTCAGTGGCCAAATTTATGAAGAAAGCTTGGGTAGCTGCTGCGACACGACTGCTATTAAAAGAAGCAAGGATAAAATCTATCAAACCCTCCAGAGGCATTCAAGAGATAGATTGTGCAGATAGAAATATTAATGGAGCAGTAGAGAAATAACAATGAATGACCGAGAAATTCAGCGTTCGGCAGTAGGTTTATTTCAGCAGGATTTTCTCTCAGGAAAGGACATATTATTTATGGGATTTCATCCATACGTTATGTTCCTGGAGAGGCTTTCACCTAGCACATTTATTTCAAAGAATAGGCAACAGGGTACTTACAGCACTTTAGCGCCGTCAAGCAGTATGGGCATGCACGTCTCCACCATTTTGTCTTAATTATGCAATTAAATGTTCAACACCCACCACTTTTACTAGGTTTTGGTTTCTTCTATAAAAACCATGAAAAAACGCTTTGTAAGGGTTCCAAATTTTATCGGAAAATTATGTAGTGAAAGGATTTTTTGTATACAGTTTGTAAAAATCTTGTATGAAGGCACAGAGCCCATAGGGTCTCAGTGAGGAGGAGTTCTATCTGTCAAAGAGGATTATGGTCTTTGGTATTTCACAGTCTGTAACTCTCTTTTATATGTTATTTAATATATCATTTCATCTCATCCATGTTTCCTGTATCATGTTTTGGAATGCGAGTGGCTCACTGATTTTTGGTAAGCATTCATCCTAGTTGATGCCCATACTTGGATCAGTCAAGCACTTTAAATATGGCTCATGCATGATATTCTGTTTCATTACTCATCTGAACTGTGATTCTGCTATATTAGTTGCTTTGGGAGGGTGATTTTAAAACGCTATTATCATGTATGGATTCTTAGATTGGTAAGCCCATGCATGGTGGTATTTTATATCTGGGTATCAGCTCAATGTTAACTAGTATCTCCTAAATATTTCTTTCACTACACACACCTTCTGATAATTTATGTCTGTGAGGTATTTCTGAATTGGCCCGCTTTGCAGTAAACTGTCTCTGAATTTTCTGTTGCTTTTGTATTAAGAGTTCTGCATCTTGCCTCTGTAGTAGCTCATTTCCTGTGCCAGTTTCTGAGAGTTTGGTCCCATTCTATTTCATTTCCCTCTTTATAGAAGATAGCATGTGAGCTGAAGCTGACAACTTCCTACATTACACTATATTGCTCCTTGCTATGCCAAGATGTCCTAGGCACTGGTCTATCACAACTCTAGGCTATCTCTAGGAGTTACAACAACAAGCATGACCCTCACCAATGTGATTTTTTCTTGTAGTAGAAACCAGGAAAATCTAGATTGATACAAAAGAAATCCTTCATCCAAGCTAAAGTATAAAATAAAAATACCTAAAAACCAAAATTTTCAACCATCAAGAGGCATTAAAGACTGGAATACATAAGACCCAACCATCCTGAGCATTCAATGAGGTGATAAATTTTTAGTTTCAAGAAATATATGTGATTTCTCATAAGACAGACTATATACTTATGCACTATTTATAAATACAACATGTGCATATGTGAGTTTCTTAAAATAATATTGCATGTATACATGACTATTATGAATAAAAAATACATACATATTGAAAAATGAGGAAAAATAAAAAATTAATCCCAAATATAAAAGATCAAGATGAAAAATCTGGTTCAATAGGATACAAAAATAATAAAAATACTGAAGAAAAAAAAACCCAAATTCCTAGATAAATTCGAACAACCCTTATGTAAAATACTAGAATACATTTCCCTAGTAGAGCCACAAATTTTGTTTTTAAGAAATTTTTCGTAATACTAGGGTTGAAAGCCCCAATAGAGTACACACACAATTCAATCAGGAAAAATTAATCAGACATGGACAATACTTGAATTCACAAAGTGTTGACGATGTTGGATACCACCAATATACAGGGGTTCTCCCATATGTGAAGTCCCAAGTATACATAACACTGTTTGGAGAAGGATCCCCATCCGGATTATCGACCTGATCAACATAACTCAAATATTTGCATTATTTGTAACAAATAACATAAGAGACTACACATAATCTTTGAAATCAACAAGTAAGTTGACATTGTAAAACACCAATTGAAATTTGTAAAAGGAGGCCTTCATGAGAAGGGAGACAAGAGTGAATGTCTAGAAGGAATGTAATATTAATATCCTAAGAGAGGAACACGAGAGCAAGGAAATATGCATTAGTTATCTAGCGAAGTAGTTCACATATACACAATGATCATTAAAGAAAATACAACACAAATTCAACAAGATGAGCATCAAAGCCAATTAAATAGTTCAATTTATTTAGTACATATGAACACAACATATACCAGAAACATCTAAATAATATTTTAAAAATATTCACGATAAATACATGAAAATGTGTTGGCTCAATGAGCTTCTAATGATTAAGTGAAGGATCCAAGTACACAGTTACAATGATGATACACTAGCTGCAATAGTGGAACACTAAGTCACTTATTTCTTCTCCAAAGAATGATATTCTCTCCTATGCCAAGCTAGAGAAGCCAAGGGTAGCTCTCCCAAGTTTAAGACTCCAAAATCCCTTTGCTTGAGTTTTTAGGGTGTATTTATAAAAAGACAGATGGCCTTTCATATCCCCTATGAATATTGACTTACCTTGATGACAATTGTCATCCAATGTGACCTTTAAAATTCTATTGACTCTTGGTCCACATGTGACTCTAGATTTACACACATTTACATCTTGTCATTTTCTTGAAAATACATAATTTCATTCAACATCATATAGAAAGACTCATTGAAACATGACATTGTGATGACAGGTGTGCAAGCCATACTTGGCAATGATGAAGTGGAACTTCATGATAATGTGGCAATGCTAATCTAGTCTTCTTACTACTTTGATTTTGACTTCTCCATGATAGATATTTTCATGCTCTAAAGGGTTTATATCAAAGTTGGAAACATCCAAGGAAACATGATATGCCATCACTCTATCATGATCCAATTTTCTTCATATTTTCATGATGGTTCTTCTTTGTGCTTATTTTTTGCAAGTTCTTCTCTATTTCTCCTCCTTGGAATCTTCCTTGAGCATCACCATTCCCTATTGATTTGGTACACCTTCCGATAAACATCGCTCATCAAAAGGTAAGATCATTCTAGAAATCATCTATTCTACCTTCTACTTTTCTCATGGAGGAAGTTGATTGTCATGGGTGTGTGCCAGAGGAATAAGAGAGGAATGATTTTTGGGGATAACACAGTTGAGTTTAGCAGTGATTGAGGAAGGCACCACTACTTACTAGAAATTCACAAAGAAATATAAGGAGGGGCTATTTAAGGCCCAACATAGTGAGCATGTGTAAGGGACAAGGTCGATGATATTGCTGACCAAAATTTCACAGTGGTCAGAGATTAAAGGGAGAGGGAGACAATGATAGTGTAGTTTATCTTCACAGTGATTTTGGGAGGAGCTCAATGTGAACTATAACTATGCACTATGTTACGAGGGACATGGAAGAACAAGGGATAGCACAATGAGGGGTTCTAGTTAGTAGAGAAGGAAAATTTAAGCACTGCAACTATGAAGTACATAGTGTTTGAGAGGTAGGATCCTATGCTAGTGTAGTTCAGATCTGTAGTGGGCCAAGCATAGATTCACTATCCACTATAAATGTGCATTACGCTAAGGGAGGCTCACTAGAAGAGAGGATTGTGTAGTTTTCTGAGGAAAATAGTAGAAACTCAAGTCACTTATCCTATGTTGAAATTTTCAACAAGAAATAGTGAAATTCGCATCCTGAAACAACACACATACTGGTGTGGGATCACAGGTCACACAACGATGGATCCTAGTGACACATTATTTTTCAAGCCAATTTTTAAATAAATTGGAAAAATAATTGTAATCTTATCTCATAACAACTTGTAATGGTTAACTAAGTGTGATAGACTTAGTTAGATCAAGAATTTCGTGTTGAGGGTCTAAGGATAAGCATGTAGAGTCATTTTATTATTAACAGGGTCCAGTTTCAGTTGTAGCATTAGTGTAGTGTGGGTGGGATCAATTAACTTAAAATAATTGAGTTAAAATCAGTTTAACTAGTTCTAACTGTTTGATGAGCTAGTGGAATATCAAGTGAGTTAAAATAGATTTAATTCACCAGTAGTGATCTACCAAGTAACTGACGATTAACTATTTATAGATTCACGCATGCTAATTCTGGTGGATTCCTAGTTGAGACAAATGTTGAAGGCAAGTAAACTAACAATTGTATTTTTAGCAAAATGCCCAGATGTAGTTATATAACCATAGGAAGCCCATGATGAATTGCACAATCAAGGAAGGCTTGATTTCCATATAACAGGGGTTTAATTCTCTAGGGATTACGTAAGAAGGGTAGGCTGAGGGTAGGCCGATAATTGGCTATGCATTTGACCAATTTTTCCTAGATCACTCTGAATAAATTGGTAGAGTGTATAAGGTTGTGGTGATCACAAATACATTGTATTGTTTCATGATTCCTTGGTTGATTATACAATAAATATGGAGGGGTTTTGAGTAGTTTATTTCCCTAGGAATATCTGGTGTGGTGTATAGATTTACTTCTTTCTCTTAATTACATGTGATTTAGAGATCGTGATTTATATTCCCCAAATATTGTAGAAGGATTCAATATCTTATTTTAGTGCATTACATGATAAGACTGAATCCATTGATATAATTTGTACATGGTATGTTTTGAAACCAACTCCAAAAAGAGAAGAAAAGAGATATCAACGCCTTAGAAATAAGCCACTTCAAGGGGGAAACCTCCAATACATTACATGAATGAACAATTCTTGGATGATTATGTTGTAGAGGTAAATCCCCTCTGTGGACAGAGGTGATCCATACTAGCCCAGATCGGGTCTAGCAACAATCGTATCACGCTAAGGCGCATGTTCCTAATTGCAATAGACAAAATTGTGAAGAAGGCCTACATTAAGTCCAATGCTGTTGTTCGCAGAGAAGATAGCGCTCCCATTCCCTTGCTCTGGCAGATCACAGTTCTCCCGCTTGGCACGATCAAATACCTGCACATACAAGAAACACGACGAACACAGAAGTGTAAAACCCAATATATGTAATTATGTATCAGTCAGAGAAGATACAACTCATGATCACAAAGTATGAACAATATGAGTGGAACCATAACCAAAGTCGCTTATCATTAATCAATACAAAGAAAGATACAACCTGTGCTTTGACGCTGGATCTTCCTTCGGCGGGTCAACAGCAGAATACATCTTGGTAAAGCTCATCAGGAATGGGACAAGCCTCTCTCTTCAGTTGTATTGACAATAATCTCCTTGCTACTGATTTGGCTCTATGAGGACTATCAAGGCTCTTGCAGCATTCTCTAGGCTATTGAAGGCTCTTGAAGGCTAGCTTGCAAAAGGGGAATGGCAAGCTTATATATATGGTGGAAGGGGAGTTGGGATCATTACAATCATGGGATTGGCCCTATCGTCAAGGAAGCTTTCATGAGAGGTGGAAAACCACTTCCTCTACATGGAGATCTGGAGCCAAACCTCCCAAATCAATTTAGAGACCAGTTCAGAAATTGGTTGGAGTCAATCTTTCGCCATTTATTTTTAAAAAAAAATCCTTAATAAGCCTGGCATGGGTATAACACCATGACAGTGCACTAGCTGGCGCGCCCTCTTTGGAGGATTTCTCCCATTGGCGCGAGGGCTGAACTGTCTAGTCGCGCCAAGGCCAAAAAGGTTATTTCAGGGTTTTTCACAAGGAATTGTCTTCAGGGGAATGAATTTCCTTGTCTAGGGGGATGTCATGAAAGTGGTTTCAGGTCATGTCACTGCTCACGGGTCACGGAATAAGCTCTCGAATGTGCGGGACGGGGGATTGCAGGGACGGTGACAAATTGTTGTGTAACAGATGCCCCCTAAAGCATGAGGCCCAGGAGAGAGAGAGGGGTGAAATGCTTTACAAGAACGTGTCCAACTGAAAACATTGTCGTCAGAAAACCTGCATAGACAAGTACAAATGATATCTCAAATACATGATATATATGGTATGGGCGCAGCCATCCATAACAGTGTATACAATAATCCAGATCCAAGGTATGGATGAATCCATCCAGTGAGGATCAATAAATAGACTCAGGTATGGTCACAGCCATCCAATGAATGAGTCATGTAACCAATAATAATAATCCACAAAATCGTAGCCTGGATTCTAACAGAAAAAATCCAGGGTCTTGCGCTCCATCTCGACTTGAACAAAGTACAAGTTCAAGCATGCGAATAAGTGAGCTAAAGTCGAAAATGCAAGAACATCGTCTGATTACCAGCCAATGACGAAAGTTGTTAACAGACACGAGAGGAACCACCAATGATGACAATGGCCCTCAAGGTACTATAGGTACGATCCACGGAATGTGAACAGTGGGCTGGCATTGAACACCTGCAGAATCATCTGATCAAAGGTCAATGATGAAAACCTTGTGTCGAATGCAAAGAACCTGCCATTGAGGCATGCAGGCTCGAAGGTACCAGAAGGGAGTCTCTAGATCAGCTTCCTGGATAATGATCTGAAGTCGACAAGAAGAGACCTTGATCGAAGGTGGGCCATAGTGTTTCCCACATCATCGACATGAGACAGATGAACATAATGTTTGGTGAATCAAGATCATATGAGAATCAGAGGAGGGTTGAAACTTTTCAGAGGTCAAATTCTCTTGAACATATCGGCGGCACGACATTCGATTTGGTAGTATTTGACATCAAAGGATCTGAGGTCATGATGACGAGGAAAAGAGCAGATGAGAGGTCAAAAGGGATTACCCAAACCCACAGAGGCAAGCAAAAAATGAGATGAGATGTCCCCAACCCGACACGAATGTAGAAAAGTGCCATGTTCAAGAGCGACATACTGCCGACACGACGATGATACTGGTTCCATTTTCCCCACCATTTCTGGTGAGTACCCTAATTATATTTTAAAACAATCTTGAAGGGGATAGCAAATGCTTGTAATATAATTCCATCCTTCAGACAAATCCATCCTAGTACATTTAACGAGCCCTAGGAAGGAGGAACTCGAATATCGTCATTGCGACTAAATCCGATGTCATCAGGGTTTAACGAGTCTGACAAAGGAAGAACTCGACGTCTTTTCATGTTTAGAGAGTTTGAAAAGACAGTAGAAAATTAAACTCCGATGGTCCCCTTTTGTAAATAGTTCCTCAGATCCGAAAAGGTAGAAAACCATGTTTGAGAAAACCTCCTAGTCGCAATAGGCTAGGGTATTCCTTTTTCGTAAATAATCTATCCCAGCCCAAAAAATGGGTAAACGTATACTGGGTAGATGTCGTTTCATAACCACTTTAACGAGATCAAAACGACAAGAGACTCGACAATCTTTTCATGTTTAGAGAGTCAGAAAAGAGCTGAAAGAAGACTCCAAAATGACTTTTTCGTGTTTTTACCAAGTCCGAAAAAGTATAAAATACAACTCGTATCACTGTCCAAGCCACGTAAAAACCTGTCGCTGCATATAAAAGCAAGTGTAAAATCCATTTTTCGACAAAATATATTAATATATTGAGAAAAATGACTTTCAAAACCTAATTTTGACTTTAAAAGTTATAAATATGCCACAAATGGTAAAAACATATTTACTTTTACTTTTTACCTCATTTGGAAAGCAACAATGGTCTTTTGGTGTGTGAATTTGCGGTGGTGATAGCGACCAATCCAGTACATCATCTGGGTTCTTGTCCGTTCCAGGTAAGAGGCGCTCCCTTAAGCTTTGTTTTGATCCATTTTTTGTAGATTTCCGTTGTGCATTCAATATTTGGGGGGAACCTTATGAAATTTAGGGCTCGGCCAATTAGCATGGGTATCAGGCACAGATCCGTGCCAATTGGCTCTTGCTTAAAAAGGGGTCGTGCCAACTGGCGCGAATATTAGCAAAACAGTCGCGCCAACGACGCAACGTGATTTTCCGCTTTAATTTTCAAAAATGTGAGCTGCTCAATTGATTTTTTAAGTGTAACAGAGATCTAATAAGGCATTTTTGACCATGTTGGTTTAGATATCTAAGAAAAATGGTGATTGAATGGAAGGAGAGGGAACATGGAGAAGAGGATGAAATGGCCATGCAAAATGAAACTTGCATGAATGCACTCCGGGACTGTGGTCTCAAGAAATTTTTCCTCACACCATGCTTACGAGCTCAACCTAAGTTATTACAGTACTTGGTTAGCATATGGGATGAGAAGGAGGAAGTATTTAAACTCCGGGACCAAGTGCTAGAACTTGAAGTTTCCGATGTCTATTTCATAACCAGACTGTCGCGCAGAGGCCCAGTGCCAATCATGACAGGTAGTAGACCCTCTGGAGAGAAAATGGAGCAGGTAATGGTGAGAGTGTGCCTAGGGGGACAGACAGGATCGGGGAGTGGGAAAGTAGACATCCACATTGTCCACGATCTAGCACTCCGAGTGGTGCTTCACACCATTACGCGGGCTGCAGGATCGCAGGCACCGCATGAGGCAACTGAAGCGCAACTCCTACTAGCCTTCGAGTGCATGAACCCTACATTGTTTTATTGGGCCACTGCAGTGACAACCAACATCAAAAGGCAGCTAAAAAGATGCAAGAAAACCAAACTGAAACAGTTTGGATACAGTTCCATTCTGGTGTCATTCATCTTTGAACGACTACCCATTTTCCAGGGCTAAGGGGCAATAGTTGCGGAGCTGACACCGAGGGAGCCGAGGATGGCACGTGTTGAAAATTTCAACAAGAAATAGTGAAGGAGGCCTCCTGAAACATCTTTCCTGATCCTAGTTGGAAAGTGATCAGCTAAACTAGGTGGGGACCACACATGTGATTTTTGTCGAAAAGTCTATTTTTAGACTATGTCTATTTTTAGACATATGGAGCATGGTCTAGGTTGCGGGGATGCTATTCTTGGATGATCGGGTCACAGTACTAGATGGACACGTATTTTAGACATACAGTCAAGTTCATTTTTTAGATTGGGCTCCGTTCAAAATAGCGTCAAATATTATTAACCCTTAATAATATTTAGACTATAAACAATATCTTTTCCTCTTGGAGCACTTCAGTTTGATGCTTGGATGTGGCACATGCAGCTGACAGAAGGAAACACGCTTTTCCTATGGGTTAGTTGAGCTATTGCATGGTTGACTTCAGTTAGAACTCATGTGGCAGAGTTTGGTGGAGTTGATGAGACAGTTGGTGGAGTTGTGTTCGGTTTAACTTAGTTGAACTAGTTGTATTTAGTCTAACTAATAAATACACTAGTGATGAGTGGTGTGAATTAATTATTAATTAATTCGCTAATTATTAACTCATAAATCAACTAAAGAACACATCAGTTAACTGCAATGCATGGACAGTTCAGTGGAGACCAGTGTTAGAGGTGGGTGAAAGGGTGGAGTCTACTATCAGTTGTGACTATAGTGTGCATGAGATTTGCACAATCATTGGAGGAGATTGCCAATGAGGATTGCACAGTTAAAGCCAATGGAATTCGAATTCATTCCATCCATTCTCTCATCTTGGATTGCGCAGTAGAGGCAGGCAAACAGTGGAGGAGTTTTGAACCCGTGACTTGTTCAAACTGAGCTAGTTTGTGTGTAAATTTTGGAGACAGTACTGAGTACTTGTGAGGAGTATTGTACTGAGATTGTTACATGGTTCTTCTTCATTATAACATATGGTACGTAGGGGTTTTCTTGTACCTTTGCTTCAATATACATACTGTGTTATATGTGTGCTTGACTATTGTGTTTATGTGCGCATGCGACTGTTTCTATTTCTGCATATTGATGATAAATTGTACAAGAGGTTATGTATTATGCATGAAGCTCAAACAGTGTGTAATCAGGATAATCTCAAAGAATAATTCAGCAAATTATTCAAATTTCTACATGGTATCGGAGCGAGAATTGATCATCGGATCTATTACAGTGATTACAATTTTTGCATAAATCAGAATTCAGCTGTAGCTCAGACCCATCCTTTCTTTGAAAGGTGATATATCCAGTAAATGCCCCTCACAGTCGATCTCTATGCTAGAAATAATTTGTTCTCACAGATCAGAAGCGGTTGAGTTTTGAGCTTGTGGAATTCGAATTTGCAGCAGAATTTGGAATTCGAATTTGCAGTAATTTTCTTGGTGTCGAAGTAAAAATGTCTTATCAAGGATTGCGATTGGAGTATGACTTGGAAGGCAGCTCGAATTATATTGCGTGGAAAGACAGCATGGAGGTAGTGTTAGATGACAATGGGCTATTGGAATTCATAGAGAAAGAAATTCCAAAGCCTACTTCTACGAATGTTGCTGTGATTGAAGCTTGGCAAAAGAAGACAGCAAGGTGTCGAAGGATTCTGTTGGAGGGTGTGAAGGATCACATAGTATCCAGCCTGCATGGTAAAGATTCTCCATTCTTGATGTGGAAAGCTTTGACAGAATTGTTCCAGAGAAAGAGTGACCAAAGGAAGTTGGTGCTCAAGGATAAACTCAGGAAAATAAATATGGAGAAGAATGACACTATTCTGGTATACTTGACAAAGTTTGTCCACTGCAGGGATGAACTTGGGAGTGTAGTAGTTAGTGTGGAGGATGAGGAACTGGTGAGCTTGGCTCTCCTCGGGCTTCTGAAAAGTTGGCATGCATATTAGGACAGTGTCAATGGTCGGGAGAAATTTCCAGGATGGGAAAGACTGTGGTCTGATCTTGTGCAAGAGGAGATAAGGCGGAGTACCAGGGATGGATCTTCATCAAAGGCATCTAATGAATAAGATTGCAATTTGGCTGCCAAAGCAAGGATGGGGAAGGGCAAGAAGAATGCTTCTCAATCCGGTGCGGATGGTAAAGAGCGTGACATGTCCAAAGTGAAGTGTTTTCACTGTCACGATCATGGACATTATGCCACAAATTGTCCACAGAAGAAGAAGAACAAGCAGGCTGCTGGAGCTGCAGCTGGTGAGGCTCTTGCCTTGCAATTTGAGCTGGACTTCTCATTTATCGCATGCATTGTGTCTAGTGCATTGGGATCACGGTGGTATTTTGATAGTGGCGCTTCCTTTCACATGACGGGAGATGTGAATCTTTTCAGCGGCTTGGTGGAGAAAGATCTCTAGTTGCATGTTGAGTTGGGCGACAATGGACGATACAATGCGACCAGCATTGGTACCATAACCTTTCAGAGGGAGTAAGGTAAACTCATTCTTTTACAAGATGTATTGCATGTACCAGGTCTAACAAAGAATTTAATCTCAGTCGCAATGTTAGAGGATAAAGGGTATGAAATTTTCTTCAGAGAAGGAAAAGTTTTCCTTCGGCACAAGGCAACGGGACAAGTCAAGAAGGTTGGGATTCGGGCAAAGAATCTCTACATACTTGAAGTAGATGGGATGTCTACGGAGCTTCCTACTGTTGGGAAGTGTGAGAAAGACATGCAACTGAAACTTGAGAGGGAGCAAGTCTTGCATGCAGGTGAAAGTGAACCTCGAGGTGTGGAGCAGCCACAAGAGGATCATGGAGTGGGAGAAACCACTCATGCAGATAAATTTCATGCCAGATGGGCAGAGGGAGTGCATGCAGCTATACCACCAGGTGAGAGGTGGGGCGACATGCATGATTAATCCCAAGAGGAGATTTCTGGGCAGGATTCATGATATGGTGTGGATCTCATGAGTTGAATCTGGCTACGAGGTGCCCACAGCGCAGCAGTAGCAGATCAGTTGGATTGATGCAGGCAGATCAAAGTGAAAGTGTCGGATACTGGAGCGCGGATCAGAGTTGACAGCAAGTGCATAATGCATAGGTGTAAGAGTTCAACAGCGCAGTGGTTCCTGATGACATGTGTAGTTGGTACCAGCAGAAGTCGAAGGCTTTGATGATAGATGCATGGAGTTGCATGGTGCATCAGACTGATTGAGTTGTTTGGAGGCCTTTCTATTTTGGCGATATTTAATGCAAAGGGTGCATGGAACATGCATGGAGTTGCATGGTGCATGCATAATTTTGCATGGTGCATGCAAAGGGTGCATGGCGAATGCATGGAGTTGCATGTCGCATGCATGGAGTTGCATGGCGCTTGGGAAGGTTGCAGGGCGAATGCATGGATTTTCATGTCGCATGCAAAAAAAGTCCTTTCTTGTTGAGAGGGAGTGTTGAAAATGGCAACAAGAAACAGTGAAGGAGGCTTCCTGAAACATCTTTCCTGATCCTAGTTGGAAAGTGATCACCTAAAATAGGTGGGGACCACACATGTGATTTTTGTCGAAAAGTCTATTTTTAGACTATGTCTATTTTTAGACATATGGAGCATGGTCTAGGAGTTGCAGGATGCTATTCTTGGATGATTGGTCAAGTTGGTAAAAATAGATGGACAACTATTTTTAGACATACAGGTCGAAGTCTATTTTTAGACTGCCTGTCTAAAAATAGGTCAGTCAAATATTATTAACCCTTAATAATATTTGGACTATAAACATTATATTTTCCTCTTGGAGCACTTCATTTCGAGCTACAGATGTGGCACATGTAGCTGGCAGAAGGAAATTCGAATTTCCTATGGGTTAGTTGACCTATTGCATGGTTGACTTCAGTTAGAACTCATGTGGCAGAGTTTGGTGGAGTTGATGAGACAGTTGATAGAGTTGTGTTCGGTTTAACTTAGTTGAACTAGTTGTATTTAGTCTAACTGATAAATACACTAGTGATGAGTGGTGTGAATTAATTATTAATTAATTCACTAATTATTAACTCATTATTCAACTAAAGAACACATCAGTTAACAGGTGGAGACCAGTGTTAGAGGTGGGTGAAAGGGTGGAGTCTACTATCAGTTGTGACTATAGTGTGCATGAGATTTGCACAAACATTGAAGGAGATTGCCAATGAGGATTGCGCAGTTAAATCCAAGGGAATTCGAATTCATTCAATCCATTCTCTCATCTTGGATTGCGCAGTAGAGGCAGGCAAACAGTGGAGGAGTTTTGAACCCGTGACTTGTTCAAACTGAGCTAGTTTGTGTGTAACTTTTGGAGACAGTACTGAGTACTTGTGAGGAGTATTTTACTGAGATTGTTACATGATTCTTATTCATTATAATATACAGACAGTATGTGGTTTTCAGCTGTAAGCTTTCCCTGGTATACATACTATGTTATATGTGTTGAATTTCTATGTGCGCATGTGAATGTTTTCAATACCGCTTGTTGTTTTTATTTCCGCATGTGATGATTAATGCGTAGAAGAGATTATGTGTTATGTATGAAGCTCAAATAGTATGTGACCAGGATAATCTTGGTGAATAATTCATCGAATTATTCAAATATCTACATCACGATGGGCAGCACTCATGCCCAGATCAGGAGGGGGCCAACAGATGTCCTGGAGGCCCGAGTTATTTGCATGGTTACAGCGTCAACTAATCGTAGTTGAGGATTGGTCCTATGTTAGGTTCGATTTCACTGGAGACACAGATCTTCCACTCCCAGAGGGGGAGGACTGGGACGAGGAGCTGGGTATGACTCTTTTTTTGATTTTCTATGTATTTATGATTTTTATGATACATGCCTAGTCTAACAATATTTATATGTGTATGCAGATGTTGGCTCAGAGAGACCTACCGGTATGTCACCTATTGCATGGAGAACTCCTCTCGCATATGACCCTCAGGCAGAGGGTGCCGGATGAGGAGATTTGATCCAAAACCTTGAGGGAATTTCCCGGGGGATTCTAGACTATGCATGGCTAGCAAATGTCCTGATGGCATATCAGAGACACACCGTGGGGGTGCCTAGTCGCCTCCACTGACTACAGAGATTCTTGGTGCGTGCGGTGACATGTTACCACGAGCACCATGCTGATTAGACATCTAGGGATTTTTCATGCATATATTTTTGAGAGACATGTCGTCTCTGGCTGTATTAGAATGAACATGTATATTTTGATTTTATGTGATGCACACTATGCAAACATTTCGACACATATATATATATACCTATTTCTGGATGGATATTTTTACATGTGATGATGTTTTTTATATGCCATGCAAATGTCTAATACAATGCTAATGTATCAGTTGCATAAAAAATGACCCAATGAAAGAGTTCACAAAATGTATCTAATCACACATTTTATTTTTGTGCAAGCTTAAAAGCACACATGAAAGCACACATGAAAACTATGCTTGGAAATGAGTTTTATTTTTGTGCAAGCTTAAAACACAAACTATGAGGAAAACGGGCATGCCCCCCAGCATGGTGTCTCAATTAGAGGTGCATGCCCCCCAAGCTTCAGTCCATAGGAAATGGAGTGAAGTTTCAAAACACAAGAGATGTGATCTAAATCTAACAAAACTCGAATTGAACGGGCTCGTGCTTCATTGTTTTAACGAGGTTGACACACTTAAAAGAATTGTCCTCGTAGAGACTTGTTTCATTGTTTAAGGATCTTGAGACAAGAAGAGGAACTGTGCTCTGATGAGATCAATGGAGGAGGCTCAGGAGGGGGATAACCAGATACATCATGCTCTAGACAATCATATATTTCCCCCAGGCTGGGCATGAAGGAGGAACGATGGTGTCCATCGCTCTAAGGCAGCTCCTCAAGAGACATTGTTTCAACAATGGCTTCGTCAGAAGGGAAGATCTCTTTTAGAGGGTCAGACGAGTCGGCCTCACCGAGCCAGGGGGATTGGGAATAGATATCTAAATCCATTCTCGAAGGATCATGTTGAGGAGGAGGAGGATCGGATGCGGTGACAATTTCATAGTAATTAATCTCTACTGGATTTAAGGGCATCGATTTTCCAAAATCAGTCACCTGTTCAGGTGAAGGGATGAACCATGGGTCTTTAAACCTTGAGATCATATTAACTTGAACGGTGTGCGCTGGTGGCGCGGGAAAAATACCCATGAGGACGGGGTCCTTGAAGGGACCGGGTCCTACACTGTCAAGGGGATTGGGGATCTGATTCACGTAAGGAACGTTGTTCTCAAAGGATGAGGTGAAGAAAGACAACTGATCCACAGTAATGATTTTTCCCTCATGAGGGAACTTGAGAACCTGGAAGAGGGTGGACAGCACGCATAGCATGGCCTGAGTGCAACTGCAGTTGAGAAGAAGATTGTAGTTAATCTTGGCGTCAACCACTTCTACTTCTACGTTGACTGTCTTCCCTTGTAACGTAATCGGAAAACTCTTGAGAACACCTAGGGGTTTTGATTCTCGACCATAGAATGCCTCTAAGGCATTGGGAGACAATGAAAGAGCTGGAGAGGCAATGGCCTACCAGCAGGCGGATGACATAACACAGGTGGAAGCACCTTCATCCAAAACAGCCCTATGGATGTTGAGGCCGTTGATCCTGACTTTTATAACAAAAGAAATTTGATGTGGAAGTCGGGGGGAAAAATTTTCTAGGTCGAAGGTGAGAAGATTAGAATCAGTGGGATCGATTCCACCGATCGCAGACAACAGAGCTTTGTGTTGTGATGGGAAAATTTTAAGGACTTCTAATGCAAACATGGCAGAAGGCGTCTGTGCCAAATCCTCAACAATACTGTAGTGCTGAGTGGCATGGGCATTTGGGTTGTAGGAATATCTTCGCAGAATGCCTTTAGAAGGTGGCCACACAACAAGTTCAGCGCTGGGCTTCTCAATTTCCAAAGGACCGGAGACAGGTGGGGTATGTGGGCCATCCACGAATTCCTTTCCAGCTGCCTGGCATGGTCTGGCATAATCCTTTGAACGCATAGCAATTGAGACAGGTGCAATACCATTCATCGTAAAGACCTGGGACCCAAATGGCGCAGATGGTGAAGGCTATTCAACCATATGGGTCTGCTGAGATGGGAACGGTTCTTTGAGAACTGCTAGAGTCCCTTTGGAGCCTTTGAGAAGTTGACTAAATTCAGATCGTCAAGGACAATCTTTGGTATAATGGTCTCCTTCACAAATAAGGTAGGGTTACTTCGGTTTACGTTGGGAACCTTCATCAGTAAAAGGTTTAGAAGATTCTAGTTTTGGGGCATCGGGTTTGGATTTTCCTTTGCCCTTATTCTTTCCTTTGGAGGCCTTTTCCATAGGATTAGCTTGAATGGCTTTGAACTCCATAGTTTTTCCAGAATCTGGAGGGGCGAGAAGAGCAAAATTAGTGGAAGAATTGGACTTCTGCTTCCCATTAGAGGATTTCCGAGAATTTTGAGAAACGGAACCAATAACACCATCCACCGCTGGGGTTGGTGGTGTTTTAGAGGTTCCTGGCTATGGAGCATCAGTCAAAATGTCATAAAGCGTGCCAGACTGAGAGTACACCAGATCCAGGTACTGGGCACACGCGATGGCTTGTTCTTCAGTCACACATGCCCCCATAGCAATATCTTGAGCGATTTTGTTAACGAAGGAGGTAGTGAACCAATGAGTTAGTATCTGATCAGGTATATCAAACTTGATCAATCTACGATGACGTTGCCACTCATGAATGTGATTAGATATGTCAGTAGCTTTATCCTGCTTCAACGAAGTTAGGAGATGTGTCCCGACTTCATAGCGAACTGGTAACTGAAAGTGAGTCAGAAAAGCCACAGCTAACGTATTGAAGTCTTGAAAGATACCACGGGGTAATTCTATATACCACTTAGCGGCAACACTAGTAAGAATGTGCTGGAAGAGACGTAGATGAATTGAATCATCCACCCAAGAGTTAGACGAACACCATAGATGGTAGGTCATTGCATGAGCTTGGGGGTCCTCTCCAGCTTTACCTTCAAACTTAGGACAGTCGCCGGGTACCTTGGTCGGAATCGGAGGCCAATAAGGATTCTGAAGAATCAAATCATTGGTTAATTTTGAAACGTCTAGTAACTCTAAGGTAGCCAAGAACGAAAATTGTGGATTGAAAGGCATGCCAGGCCCTCGATAAGGACCTGTACCTGTACTTCACCCTGATTGAGCACAACCTTTCCCCCATGGGTTCTGTCTCGAAGGATTATGACTGTAGGGGGTATAGGCCGTATAACCAGTTTGATACAGTTGCTGGTAACCAGTGTACGGGGGTTGATAACTGGGCTATGGACCCTGATTATACGTCGTCCCCGTTTGAGTAGTATGCGGATTTGGCTGCTGAGTATAGGTATAGCCTAGTTGTTGAGGATAATAATGGAAACCTTGGGGCGAGTTGTAAACTGGTCACGATTGACCTTGAGGATAATAACCACATTGGGGTTGAGCGGGTTGCTGATAGGTGGGACCCTGCTAAGCCTGATAGGTGGGATGCACCAATTGATTCAGTTGCGGCATCGAATAAATCGACTATTGAGCAGGGTTGACAGGGTGTGCAGGCTGGCCTGGTTGGACAGGTTGACCTCGCTGAACGGGCTTCCCTGGTTGAATAGGTTGACCCAGGTGAACAGGTTTCATAGGTTGTACAGGTTGACCTGGCTGATGAGGGACACGAGGCTATGCCGGATGGGCTGGTTGGCCTAGTGGTGGAATGGGGCCAGGTTGTGCCTGATAACCGGTTTGACCTACAACAATACCATAAGATGATATTGGCTGTGAAACATTTGGACCAATTGGATACTGAGGTTCCAGAAGTTGCACCATAGGTTGAGAAGGTTGGACTTGCCCCTAAGGACCATACAATAGCCCCGGTTGGTACCCCGGTTGACCTGTGGGTCCTTGAGGTTTCCCTAGTTGGACCACGGGGTGAGGCTGGATAGGTTGACCTGAAGGGTTGTAGGACTGTCCTTATGGACCATATAACAACCCCTGTGGGCTCGAAGGTTGACCTTGCGGGTCATAAAGATAACCAGGCTGGCCCGAAGGTTGGCCTTGGAAGGGTTGCCCTTGCTAGTTGTAAGGTTGCCCAACTTGGTTAGACAGAAAACCTTGACCGTGAAGATAAGCCTCTGGAGCAGGTAAACATTAAGGGTTTCCCTGCTCATCATATTGATATGGAAAAATGTAAACAGGTGTACCATACTGTCCATAATGTGAAAAATACGGATGGTTGGGATCTTGGGAGGATTGACCGACCTCGGGGTTCGACTGCTGTAGGGAAAATTGATACTCCTTAGGAGATATCCTCTCTGGAATAGCAGATGCTATATAGATATCTTCGGGAAGGGACGCAGTCCTTACGGACTGAGTGGTAACAACGAGTGTAAATGTGGCCACACAGATAATGGGCTTGACAGGTACAGACGTGCCCTGAGGGGATGACGTGATGGGTGTCCTTGGAGACATCCCCAATGAAGGAATAACTGACCTCATAGAAGGAGTTGATATCCCCATAGAGGCAACGACGGTCATAATCTGACTTAAAGATCTATATCCCGCTGGAAGTGAGAGACCGGGCGAAGACATGACATATAACTCACGGTTGTCTTCTAGGAACAACTGGTAATATTTACCAGACGTGGGGATTTACTCACTAGGAGAATGGCTGGATGAGCCCATATCTGAACCTGCTGCTAGATCTTGTAGCAAACGAGGAGGACTAGGATGAATAACAGCAGCTAGAAAAGGCAAACCCGATGTAAGAGGAGGGAAATATTCCCCTACTCCGAATCCATACCAAGCATCAGATAAGGGCCAATTGAACTCAACTGGTCCTCCAAAGGGAAGCTCAAATAGAACTAGTCCCCTGTCGGGAAACTTGAAAACGATAGACTGTTGAGGTTCAGGAGAGGACTGAGAGACCTCTGATGAATCGTCTGTATACAGACTACTAGTAGACAAAATTGAGGGTTCTGCCACTGTGACAATAATGACAACAGGAAAATATCAAACAAACACATGGGCTAAAAATACAAGGCACATAGTCAAACGGTCGACAAGAAAAATCTAAAAGGGCGTGTGATCGCAGGTGATTTATTTTACCACATTGAAACTTAGAAACTTCACCGTTTCATGTTTTAAGAGTCGAGAAATGGATGAAAGGTGACTCTATCTCTTTCAGTTTTGAAGCAAGCGTGAAAGGACAAGCGCTTGGTGATCTTTTCAAATTTAAGGAGTCAGACAAGATCAAAATCACTGCTCAGGTATTCTAGGCAAAGGGTGTACCAAATAACCATGAACTGCAATATACACCTTGGTTTCAAAATGAAAGAAAAATCAACCAAGGACTTAATGTACGTGCAGGGAATCTCCCCGAATGATGTGTCTGGTGTATCATGGGTATAGGGTGGCAGACTCGGCTTCCTATGGATAAAGGATAGCAACCTAGTGGGGTATCCCTTTATATACGCGACGGTACGGGGAGCACAAGTCCGTACTAGCACTCTCTAAAGCCAAGAGGTGAATGACAGCTACTAGGTTTAACAACGCTGGAACACGTCTCTAACCTAGACCTCTAAATGTTTCGTTAATGTTTCAATGTTTCCTTAGTGTAAATTGAATAAATTTTAATGTTAATCTTCAATTATGTTTCAATTTTCAGGCCCTACCGAGTGTTATGTATCAAAATCTCCTAAATGCACACTACATGCCACAGTATATCATTTCATTCGATGAAAGATAATTATGAGAGAGTTAAGATCTTTTCATACAATAACAAAATGACCAGAAAAAAATCACTAATGTCTCTATGCAAGCTAATGAAAACTAAAAATATTTTCTTTCAGAGTTATAAATCACTAATAACACAGAAAAGATTCGATTTGCATTAACTAATCAAGAGCACAAGAGAATTTTTTTTATTTTCAGTGTTTGAGAGAAAAGTGCACTAAACAAATGAAAAGTGATGAAATGAACAATTTGAGAAGTAATAGCAAAGGAGTAAAAACAAGCAAGTTTCACTCAATGCAAACACACAATCAGACCTCAAATTGACAAAACAATCCCTCAAAACCAAGAGAATCCCAAAGACTCAAATGAACCATGTAATCTAGGCCCAAAATGAGACAAGGTGAAATTCGAATGAGGAAGAAACCAATCACTCAAAGAATACAACAAAATGATAGACAACCACCAAACGAATGCAGAGAAGCAATCATAAAGTTGACTGAACAGATAAAAACAAAAAACTCCCATGGGAGACTCGACACATTATAGCACCTAGATGCCCTAGGGCTAGAATGTAAAATCGATAGAAGAGGGAAAACAACCAAAGGATGAAGGTCACACTCAGTCAAACTAGGCTCCAGAACACTCAGGCAGTCGTAAAAGTGAAACCAAAATCACATATCAAGTTCGGAAAGCTCAAGACAGAGCAAACCCTAGCACCTTACAGAATTGGTGTGATTGTAAGGCTACATCTAGTGCCAGAACAAGATTGGCGCGGGTAATACACTGGCAACATGCGCCAATTGGTGTGACTGTCATGCTAATAAGCACCCCAGTCGATTTTAATAAGTAAAAATAAAAAAGAGCAATCCAAGAAATAGACTAGTGATGGTGAAGCTAAACAAAAGCCAATCGCACGAAAAGAGCTGGCCAAAAGAGCTGATCAAGCAAGAAAATTCAAGAATCGACCGAAAAGACAAGACAATACTCCAAATCAACATCTCCCTACTGGAGTCGCCAATTTTTTGTAGAGGTAAATCCCCGCTGCGGACAGAGGCGATCCCTACTAGCCCAGATCGAGTCTAGCAACAATCGTATCACACTAAGGCGCAAGTTCCTAATTGCAATAGACAAAATTGCGAAGAAGGCCTTCCTTAAGTCCAATGTTGTTGTTTGCATAGAAGATAAAACTCCTGTTCCCTTGCTCCGGCAGATCACAATTCTCCTGCTTGGCATGATCGAACACCTGCACATACAAGAAACACGATGAATACACAAGTGTAAAACCCAATATGCAATTATCTATCAGTCAGAGAAGATACAACTCATGATCACAAAGTATGAAAAATACGAGTGGAACCATAACCAAAGTCTCTTATCATTAATCAGTACAAAGAAAGATAAAACCTGTGCTCTAACACTGGATCTTCCTTCGACGGGTCACAGCGGAATACGTCTCGGTAAAGCTCATCGGGAATGGGACAAGCCTCTCTCTTCGGTTGTCTTGAAAATAATCTCCTTGCTACTGATTTGGCTCTATGAGGACTATCAAGGCTCTTGCAGCATTCTCTAGGCTATTGAAGGCTCTTGAAGGCTAGCTTGCAAAAGGGGAATGACAAGTTTATATAGATGGTCGAAGGGGAGTTGGGATCCCTAAAATCATGGGATTGGCCCTATATTCAAGGAAGCTTCCATGAGAGGTGGAAAACCACTTCCTCTACATGGAGATCTGGAGCCAAACCTCCCAAATAATTTTAGAGACTAGTTCAAAAATTGGTTGGAGTCAATCTTCCGCCATTTATTTTTAAAAAACATTCCTTAATAAGCTTGGCACAGGTATAACACCGTGACAGTGCGCCAGCTGGCATGCCCTCTTTGGAGGATTTCCCCCATTGGCACGAGGGCTGAACTATCTAGTAACGCCAAGGACAAAAAGGCTATTTTAGGTTTTTTCACAAGGAATTGTCTTCAGGGGAATGAATGTCCTTGTCCATGGGGATGTCATGAAAGTGGTTTCAGGTCATGTCACTGCTCATAGGTCACGTAATAAGCCCTCCAATGTGCGGGACGAGGGATTGTAAGGACGGTGACAAATTGCTGTGTAACAGATTCAAATTACAAAACCTCCTTTCTATATATAGGAGTCCATGGGGCCACAATGTAATCCTAGCCGACCTAACAATAATAATTTAAGGGCATGATAATAACAATATGGGGGTTACAAGGGTACAATAATAACTATAAGGGGGTTACACTAACAACAATAATGGACTATACTAGTAATATAGGGACCTAACATGCCCCTCTCCTTCAAAAAAGTGTTGTCCTCAATGCCTGAGTAGCTCTGGGTGCTTCTGTGTAAAATTATCATCTTCCCATGTAGAATATTCAGTGAGTAAGTTCTTCCACTTGATGAGATACTCTGAAATTGATCGATTCCGTAGTTGTCGAGTTCTTGCTTCCGTGACCGCTTCAGGTTCCAATATGATTTTTCCTTCCTCATCAAGTTCTGGCAATACTGTTTGAACTGGAAGATTTTCTCCTATAACCTTCTTTAAGCATGAAGCATGGAAAATTGGATGCACTCGTGAAGACGCATGAAGCTCCAATTTGTATGTCATAGTACTAATCTTTTGCAACACCTTGTAAGGACCATAGTAATTTGGCGATAATTTATTATCCTTCTTAGCTTTCTTGAGGGATATTTGTTTGTATGGTTGTAGCCGTAAAAATACCCATTCTCATACATCAAAACTTCTCTCGCTGTGATGTTTATCTGCCTGTTGTTTCATTCGATTTTGTGCCAAATTCAGGTTGTCCTTTAAGAGTTGAAGAACTTCTTTTTGATGCTCGATGTGATCTTCCACTGCTTGAACCTTCGAATTTTCTCTTAAAGATGATGTGATGGATGGTGGATGATTTCCATAAAGTGCCATAAATGGGGTCATTTTTTCTGCAGTATGGAAGGAAGTGTTATACCACCATTAAGCTAGAGGTAACCACTTGACCCATTGTGTTTTTTTGTCAGATACAAAACAAAATGATATCCTTCCAAAAATTTATTTAATATCTCTGTTTGAAAATTAGATTGAGGATGATAAGATGAGTTATGAGCTAATTGAGTAACCAAACAAGAAAATAACTTCGTCCAAAAATTTCCAGTAAAAATGGGGTCTCTGTCACTCACAATAACCCTTGGGTTTCCATGTAGCTTTTGAATTGTGTCCATAAATGTAGTAGCAACTGTACTTGCTTTAAACGGATGAGATAATGCACAAAAGTGTGCATACTTGCTAAGTCTATCAACTACCACCATGATGACACTCTTTCCTTCAAACTTAGGTAAACCTGTGATAAAATCCATTGAAATCTCCTCCCAACATTGACTTAGAATGGATAAAGGTTGTAGAAGACTCGGGGTCTTAATTGTCTCAACTTTATTCTGCTGGAAAACCAATGCACCACAAACTTTTGAATATCAGATTTAAGGCCATCCCAAAAAAATTCTTTCTTCACCTTGTGGTAAGTTTTTAAAAATCCTAAGTGTCCTCCTAAAGGAGAAGTGTGCAATTCCAAAATAATCTTTTGTTTTAGTTGGTAATTCTTACAAAGATATAAGCGATCTTTGTACCATAATGAATCAATTTTCCAACTAAATGTATCAGATGTATTAAGATCTTGCTGCAACTTTTGAATAAGTGTCCACACTTCTTCGTCCTTCTTCCATTCATCTCTTAATTTGGTTATACAATCTCGTTGGATAATAGAAATGGCACAAAGAAATGCTTCCACCTCTTCATTCTTTCTTGAGAGTGCATCTTCAACAACATTTAGCTTCCCTTTTTTGTATATTATTTCAAAGTCATAACCCAACATCTTTGTGACCCATTTTTTCTACTCTTATAAAGATAGTCTTTGTTCCAAAAAGTGTTTAAGACTATCATGATCAATTTTTACCTTGAAGTGTCTTCCCATTATGTAATTTCTCCATTTATTTAGTGCATGCAGTATTGCTAACATTTCCTTCTCATAAATAGGTTTCTGTAAATAATTTCCCTTGACTAGATGACTTTAAAAAGCAATCGGTCTTCCTTCTTGCATTAAAACAACACCAATTCCATTTCCTGAGGCATCACATTCCACAATAAAGGTTTTTGTGAAGTCTGGCGTAGCTAAGACTGGTGCTAGGCACATTGCCTCTTTAAGATGTTCAAAGGCCTTAGTTGCTTCAGGAGTCCATGAAAATGCATCTTTATTTAATAATGTTGTTAGAGGTGCTGCTATTCTCCCATAATTCTTAACAATATTTCGATAATACCCTGTTAACCTGAGAAATCCTTGCAACTGCTTTATGGTTATGGGGAATTTCCATTCATTAATTACTTTAATTTTGTTAGCGTCTACCTTAATACCCTTGTGAGATACAGTATGACCCAGATATTCCACCTCTTGTACTCCAAAGAAACCATTGGATGCTTTTGCATATAATTGTTTCTCCTGCAATAGTTTGAGAACCCTGTCAACATGTTGAACATGATCCTTCCAAGACCTGCTGTAGATTAGTATATCATCAAAAAATACTAGCACAAATTTTCTAAGGAAGGGTTTGAAAATGGAATTCAGCAACCATTTAAATGTAGAAGGTGCATTGGTAAGGTGAAAAGGGATGACCAAAAATTCATAATGACCCTCATGAGTTTGAAATGTTGTTTTCGGAATATCTTTAGTCTTAATTCTAATTTGATGATACCCTGAATGAAGATACAATTTGGTAAAATAAATTGCTCCATGTAATTAATCTAATAATTCATCTATCACAGGAATGGGAAATTTATCTTTAATGGTGAGCTTATTGAGCTCCCTATAATCTAGACACATGCACCATGATCCATCCTTCTTGTGTACCAATACTACAGGAGCAGAGAAAGAACTTTGACTAGGTTGAATTATACCCTACTCTAACATTTCTACAATCGTACATTCAATTTCAATATTTTGGACATAAGGATATCTATAAGGCCTGATGTTTGGAGGAACACTTCCTGGAATCAAATGAATAGCATGATCATGGTCACAAATAGGTGGGAGTCCTTTTGGAGTTTCAAAAACCTTGCAATGATTGTCCAATACTTTTTGGATATCTGCAGAAATAGATGATTTTGATGTTGGAACTTCTAGTGAGCATATATTTTGTGCAATTATGCCTCGTTGTTATTTATTTAGAAGATTTTTCATGACATTAGAGCTTATTATCTTTCCCCGCTTCCCTGAAATACCCCGTAATTCGACTTCCTTTCCTTCTGAAAAAAAATTCAAGAAAAGTTCTTGAAAATTAAAACCTACTGACCCCAAAGATTGTAACCATTGTACTCCTAGTACAACATCAGCACCTCCCATAGGAATGGAAAGCATTGGAATATTCAATAAATATTCCCCCATGGTTAGCTTGATATTATGGCATTTTCTAGAGCAATTTATAGTTCCTCCATTTGCAAGCATCACTTGACATTCTGGTGTTGGGTATAGGAAACAATTCAATTCCTTGGCTACCTTACAATGAATAAAATTATGGGTACTACATGAATCAATCAACACTATTACATTTCTCTTATTGATATGTCCTTCTATCTTAAGAGTTTGAGGAGTGTCAATTCCTGCCAATGCATTACATGATATGGTAAGACTCATTTCTTCCTCTTCTTGGGTTGGTTCCTGGTGTATATCCTCTTCTTGTCCATTTTATTCTTCCTCTTCACAATCTATGTAAAATAATTTCTTCTCAGCACACTTATGACCTTTAGTGTATTTGCTATCAAAAATGTAGCAAAGATATTTTGCTCTTTTCTCTTCCATTCGTTGTGGTGTCAACCTTGTAGGTTGTGGAAATCTAGGAGTATCAACACTTCCCTCTTTATAGAAGTGAGTGGTAGGCTTCCTTGTCGACATAATTTTACACAATTTTTCTTGCCAGCCTGAATGCCTTCTCCAATGAATCAGGTTCCAAAACACGAACTTCATGTTGGATGTTATCCTTTAAAGTACCTATGAATAGATCAATCTTCTGTTCTTATGGAATATCAGTTACCCTTATATTCAATTTTTGGAAGTCCTCAATGTGCTCCACCATTAAACCCTTTTGTTTGAGATTTATCAATTGGCTAAAGAAGGTGTTGCTCTTTGTATCCTCATAATGTGCTATCATTTCCTCCGTAAAAATTGACCAAGTGACAATTTTTTTATGGGAGCAAAGCAATCGATACCATACAAATGTATTTTGTTCTAAATGTAAAGTTGCAATGCGTACCTTTTGTGTGTTTTGCACATTATGGAGATCAAAATATTGCTCCATCTAAAGTATCCATGTTATAGGATCCTTTCCATCAAAATTCCTCATATCCATTTTTGGAATACGGTGGTTCTTCCCGCCAACATTATTTTTTATGAAATAGTGATTAAAATTTATTTTGTTCTCATCATGAGTTTCCTCTACTATCTTTTCACCATTAGGAAGCATTTATTGTATCTACTTTGTCAAACCTTCAATGTCTTCTTTTAGATCATTCTTCATGTTTTCCATTTTCTCATCGATATTAACTTCCATGTCATCCATCTTAGATTCCATGCCTACTTCCATGCCATCTATCTTAGATTCCATGCCATTATTCAAACCATCCATCCTAGATTCTACGCCTTTCTTCAAAACTTCCATGTCATTTTTTGTTTCTCTTTGCAAGAGTGAAATTTGTTGCACTTGCTCTTGTAATTTTGATATGTCATGTTTCCATTCTTCATCTTCATGATTCATAGTAGAGATTTCTAAAGGCTTAATGGGTGTTTAATTCTTTCTAGAGTACTAATATCTATTTTACAATATTCCCTTGGAATCAATTCAACTTGATTCTTCAAACAAGACTTATGGAATTCAGAAAAACAAATACACACCTTTTACTTGCTTTTGAGGAGCTCGATATTGAAATTCAATTATCTCTATAATTACGGATCCTCAATATCTAAAATTGAACCCTGTAGTAGTCGTTTGAAGCTTATTTCAAATTCCATAGATCTGATCTGATTTCGATTCTTCAAGACAAATTTATGTCCAATATCCCACAATGACCCAATTTTGGACTGGTTCAGTAGAGCGAACTTGTATGAAATACCACATGTCATTGTTTCCTCCTTTGGATCTGAAATTTATAGACCGAAAACTAAAGTCCGTGTACTTGCAGCCATTTTTTACATCATTCCAATCCGAAGCTCAGAGAGAGAGCTATGAAGATTTTCCCATGATCACCTCTTTGAGATGAAATTCAGAAGCCTCAAAAAGCCCTAACTTAAACAGATTATATATATGAAAATGTTGCGAACCAATATTTGAAATTTTGCGATGATGTTGCTCAGGATTTCAAATTTTCACTCTAAATATTTTAGCTTCTGAACCTTCTTAGAAAAGAATTTATTACAAAAATACCACGATGACCTGTTTAGGTTAAATTTAGGAGCCTGAAAAATGACTTAACTTGCACAGATCATATCTCTGAAAATATTGCGAACCAAGCTTTGAAATTTTGCGACGATGTTCCTCAGGGTGTTGGCTTCACACTCTAAAAATTTCCGATTTTGAGACTTTGTAGAAAAAAAATTGTAGCGAAAATTCCATGATGACCTGTTTGGATCATCGAAACCCTAGAATCTCAAAGCTTTGATACCAAATGTTGTGAAACCAACTTCAAAAAGAGAGGAAAAGAGATATCAACGCCTAAGAAATAAGCCACTTCGAGGGGGAAACCTCCAATACATTAGACGAATGAACAATTCTTGGATGATTCAAATTACAAAACCTCATTTCTATATATAGGAGTCCATGGGGCCACAATGTAATCGTAGCTGACCTAACAATAATAATTTAAGGGCACAATAATAACAATATGGGGTTTACAAGGCTACAATAATAAATATAAGGGGGTTACACTAACAATAATAAGGGACTATACTAGTAATATAGGGACCTAACATGGTATTATAACTATGTTAGATATTTTATACATGGTATCAAAGCGCCCAGAATCACAATAGTGGAGAATAAATTGAGTTTGTGTCGAACAATTTTCAAATTTGTAGGTACTTTATTTGGAGCTATAAGTTGATCAAGATGAATTTCAATGGCTTGAGACTCGAATATGCACTTGAGGGAAGTTTCAATTATATTGCATGGAAGGACAAGATGGAGGCAGTGTTGGAGGAAAATGGGTTGAGGGAATTCATAGATAATGATCTTCCCAGGCCCGCCGTAGCATATGCCCAACTTCTTGATGCATGGCAGAATAATGTAGAAAAGGTGAGGAGGATATTGTTAGAGGGAGTTCAAGATAATATTGTCTCGAGCCTCCATGGAAATGAAACTCCATATGCCATGTGGAAGGCCTTAACAGATTTGTTTGAAAGCAACAATGACCACAAAAAATTAGCAGTCAAGGACAATCTCTAAAAAATCAAAATGGAGAAGGGTGACACAATATAGAAATACTTGATCAAGTTTAATCATTGTATAGATGAGATTGGAAGTGTTGGGATTAATGTAGCTGATGATGAATTGGTGAGCCTAGAACTTCTAGGCCTTCCCAAGAGCTAGCATAGTTACCAGGGTTCTATGAATGGGAGGGATAAGTTACCAAATTGGGAGCGACTATGGTCATATTTGGTACAAGAAGAGTTTCGGTCGAATACTAGGGATGGATCCTCATCTAAGAGTGATGATGAGGAAAATTTTACTTTGGCTGGTAAGGCATAAAAGGGGAAGGGGAAGAAGTCCCATTCTAAATCCGAGACCAGAAAATAAGGTAAGAATTGTCAAATGTCAAAGGTTAAATTTTTTTACTCTCATGATCATGGATACTATGCAAAAAAATTTCCACAAAAGAAGAAGAACAACAAGAAGACTCCAAGAGCTACAACGAGTGAAGCTTGGCCTCATAGTTTGAGTTGGACTTCTCTCTCATCACATGCATGGTATCAACTATGATGGGATCTATGTGGTACTTGGATAATGGAGAATATTTCCACATGACGGGAAACAAATAAATCTTTATTATCTTGGAGTAGAAGGATCTTTAGATGAACATCAATATGGGTGACGACGGGAAGTATAGCACTACTGGGATTGGTACAGTTACTTTCCAGATACAGTAAAGTAAACCTTTCATATTAAAAGATCTCATGCATGTACCAGGCTTGAAAAAGAATTTAGTTTCAGTTTCTATGTTGGAGGATCTTGGATATGATGTGGTTTTCAGTGAAGGAAAGGCATTCCTTCATCACAAATCCATAGCATAGGTAAATATTGGAATTTTTGTGAAGAACCTATACAAAATTAATGTATATGGTTGTGCAACATTGAGCAGTAAAGCAGCGAAGGTGGTGAGCCAGGATATAGGTGAGTTATGGCACAAGAGGTTGGGCCATATACACCATAGTGCTTTGAGGATCATGCAACATATTTCTACGGGTCTTCCAAAGGGTACTGTTGCACAGATAGAAACATGCAAGGGATGTACCATGGGGAAGTATACTAAGGCCACCTTTCATGAGAAGGAGAATTGAGCAGTCCAAATCCTTGAGAGAGTTCACTTAGACGTTTGTGGACCATTCTCTACACCTTCCACAACAAAGCACATGTGTTATGTGATTTTTGTTGATGATTTTTCTAGAAAGTGTTGGATCTTCTTTCTGCAAAAGAAGGATCAGGTGTTCTCCAAGTTTTGTGAGTTCAAATAATCGGTAGAGGAATATACAAGGAATATGGTGAAGGATCTAAGGAGAGACAATGGTGGTGAGTATATCTCCAACGAATTCAAGAACTTCTGTGCCAAAGAAGGAATTGAGAGAGAATTGATTGCACCTCATAACCCACAACATAATGGGGTTGTAGAAAGAAAGAACAGATCAATTGTGGGAGCAACATGATCTATGTTGCATGATCAGGGCCTATCATTGCATCTATGGGTAGAGGCATGAAACAAAATGGTATTTGTGCATAACCAGAGTCCTCATCGGACACTTGGCATGAATACACCAGAGGAGGATTTTTCACATAAGAAACTAGATGATTCGTATTTTAAATTTTTTGGCTCATCTGTTTAATGTCATGTGACCAAATATTACAAGAAGAAGCTAGAACCAACAAGAAAGTTTGGGATATTTTTGGGGTACACTGATACTCCCCACAACTATCAGGTGTATTTTCCTGCTAACATGGCGAAAATTGTTAGGAGAGATGTTAGATTTGATGAGGAGAAAGTCATGCAATTGTCCCTTGAGAGGGAGCTTGATTTGCATGTAGATGAGGAACTCTTAGTTATAGAGGACGAACCTCACGATGCGGAGCAACCATAAGCAGAGGGTCATGGAGTGGAAATAACCACTCATGCAGATCCATCCACCAGAAATGGTAGGAAGCGCACCAGAGAGGCTGATAGATTGATGCTAGAAGTGACAGAGCATGTAGGAGAACCCACATCACAATGCAAGTAGAGAAGGTCCCCAAACAGGTACACTAGGTACATGGCTTTTATGAGCGAGTGTATTGTGACACAACCATCCTCTTTTGAGGAAGTAGTGCAGTAGCCAACATGTGTTGATGCCATGGTTGAGGAGTATGAATCCATTATTAGAAATAGTGCATGGGAAGTGGTCCCAAGACCAATGTAGAACTCAATCATTAGATGTAGGTGGATCTACAAGGCGACTCAAACAAATACCTCTAGGAGGGGGAAATTTCAAGACAGATGTGCAGAGGGAGTATATGAAGCTATACCTCCAGGCATGAGGTGGGGCGTTGTGTAGATATAATCCCAAGAAGAAATTTGGGCAGGGTCCATTGAGATGGTGTGTCTCATGGATAGAACCTATCTAGGAGGAGCCCACAATACATTAGTATCAGGAAGGGTTAGTTATATTGATCCAGTCAGATGTCAGGAGGACAAAAATTAGAGTGACTTGTGTCGGATACCAAAGCACAGATATGATTTGGTAGTAGTGGAGAGTGCATGGATGCAGATGTCAGCAATGCAAAGTGTCCAATAGACATTTTCAATAGTTAGTAGCAGTCAAAATACTCTGATGATAGATGCATTATACTGATTCAGTTGTTTGGAGGCTATTTATTTTGAGGAGAGCTGCATGTGTGAACAACACTAGGAAGTGTTGCATGCAAGAACATTCCAAAGGTACCAGATCATGACGTATTGATTCCTTTCTTGTTGAGAGGGAGTGTTGAAATTTGCAACAATAAACAGTGAAATTGGCATCCAAAAGAAACACACATACTGGTGTCAGATCACAGGTCACTCAGTGATGGATCCTAATGACACATTAGTGCGTAAGACAATTTTTAAATAAATTGGAAAATTAATTGTAATCTTATCTCATAACAGCTTGTAATAGTTAACTAAGTGTGATAGACTTAGTTAGGTCAAGAATTTTGAGTTGAGGGTCTAAGGATAGGCATGTAGAGTCATTCTATTATTAGCATGGTGTAGTTGTGGTTGTAGCACTAGTGTAGTGTGGGTGGGATCAGTTAACTCACAATAATTGAGTTAAAATTAGTTTAACTAGTTTTAATTGTTTTATGAGCTAGTGGAAGATCAAGTGAATTAAAATAGATTTAATTCACCAATAGTGATCTACCAAGTAACCAATGATTCAATATTTGTAGCTACATGCATGCAAATTTTGGTGGATACCCAGTTGAGACAAAGGTTCAAGGCAAGTAAACTATTAGTTTTATTTTTAACAAACTGCTCAGATGTAGTTATATAACCACATGAATCCCATGATGAATTGCACAATCAAGGAAGGCTAAATTTTCTATTTAATAGGGGTTTAATTCTCTAGGGATTGCGTAAGCAGGATAGGCTGATAATTGGCTATGTTTTTGTCCAATTTTTCCTAGAACAGTGTGAAGTAATTGGTAAAGTGTATGAGGTTGTGGTGATCACAAATACATTGTATTATTTCATGATTCCTTGGTTTATTATAAAAAATATATGGAGGGGTTTTGAGCAGTTCCTTTCCCCATGAATATCTGGTGTTGTGTATGTTTTTAATTATATCTCTTACTTGAATCTGATTGAGCGATTGTGATTTGTATTCCAAAAACATTGTAGAAGGATTCAATATCTTGTTTTAGTACATTACATGATCAGATTGAATCCATTGATATAATTTCTACATGGTATTATAACTGTGTTAGAGATTTTCTATATCCTAGAAGGTTCTCACTATACCGTGAAGGAGAGGGAGCGTATGTATTGCACATTTTTTCATTGCAAGGAGATAGAGAAGGGATTTCTATCAAATATAAATGTTCCATGCACTATACAAGGGGCAACTGATCAGAGATCAGTGCAGTGAGTCTGTATAAGATACAAGGGTTAGTAAATATGCTTTGAAGGTTCTCAATGCACAATTATATAAGTTTACTTGAGAAAATATCCAGTTATTAATTCGAGGGGGTAAACATTTCATCATTGAGGCTCATGAATATGAATTTTTCATCACATAGTGAAATGTTAAAGCCTTCATAATTTGTATTGGGTTGGAGGACCAAGAAGAGGTACAAAATGGGCTAAGAGAAAGAGTCAAGCATGTGTGTGCAGTGTTGGTGGCCCTGAATAGGGGCCTAGAGATTGCAGTTGCCTAAGAGAGGAGGAGGTAAATCTTAGTGTTTTTTTTTTTTTCAGTTGCAATGGTCCAGGGGTGTCTCACTGCTGCTTAGAAGTGTTCTTTTGATTTTCCTTTCTCTTGCGAAAGTGAGTAGCTAGATCACCCAAATAATCTTATACAATATGATTGATGTTGTGGGAAGTGTAATACATGACCCGTTGAAAGATATCTCTATCATTTTTAAGGCCAAAAGGCATTTTATTATATTTAAAAGTTCCCCAAGGACAAATAAATGTTGTTTAATGTTGAACTTTAGGATATTTTGTTATATAATTATAACCAAAGAATCCATCCATAAAGGCAAAAATGTCATTTCTCACACACTCATCAATAATTTGATCAATAAAAAGTAAAAGGAAAGTATCTTTCAGTAAATATTTAATGAGGTCCCTGAAGTCAGTGCACACTCAGATTGTTCCTTGCTTTTTATCAATTCAAATGGGATTTTAAACTCATTCATTCAAGGGAATAGGGTAGATGTATCTTGCTTTGAGTAGTTTCTATACTTTTCCTTCATAGTTGCAATTATCTTAGGGTTTACGAGTCAGATCTTCTAGTATACTCATTTCACATTTTTGTAGGTCTTGATCTCATGTTGTATGATGCTTGGATAAAGTCCAGAAATTTCTTTGTAAGACGATGTGAACACATCACAAAAATCCTTAATCATATTAGTATAAATATTATATTATTTAGGTATACAATTGGCTCTTATAAACATTTTTTTGATAATGTTGAGATCCTTAGAAATGTTCACCAACATATTTTGTGATATATTAGCCATTTTACCTTTGGAAAAAATGTAACCCAGTGCCAAAGGGTTCAAGGGCCTATGAACATTTCCATATGATGTGGAACATGAGAAACTAGACTCAACTCTTTGAAAATAGGTAGAAAGTAAGTCTCATGATGCAAATCATACACAAACCTTTCTACACATGTCATTTATTCTAGGATTGCTTCATCACATTGAAAAACTATGTCAAGGAAATCCATATACATGATCGATTTAGTTTCCAAAATGGGAACTGTATCATCATCCAAATATTCTGGTGGAATAGATATTGGATTATAGTCTGTAGCATTATTAACAATATCTTGATATGCAATCTCTAATTTATACATAGGATAAGCCATTCCAATGACCTTCCATTCTTTCAATGTGGCAGTAGAATAGGGAAAAGTCTAAGGGTCCTCAAATCAATTGGTCTGGAAATAATGATTATGAGGGACCACCATAGACGGAAAATAAATTTATTTAACATGCATTAATGAAGGTGGAAAAGAAAAATTTCCCATCAACGAAGAATACATTTGAACCCCCAGATTCTAAGTACTCAATTGAAAATTATTCACCAATGGCATAATAGAATTTTACAGATAATTGGGATTAGGTTGGTTATAACCCAATTGATAAATATTAACAATCATCCTTTCATGAAGGAAACATATTACATGAAATAAATTCAACACAATATCTTACATCACATAAAAAAATTTCATCCCAACAAAACATTATAGTTTAGCCTCGCATGGAGCACCTCTACTTCCACATTGACTACTTTTCCAGTACTCCAACATGGAAGGCAAGAATAATCCCATGTGGATTATGAGAAGGCCCATTGAATGTGGTTAATAGAGTCAGAGAAGGAATAAAATATCGAGACCCTATATCCTTCTAACATGTTATCGACATGAGAAAAGTGGAAGCTCCCTCATAAAAAAGAGGTTTGAAAGATAGTCTTATTCCAGTATAATGCTTTAATTTGAAAACATGTGACTCTTAACTTCCACATGTGACTTTGGACTTCCAAACATTTACCTTTTTTTCATTTCTTGAAAATACATAATTTCATTCCACATCGTGTTGCAAGACTCATTGAAACATGACATTGTGATGACACATGTAGAAGCCATAACTTGGAAATGATGACATGGAACTTCATGATGACATGGCAATGCTAAAATTCTCTCCTTGCTGCTTTGATTATTAATTATCCACGATAGATATTTTCTTGTACTTCATTTTCATGCTCCAAAGGGTCTATATCACAGTTGGAACCTTCCAAGGCAACATGATATGTCATCACTCTGTCATGATCCAATTTTCTTTAGATTTCCATGATGGTTCTTCTTTATGCTTCTTTTTTGCAAGTTCTTCTTTGTTTCTCATCCTTGGAATATTCCTGGAGAATCACCATGCCCTATTGATTTGGTACACTTGACAATAAACATCACTCATCACAAGGTAAGATCATTTTAGAAATCATATATTCTACTTTCTACTTTTCTCATGGAGGAATTTGATTGTCATAGGTGTGTGTGAGGACTAAGAGAGGGATGATTGTTTGGGATAACACAGTTGAGGTTAGTAGTAATTTAGGAAGGCACCACTGTTCACTAGAAATGCACAATGAAATATAAGGAGGCACTCTTTAGGGTCCAACGTAGTGAGGAAGTGCAAGGGACAAGGTTGATGAGGTTCTTGACCTAAATTTCACAATGCTCAGGGATTAAAGGTTGAAGGAGACAATGATATTGTAGTCGAGATTCATAGTTATTGTGGGAGGACCTCAATGTGCATTATAAATATGCACTATGTTATAGGGGATCAGGAAGAAAAAGGGATGGGACAATGAGGAATTTTAGTTGGCAGAGAAGGAAATATTAGGCACTTCAACTGCAAAATACGCAATGCTTGAAAGACAGTCTCATATGCTAGTTCAGTTTAGGTCTATAGTGGCTCAAGCATGGACTCAATATCCACTAGAAATGTACATTATGCTGAGGGAGGCTCACTATAAGAGAGGAGTGTTTATTTTTCTGAGGAAAATAGTAGAAAGTCAAGTCACTTTTCCTAGAAGGTTCTCACTATACTATGAAGGAGACAGAGCCTATGTATTGAACATTTTTTCATTGCAAGGAGATAGAGAAGGGATTTTTATCAATTATAAATACTCCATGTGTTATACAAGGTAGAACTAATTAGAGATCAGTGTAGTGAGTCTGTAAAAGCTACAAGGGTTAGTGACTATGCTTTTAAGGTTTTCAATGCACAATTATAGGAGTTGACTTGAGAAAATATCAAGTCCTTAAGTTGAGGGGGTAAATGTTTCATCATTGAGGCTCATAAATATGAATTTCATAACTTGTATTGGGAAAGAGAACCAGGAAGAGCTACAAAATGGCTAAGAGAAAGAGTCAAGCATGTGTGTGGAGTGTTGGTGGCACTTAATAGGGGCCTCAGGATTGCACTTTCCTAAGAGAGGAGGAGGGAAATAATAGTGTTTTTTTTTTCAGTTGCAGTGGTACAGGGGTGTCTCACTACTAATTAGAAGTGTGAAATTCACAATAAAGAGAGATTCTGAGGACGTGCTCTAAGTAGTGGGAAATTCTAGTGGACATGAGTTTATGGTCTGTAGACTAAAATTGTTCAATGCACTCTTACTAAGGAGAAGGATCAAGGAAGCACAATTCCCTTTAGTAATTATCTAGGAGAGGTTTCACTATCTACTAGAACTACACCATCTGCTATCACTACAAGGAAAAGACCCTCTAGCAGATGTTTTTGAGGAACCCCTTATAGAAATAGCCTAGATATCTATTTGTAGCGGAGGTCTCTAGAGGAGGTTAGTGGGTTGAGGTTTTTGATAATGTTTTTTGTCTAGTGCATTTCTAATCATAAACTGCACCGATGCATTTAACTCACAAAGCACCAATGTGTAATACAACTTGGAACACCAAGACATCATGATTTTCGTACAAAATTGCCTAGTGCATCTCATTAATGTAACGTATCGGTGCGCTACTCAGAAACAAACCCGGTGCGTCTTAAAAACCTGTGCCCAAATAGAAATAGGCCCGGTGTGCCTAAAAAACCTATGCACTGAAATAGGGTTAAATAAAAAAAAATATTGGCCAAAAAATCCACATTTTCACTTCTTTAGTGCTCCAGATCTCTCAAGCACTAGTGAGAATTTCCCTTGTGTGAGGTGCCCTGCCGTTGGTGCTCCAATTGCACACACTGCTAACGTCCATTGCCCACCTTCTCGAGTTTGAATTTTCAAAACAGTGGGAAAATTTAGTTTTGCAAATTATTTAGCAAATATGCCTCCTCGAAGCCCAAATGTACAGGTATTTTACTTGTTTCTCAATAATTATTTTTTTTAGCGGATTAGATTTTTAAAAAAAGTTCAAATTTACTATTTAAAAAAAGAAAAAAAATTCTCGTGCAGTGCGCTCGAGCCATTTGGATCGTACCATTCTTGGTGTTGCCTATAAATTTACAAGCCACATTGCAAATGGTACTAATGGAACTGCAACGGGTCCGTGTGGTATCGAAAATGTGCACAGTGTTTTTTTAAAACTTAATATGGTAGTGCGGTCGTTTAAATGACCGCACCGTTGACTACGTTAAAGTGTTAGGAGGGTAGTGCGTTGACTAAAATATCCACCCTGGGACGGATAGTTCGATCAACACACTGCTCTCTAGACACTGTTACATAGTCAATGGTGCAGTCATTTAAATGACCATACCGTTGACCATGTACTAATGTTAGGAGGGAAGTGCACTGACTAAAATTTCCGCCCCAGGGCACATAGTTTGGTCAGTGAACTACCCTACCGACATTGGTACATAGTCAATGCTACTGTTGTTTAAATGACTACACCATTGACCATGTACTAATTTCAGAAGGGCGGTGCGTTGACGAAACTATCCACCCTAAGGTGAATAGTTTGGACAGTTCACCTCCCTCCCAACACTGGTATATAGTCAACAGTGTGGTTTTTTACAGTACCGCACCTTGACAATGAATTAATGTTGTGTGGTGCATTGACCTAACTATCTGCCCTGGGGTGGATAGTTTCATCAACGCACCATGGGAGAAAGTACATTTTTATTTTTTCTTGCGCTGCAAATTTCCATGTGCACCGAGGATGGTGCGCGATAAAAAAATATGCAATGGTACTCATGCATGAATTTTTTTTTGGGCACACAAACTGTTTTTTTTTTAAATATATATATATATATATAGATATATATAGATATTTGTAAATAAATATATCATTTACTAAAAAAATGTATTTAATATGTCAATAATTCAACGACGTCAAAGGATAAAATAAATGGAACAAAAAGAACATATGGTGGAGCAATATAACGCTTTTCGCCTGTGGGAGGCACGAGAGAGGGAGAGACTTATGTACCCTCATCGTATTACGACACCCACCCAGTTGTTCCTAAGGTAGGTAGGCCTCCTCAAGTTCTATGAGGAGGCTACATACCTAAAGGGCCATAATGGGATACTAGGACAACTCATCTTCAGGTGGGATGTGCACCAACAGGCTTTCCGAGTTGGTCTTAACTAGTGGTACACACCCACTAAGGAGGACATATATTTTATTACTAGCCTATCTAGGAGAGGGTATGACTTTCCCTCGTTCCCAAATGTCCCCGACGGATATGCAATAGGGAGTCATTTGGTGTACTCCCAATGATACATTAGCATCGATATAATTTCTCCTATAGATTTTCAGGTCTCTAGTGGTTAGTTACGTATTTCTTCATTTGGTGCAAAGAAGGTGAGGTTCCTCTCACTAATGATGAAAACAATTTAACACCATACTAGTGATGGGAAATGCATTAGTTTCCCTCTTTTATTTTATGTTGATTCTTTATTACAGGTGCCACAACTTGTGAGGTGGTCTGTGATTTTTTTGCAACAGTTTTGTACAATATTGGATAGATGTCACTCTCGGGCACATGGGAGGGTGAACTTCCACTTCACTTCAGAGTTATTTTGTTTATTTTTGGAGAGGTTTCTAGAGATGAGGCCTAATTTTGTTTCGCACCCTTGTAGGTCGATACTGCACGTACGGATGGAAATTTGGGGCTAGATGATGCCTAATAGGGGCAAGTCTGAATTTTCCTCTAGGATAACTCATGATGCACTGGAGTTTCTATATAGTGTTTATGATCACTTCTTCATTTTGGTTCCATGTCCGTATGCTGGTTGGGATTGGCGAGGGTGTGCCAACATCCTCTTCATAGAGGATGAGCCTATGGATGAGAGAGGTAATATGAGTCGCCCAATACATTGGAATTGGGCAACCAACTCTGTCAACTCCTAGTGGGGGAGGGAGTCAAGCTAGTCACTATCAAAGATATACAAGTTGTTGATAGGCTATCAGAGATATGGAGATTCATGCCTGGTGATATGTTGACCCTGATGCGACATATCATTCGAGCTACCAGATTACTGACGTCGGCGAGGAGGGTCAGTTGACGTAGGCATGGTGGAGATGTAGTACGTCGACAGTCAATGATCACATCATCTGATGATCATGAGGGGAGTGATCGTCGTTTTTGTACTCCACCTCCTCATCCACCTTACGCCGGAGATGATCATAATTAGTAGCCTGTAACATCCATCAGTCATGATCATGAGAAAGCACCTGATCCTGAGGAGGGCGTAGGTCCATCTAAGGAGGCAGGTCCATCGACTGAGCAGGCCGCTGCACCATGGCCTGATCAGCAGGTTGGACCATCCAAGGTAGTTCCTGATCAGCACGAGGCACCTCTAGATCATCAGGCACATGATCGACATCTATCTGAGCATGTCAAGGTTGCATCATCAAATGCTCAGGCCTCGACTAGTACTACTATTGCTGTACCACCAACTGATATTTGACATTTATATGTAGTTATATTACAATTGTATATATATATATATATATATATATATATATATATATATATATATATATATTGTTAGGTCATGTTAGATATGTTCATTTAATTTGCAACTTGCAGATAAATGTGTATGTGATAGAAGTTATTTGACATGAGATGTATGTTTGATGTTTGTGTTGTGATGATGTCATACAATGCTTGTGTTTTGTTAGATGATCATGAGCACGATGATTAGATGATGTTAGCGAATTTGAATGTGGTTTTTAGTCAAATATGATGTTTGTACGATGGTTATCATGATTGTGATGTTTATTTTTAATATTAAAGCATGATATTTATTAAATATTATGTCATGATTGTAATTGAAATTTTAATTTTAATTGTATGTAAAATTGTAATTGTAATTTTAATTGTACTTTATTTCCTTACTTAATAGAATTAGTCTTATTCAGAAAACAAAAAAAATTTAATTGTAATTGTATCTAAAATATTTATAAAATATTAATTGTATTAATGTGAAATGATTGTAATTGTAATTTTAATTGTAACTGTATGTGAAATTGTAAAATTGTAATTGTAATTGTAATTATAATTGTATGTAAAATATTTGTAAAATTCTAATCATATTAGTGTGAAATGATTGTAATTTAAATTTAAATTTTAATTGTATGTAAAATTGTAAAATTGTAATTGTATTGTAAAATTGTAATCGTAATTTTATGTATTGTCAGCATTCAATGTTATTAAAAATTTTAAATTTTTAAATTTGTAAAATTGTAAATTAATTGTCAATTTTGAACCATAACTACCGTAAGTAAAATGTGTATCGTAAATATTGTTAAATTACCATAATTGTAGAATTGTAATTTGTATGAATATAAATAATTGTAAAATAATAAATCTAGAATTATCTTTATTTTATTATGATCTTACACACCAAAAATAACAGCATAGATTTTGGAGATATCATTCACACACATTTAAAGCAATCAAGTAGTTGTATTACTTTAGGAATTGACATTATAAAAAAAAAAACTTTATATAGTACGTCATTGTTTTCAAGATCAACATAATTGCAAATTATCACGTGAAATGATTTTAACATTAACACAATGCAAATTACCAATTAATTCAAAATAAAAATTATAATATTTCGAAAAAAAGAGTCTTAGTTATAAGGTAATTAAGTCTTATTCTTTATAAACCCCATATTAAAAAGTATCAATGATTAAATAACACATGTAGCATATCACTCTCGGTTCTCATGATCACCCTCATTATCTTCCAACTCGCTTGACATGATAACACTATTTTTCTCAAAAATATATTTTGATCTGGGGTCATGTCTCAATACGAACCACTAATCCCTATCCAACACATCTGGGTCAAAAAAACACGTGGTTGCAGTGTTTGGGGAAATCATAGGGCTCCTTAGCTTCATCCCACATCTTTCTAGAGTTGATACATATCAACCTACTCTCGTGATCTTCCTATACATTATTTTGATGAAAGGTGTCCCACCACTTGCACCTAAAAATAAAAAATTGGAAAGAAGATAAATCCACTTCAATGATCTCTTGTATCTTTCCGATGTAACCTAACGTCCCTCATACTAGGTTTCGATCATGTTGGTTAGATAGACTAGGTTGATCGAACTCAACTTCCACTTCACAGTCTTGTGTCATGTTTCCATCATTGAAATTTTTTGTGCGAAAATGGTGTCCATATGCCCACATAGATGGGAAGAAATGCACCTATAAAAAGGTTAAAAATTATAGTGTCATGTGTCTTATAATAACCCAACAGTTAAACTATGAAATATAGACATAATTTCATTTGAAAGGTGCCTTATTAAATTTAAAATGTACATAAATAGATTATTACCTAGTGGGTTCACCCAACCCCTACGTTTAGCGCATCCTCTTCAGCACGCGGGTAATGACTGGTTGCACCGTATTTCTCTTTGAATTGGTAAGCAACCAAACTGTTGGGGCATAATTTTTGCATATTTGTTTTAAATGATTGGGATAAGTCACAATTCTACCATTCAACCATCTGAATTATTTCCTGTCACTCTCCCATTTCATCCTCTTTTGTTCATACAATGCGACGCACGGTTGTGTCACTTTGGAATTGTAAAGAACGAATTTATTGATTTCTTCAGTTTTTGCATTCGCTGATGAAATCAAACCGACATATAGTAAATAGGAGATCAAAATATACATTATATTGAAGTTCAACATGAATATTTTCTTTGTGTAAATTTGAAAATTTATAAGTCGCTTACTCTTTATCAAGTGCATTTTTCCATTCATTTGGAGCAACTCCCCTTTTCTTTTGTCTTAATCCCTTTCATCATCCCAAATACCACACCTGGTCTATTTTCAATATGCTTGATGTATTCACTGGCATGATATAAAGACTCATATGATATGTACCCCTATGTATACCCCTCACGTTTTACCCTTATCGAACAAAACCTTTCAATTTATTCATATACCTCTCTAAAAAGAACGTCCAACGACAAGAAACCACCCAAACTAATTCAACCTCATCTACTAGGTCTATTAGAAGATAAAATTGCAAGTCCATGAAACCCGTCAGCAGTTCCTTCTTAAAAATACAAACAATTTCAACTATCTCTTGATGCCACCGTGGAATGCTAGCCACATGAATATCCTTTGACATGATCCAACGTACAAATGTAGATAATTTATATATGGCACATCCTAGGTCTTGGGGAATTCATGTTTCACACACCCACACACAAACAAAGGATAATGACACTGCAAAGTTATAAACACATGCAATAATATACATAATTATTTATGTTTTATGATCCCTGCATGGGATAAAATTTATTAATATAACAAATAATAAAATCATGCTTTTGAAAATATACGTACTCTTATAATATTCAAATGGCCATGTGATTCCAACCCCGAGAAATGGTCATCCACAGTGAAGCAACACCGTAGTGAAGAACCATATGAAGATGGAACTGTCACACCCATTATAACTTCCTTTGCAAAAGAAAGATCATATTTTTTTAAAAACCATGGGACATCACCTTCTTTTAAATACCATGAATTATAGGGAAAAACACCTGCCTCTAGTCCTATACATTCTAATAGTCTTGGCCGACATTTCTTTTGAGTTTTTGAAGTAATAATATATTTCCTAACAGCCAATGTGTCACTTTTTTTCGGTGATATGTGCCTCCATAAAGAAGATGAAACATTTTTAAATATATGCATGGGATCTAATAAGTGGGTAATATTAATATGCTCCGAATATGGGAGGTTATAAATATAGATTTCCTTTTCATCCCAATGGTAAATTTCTCAACATAAGTGTCAAAGAATTCTGGATCATCGAACATAGGCTCCCAATTTGAATAGAACATTTCTATGAAATCTTTCTCCTTATCTCTCTCTCATATTCTCTAAGCCATTCAGCTGGTGTTGTTATGGGATGCCTTTGGGTTCTCTCTCATTTACAATTGAAAGCGAATGCTTCTCTTTTGTAAGGGTGTTTTTCTAGGGGGAATAACCTGGAGCAGTCATACACTGGATTTCGTAGGTCGTTGGACCATTAAGATTTCGGAGAAGGTACACAACATTTACATCCAAAATACATTTTTTTTACAAGACCTACGAGATTATCGTATACAATTTATATGCATGGCACGTTAAAGAATATCCTAAATATCATAATAATTAAAATGAATTAAATAAATAATATGCAAATAAATATTGTTACATATATAAAAAAATCAATAGACATATAATTTACCAGAGAAAACTCCTAAGCGTGGATAATCATGTGTTTTTTAAGCACATATGTCATACAACATAAAATTCCTCTCTACTATGATGGGTCCTGATACATTGTATACATTTATCCCATCCCATAATTCCTTCAATTCATCTACCAATGGTTCTAAGTAGACATGCATATTCTTCACTTATCTTCTACCATGGACTATGAGAGGCAACATAAGATGTTAATTATTCACGAAACCCATGGGGGGATATTTTTATTGATCACTGATATAGGCCAAACAACATATTTGGTGTTCTGGAGCGAATATGGGTTGACACCATCCATGGCTATGCTGAGTCGTAGACTTCGTACTTCATCCTTGAATTTTTCGGGCCATGTATCCTCTATATTCTTCATGGCTATTGAATATGTTGGGATTCACATAACTCCCAACTCACTTTTGTGTGAGGCATGCCATCCCTGTAACATATCTAATTATTTGCAAAAAAAGAGCCTTAGAATCCTTGGGATTATAGGCATGTGCCTCAATATCTTGAAATGAGGACCACGTGATTTACCCTTATTTTTTTATTTATCATGCATTCCATGCCACCATTTCAGACATATCTCTTTTTATACATATTTTCCTCTATATAGAATTTAATCATTTGGACATGCATGATATGATATGTACTCAATGCCCAACATTTTCAACAATTTAATTTTTTCTTGACAGCTACTGGGCAAGACATTATCACTTAGAATAAACTTATCTTTGAATAACATATAGTTGGTCATTGACAATAGTAAATTTAAATTAATTCCAATATAATGATTAATGTTCATAAAATTTACCATTTGTAATTTTCATTGTGTTATTATATTTATCAAAATATAAGGGATCAGGAGTTGATGGTCAATTACCTAAAAATTTCCACGAAACATGCATTCGAAAAGCCAAAATTTTCTTTCAATTTGTACAGTAACATCATTGTCGCCAATTGGGTAGACTTTGACTAACCTCCAGGTCAAAAGAGAGGTGTGGTGGAAGAAAATTTAAGGCTTTCGAAAAAGGTAACAGTGATATGAGCATCATCCCCTTCCTGATCATCGTTATGGATTGCATTAAGAACATTTTCTCCATGGAATTCGTATCCCTTATGTAATAATCATCCATAACAACCTCTATTTGATTGCCTCCATTCCTAGCTTGTGAAGAACTAATATTGCTATAATCATTCCTAATTGGTGAATCAAGACATAGTGGGAATTGAATAGGTGGTTGATTCAACCATTCTTGCTATTTCTCCTCTCTGATTTTTTCTCTTAATTCAACCTTCTCTCGATTTGACATTATCATGGGGTGCAACGGAAGATGGTAGGTAGGTCACTCATCATCAAGAGAATAGTAATAATTTCAAAAAATATATTCGAACATGATTAGCACAAAATCTATGATATTAATTGGTTTGAACAAAATCTATCTAAAAAAAATCTAACAAAATCTATGAACATGATTTGAACGCCAAAAATGCATGATTAATTCGTTTGACGTTGAAATAATTACATTAATATCCCAAACAATTATTATTACCATTATTGTCCCAGGATTGTGGCTAGAAGATGCAATGTTACAATTGTTAGGGTGAAGCGAATGTCCATTTTCATCTACCAAATGCACCTTGTGGTATGCTTCTCCTGATAAGAGCTTCCAAAGTTTTGGGGTTATTTGAATATTTTATGCATTTAAACTAGATTCTAAATCTACATGAACCTGAAAATATGTAGACATTAATTTTATTAACCTAATTGACATGGAAAAAATAAATAAATTCAATTAGATAATGAAAATATAAATAAAATATGAAGTAAATATTACGTCTCGAGATGGATAGGGAGAACTCCACGATGGACTTTGAGAAATATTATGGAACAAGATGGTTTTTGAAGAATTTTCCATTCGATATAATTATGATATTTTCTCCCTGCGTTTTAGCAAAATCAACAATAAATTTTGGTGTACACACCTAAAAGTAATTTCAGAGTCTTAAAAATGGACTTATTGTTATCGGTGCTAATGTACAGTTAACCAAACCAGTGAATTTTAGTTACTGTGCACCGGTGTTGTGTTATTAATTAACGCACTGTGCCGAATAGTCGCAAATAAAAAAGCACAACTTTATTTTTTTAAAGTGAAAAAAATAGGTAAATTGAAAAATGGGTGGAAAATTATTTTTGAAAATATAATTTCATAAAGCAATTCTTTAAATAGTAATTTTTTTTCCTTATTTCATTATTTTTGCAAAAATTTTCAGGGAGAGGTTTACACGAGAGACATACCTAGAGCAAGAGATCATGAGAGCACTATGGAGCAGTGAAATACTTTCGAACATAACTATTCAGAAAGTTGGAATTCTAAACCTCTAGTGATTCAAACCCTGTAGCATAGAATTTCAAACCATATAGTGATTAAATTTGACTGTAATAATTGTTTTTTTTACATTTTCTATCTGATTTAATACATGGTAAGTAAAAAATTTAAATTTTTCTGTTCATTTTCAGGAAAAAAAAAAAAAAAAGTCCATCCTTATGCTAAACCCTTGATTATTTTTGTTCCCACCCTTTCTTCTTCCTGTTTCTGTGACTTCAGAATTAGGGATTTTAATTTTAGATTTCTCGATTTTATTATATATATATATATATATATATATATATATATATATATATATATATATATATATATATATAGGCCTATGAAATCTAACCCGCATGACGACTTGCAAAGTCAGATCCCAATCCATGTCGACCCTTGTGTGAATTTTTAATTTTTAATTTCTTTTAATTGGTGCGCCCTATGTAAAATAGCGCACATGTGTGCTATTTTATCATAGCACACTGCGCACGTACTATTTGATAAAAACAATTTAAAAAGATATATTATTTTTAATCTTTGCGCCCTGTGTAAAATAACGCTCCAGTGCGTTATTTCCTTATAGTGCACCATGCACGTACTATTTGATAAAAAAAATTTGATTCATTTTATATCTGTGTCAATTGGTGCACCAGTTAACATATAACACACTCAGTCTCCTTGTTGATAGAGAGAATCGTACGGTGGTCTTCTATTTTCTCTGTGCGTTTATAAGAACATGCCACACCACCCCCTCCACGACATCATATGCTACAAAAACTAGGACTAGAGGATTTTTGTTAATTTTTCTATGTTAATTGGTGCGATAGTTAACATATAACACATCAGTTCTCCTTGTTGACAGAGAGCACCTTATGATTTTTCTACTATTTTGGCGGTGTGTTTATAATAACATGCCGCACCGACGTCGGTGCGTACTTCTTGAAAGACACACCGTTTTCTTGAATGTCTTTTTTTATCTGAAACGTTTTTTATTTATTTATAAAAAATATTAATGAATGGTATGGTACATGTTTCATATTTATAAATAAATGGCTGACAAGAGATCAATGAACAAAAATACTGATATCACATCGAGAAAAGAAAAAAAGGCAAGTTCTTTGTAAATTATTTACAAAAATTATTATTTTTCAACTATATGTAAGATTAAATAATATGTATTTTTTACTATGTATCATGCAGAGCCAAAAAATGACGAAGATCGATAAGATTATTTCTGATCTAGGACCAGAAAAGTGCAGAATCTTGATGTAAAAATTGTAGAATGATGAGTCAGGTGAATGAAAAAATGCTATCGATCCAATATGAATTTATTTTTTTAATTTTCATTAATAATATACTTAAAGATATTAGATTACATGTTTTAAAAAATCTATTAATTCACATATGTTAAATGATCTACAGGGAACAAAAACTCAAAAAAGGAATGTTGTTCTAAGAAAAGAAAAAAAGTAGAACATGAAAATAAAAATGAATTGCTCCTTAGATCATCTGGAGTGGTGCTGGAGGTTAACGAAAGGGGGAAAAACTTTTACAAAACTTTGAGGGATCTAGTGGAATGAATGTATAGATGTTTGTTCCACTTACAATACAAAAATCAATCCAATGATTCCAAGAACCAAATTTTTTCTAAACCACAGGATGAGTTTCTAAATAATTGGTCAACAAGACGTGTCAGAATTTTAATAGAAAAAACGTACAAAAAAAGGGATGAAAAGCTAATATTTATTTAAATGTCTTTCTAGAATTATAAGTATATAATACTAGAAATCAATCATTTATAAATATCAATTTTGTTATATTTACTTTTCATATATCAATATAAAAGTTAAATAGTTTATTGTCATGTTACATTTTCAGGAAGATTATGAAAATATCAAAGGATGAACTAGCTGATATCAGAAATATGCCAGTAGGAATGTCCAAAAAGGTGTACAAGGAGATGGTAAAAGAAATGGACATAATTTCATTTCACGAGGAGCCATCTCAACAACAACGTGCTTCAAATGTAATATGTAATCATTGATTTTTTCAATTAGGTACAATGAATAAACAATTTAGCATTAAATATTAATTTTCAAGTATTTTATTGCAGAAAATAAAAGAAAATGGAACCCATTCAACACATAAGATAGGACGAAAAGGAAGAAAATGATTGATATCTAAGTTTGTGAATAATTATTACTTCCTTATAACAACTTAACTAGATTTCATTTTTTTTATATTTTAAGTTGTTTTACAACAATCATCATTAAATGTATTCAAATAGGTGCTAACATACAAAGAAGAACCATCACACGAATTGATTGAAATTGGGTTAAATATGGGTTGTCAATATATGTTGGCATATCATAAATTAATTATGGAATTTGTAACCATCTATCGATCTTGTTTTACTTAGCTCTGTCTATAATTAATAGAAAAAAAACTCTTTTATATTAAATATATAATTTGTTATGGGGTATAAAACTTTCAGGAAACAAAGTATGGAACTGTGCCAACAAATGAAATGTTGGAAGATGACATAAAATTTGATTTTGAAAGAATTTGTATAGTTCATGAGTCAATTCTTGCAATGGTACGCCATTTCTTTTCGATTTACATTGATGTATATTATTTGATATTGCAATTTTCATTATTCTCACCAATATATATAAACTCATTACAGTTTCTTTTATGCTTGTATATGGAAGGTGGAGGAGAAGAAAACAATCAACACCGTGAACAAAACATTCCTCAAAATAACCCAAGTTATGGAAGTAGTGACAATAGTTCAAGCGAAGAATGATGGTTAATATGTTTGGATATCAAAGCAAGGCGTTGTATTTTTTGAAATATTTGTCTATGAAATCAAAAATTTTGCTTAATGTAATGGACATAGTGTCCCAATTGAAAGATAGAGGGATACTAATAACTATCCCATTTTGTATGATAAAGAGTGTCTTATATATATATATATATATATATATATATATATATATATATATTTTAAATTATTCTATTGCGTTCTCCATTGTCGCTGTGAAATGTAACACCATTGATTAAATATGTTACACCATTTTTTGGTCATCTAACCTACTATCATTAGATGGACCCAAGTACACCATGTAAGACCAATTTTACCCTAAGTAAAATTGCTTTCACTATGTAAAATAACTTAATAAAACACATTTATTAGGTTGTTTATGGTCTAAACAGGAAACCCCAAAAGGAAATATTAAACAAACCTATATTTGTTTGATTTTCCTCAAGGAATAGTTAATTAAACAATAATTTAATTATTATTCCTGGTCATGCTTAACCCAAAACAAAGAAATTAATTAGATAAATCTTTATTTATCTTATTATTTTCTAGGAATAATTATTTAAATATTATTTAAATAATATTCCTTGTTAAATATGACTAAATCACCCATAAATAATTAAATAAATCATTATTTATTTGATTATCTTTCAACCACTTCCTTAAAATGATAAATAGATCATTTATTTATTTATTATTCACAAATAAAGGGATTTGACCCAAGTCAAATACTTTTTCCCTCCAACAAATATAATAAAATATTCCATAAAAGGTGGATCTAGATTTGGTTAATATTATTTTAATCATGCACCAAGATCTAGAATGACCAAATATTTTGTTATAAATAGGAGGGTTTTTCCTACCATTCTTCACCTTTTGTTGCCTATTAGATCACTCTGGATCTATACTCTTGGTCTGACTTTGAGCCATTATCATTGTCATATTTTCCATTATTTTCTGTGTGAGCTCCCTTTGAGTTCTATCTTTGTCTCGGTTTTCTACACCAACAGGAGAGAGAAATGCTAGATCTGAAGTGCTGAGGACTTCCAAGAACCCATCCCATTGAGGAGAATTGGAAACACCTTCTGGTTTTCCTCCCAGGTGCCCTTAATACAAAAATTCTTTCAAAAAACATTGTTCTTGTCTTGTCTATTGGATGTATTGAGAAAAACCTTATTTTTACTGCTTAATGTCTCTTTATGCATAGATCTGGTTTTTTGTAGCACTTGTCTTGATCAACTAACTACATATCTAAAGATATTGGCAGCCATATTTGATGTTAGGGCTATGAGGTATGCGTGGCTAAAGTGGTCTTTTTTCGTGCACTTAGACAAAAGATTCATACTAACAACTGGCGACTCCACACGGGTTTTCAATTACGACCGCGGTCGTTTTTCATAGTCCTGCATATCCAGCTACTTCAGACCCTAGGGTTTCTTTTCAGATTTTTATTTTTCCTATTTTTATGTTTTTTTTCACCTATAAAACCATAAAACATTAAAATTTCTAACTTCCGCATGTTTCTAGCCCTATTACACAGGTGACAGACATCAGCCGCACCTGAGACGATAACTTTTTTAGAAATCTACCACCAGGACACCTGGAGTTTCAGGTCGCACTTTTCAGCCCAGAAACTGCGACCTGGACTCTAGGTCGCACTTTTTGGCCCATTAAATGCGACCTGAGTAGCGGGAAACAGCCCAAAAACTGCAACCTAAGCGAAAAACAGGTCAAAAACTGCGACCTGGACTTTTTTCTGGAATTTTTCTGAAATTTTTCTGGGTTTTGTCTGAACCTCTGTCACGGTTGTCTGACCTCCGTCTCCACCCCTTTAGACCTTTTCTTGCTCTTTTTTACTCAACTAAGTGGGAATATAGCCCCCTAAGGCCTCAGTACCCTCCACTTTTTGTGGAAGAGTTTTAGCTATTGTAAGTGTTTAAATTTTCAGAGTTTTCAGCCATTTCTTTTTCAGATCTGATCCCTCCTTTTCAGATCCCTTTTAATCAGCTCTTCTCCCTTTCAAATCACCTCCTGAAGTTTTTTTTGGATCTACCTTTAGGGCCTCCTCCTTGTCCCTTCTGTTGTTTGCTGATTTCCTCCTTTTTTACAGCCACCTCGCCTCTGCCTCTTGGCTATGTTCTGCACCTCTATTCAGCAGATTTCTCCTTTAGATCCCTGTCCCTCCTGACGTTAGATCTATTGGCCTCTTTTTAATGTGTTTTGACTATATTTTTTCCCTCTTTTAGACTAGTTTTGAGAGACCCACCTTTTTGGGTTAGATCGATGCATTGTTAGCTGTTATTTTTCTGTTATTTCAGCATTATATACTGTTCTTTGCAAATTTATTTTCAATTACACAGCACACTTTTTCTTTTCTCTCAAAACTTCAGGGTTTAAAAATTAAAATTAAAGCACGCTACACACTCACCCTAAGCGAAGAAGAGCCTGGTTACCACCGCCAAGCAAAGACTTTAAAACATTGTAAAATCAATTGACACTGCACCTTTCTGCCCTTGTTTCGACATTGTAATCACTTGATTCTGCACCTCCCTGCCTTTGTTGGTCGTTCTTCTTCCCCTTGTGTCGTGTTTGTGTTGTCACCATTGTGCCCCCAAGGCGCACATCCCGGAGACTTCTTGGCCTTCACCCTCAGTTTCCGGTCGGTTGACCTACTCCTTCCCACCGTCGTCGAGTTATTCCTCCTCCGAGTCCGCACTCTGAATCCTCTTCTGATTCATTGGGTTCTCCTTTTACTTCTGGTTCTCCCCCTGTCACCTTCACTATGTCTGGTCCAGGGCCTAACACTAGCGGTAATCCCGCCCCTAATGTTGGGACTACTACTAGCGGAACCGCCACAGGAACTACCTCGGCTGCACCTTTGCTCCCTTACATGGCAGGCCTCGGCCTCCCTGATCTCAATCAGTTGACCAATGACCCTATCCGCCACGATGTTGGTTGGCCTGCTATGCCAACCAAGCTCCCCTCTGACATCCCTATGTTTGAAGGCCTTGCTGGAGAAGATCCAACCAACCATGTCCGATCTTTCCACATGTGGTGTTCCTCCAATTCCATTACCGATGATTCCATCTGTCTTCGGTTGTTCCAACGCACGCTTACGGGTGAAGCTTCTAAATGGTATGTTGAACAGGCCACCTCTTCCCATACCACCTTTGCGACCATTGCCCAAGCCTTTTTATCTTATTTCCAGCTCCCTCTCTAATACGACACTGGTACTGAGCTTTTGACCTCCTTCCGTCAAACCTCTTCAACCCGCCTTTCCACTCATGTCCAGGAATGGCGGAGAAGATGGAGCTTATGTCGAGCTCCCACCTTCGAGGATCGGGTGTATATGGACTGGTTCCTTTACACTCTCTTACCTCCCATCGGCAAAGATGTCGCCTCCCATTTCCCTCAAACCGAAGAAGCCGCCCTCCAAATAGCCTTGAAATATGACCTGATCTACACTCAGTCTGGTTATGTTTATACCGTCCTTCCTGACCTCCCCAGGCTCGGTGGCGCTAATGCCCTGGGAGCATCTCATTCCACCGACGGTATCGTTGGAGCCCTTTCTCATCCGTATACCCAACCTCCTATGGGCTATGGTCTCCCTCCGGGAGGGGCCAGCACCTCTAGCACTTTTCCCCATCCAGGTAGCATGTATCCAGGATATGGCATGCCTCATCCTTTTTCCCAACCTCCTTCTTACCTCAATGTTGCCCAACCTAACCACTATCCTTATCCGCAGCCTGGTGCTCCAGCTCCTCCAGCATATGCACTTCCACCTCCATTGCCTTCTCCACCCCAGCAACAGCACCTACAGCCCCCTCTAGGGCAAGTATTTGCACAGCAGGGCGCGAATAATCCCCCTTCCTCTCAAAGAAGGCGGAGAGGCAATCAAAATCAATATACTCGTGGACCCAATCCTCAAGGTACTGACCCTAACACCGATAACCAGCAACAGGGCACTCAGCCCAAGCCGGATAGGCCTATTCGCACAAATAAGCCTTGTTCGTGTTGCGGTGTTTACGGTCATTACACTCACGATTGTCCCCTCTTACCACAGATGCGGCAGATGTGGGAGTCTCAAGCCACATTGCGAGGACAACATGCCTCCCCTCATGCTCCCCCTAATGTGGCCACTACTCAACCGGCTGTGTTTACCGATCCTTTCCCCCAGCAAGGATTCGCGGCCGGCCAACCACCTAACGGACAGGTCGCCACTCAACCTTCCCCTTCTGGTTCCTCCGATTACCAGATCCTCATGATGAACTCTGATTCCTCCTCGATCGTCGACCTTAACCTTCAAAATTGGTCTTGCTAGTACCCCAAGCCTCCCGCTCAGTCTGCCTCCGAGTCCCCTTCTTCAGGTTCTACCGAGCCTCTTTCGACATCCTATGGTCCCTTACATATCCCTCAACCCAAAGTTGAGGTTCCTACCAAGATTCCTAAAGGACCATTACGCCGAAATTATACTCTTGGTCGAGCTGCTCATTCGTATAGCGTAGTAGATGATTTGGCACAGTCTCCTGCTGCCATTTCCACATTGGAACTCCTCTAATCGTGCCCTTCCCAAAAGAAGGATCTACTATTTTCCATGGGCATTGTGGATCCTGCTGATGACCAAATTATTGTTTTCGACGCCCATCAATCGGAACATCCTCCCCTTCCTACTTCCGTAGCCTTCCAAATCCCAGTCAAAATCCGGAACGCTGACGTTTCTCGGTGTATAATTGATGAGGGGGCATCCACCTGTGTGATGTTCGCTTTGGTTTGGAAGAAACTCAGATCTCCTGAGTTGGCCCCTTGCACGATCACCCTTCGAGCGTGGGATGGCCACGCCTCCCAGCCCATTGGCCTCTTCCATAATTGTCCTATCACTCTTGCGGGCAAGACTGTTTGCGTTGACGTCGAAGTCATCGACACCCCTCTAGATTACAACATTCTCTTGGGGCGAAGCTACACCTATGCCATGTATGCTGTCCCTTCCGTGGTTTTTCGCAAGATGTCTTTTCCTCACAATGGAAAGATAGTCACCATCGACCAGTTGACTTATCATGAGCCAAAGTCTCAGACCTCCCCTGAGACGACCATCTCTTCTATAGCCAATCAACAAACTATCGATTCTTTGACTAGTGTCTCTCCCGGCGTCTACAAAGATTCCTCTTTGCTTGGAACCTTCCCTGGTCTTCCTCCTCCTCCTGTTTCTGACCCCATCTCATCGAATGTTTGCATGATGCAATCGTCTCGGGCTGCTCTCCAGCAACCTGCTTTGGCTAGTCAGCAACCGCGCTCTCCGCAACCTGCTCCTAGCCCTTCACCTATAGCTGGTATTCGTGAGCCTCTTTACCCTCTTGGAACGGTTCCTCCAAACCTTAGCCATTTAGGAGCCGTCCCACCTGGCCATTACCCCTCTGGTCAGATACCGTTCCTAACTCCCCCACCTGGAGTGTACACGGTACCTGTCATGGCCACCCTCTCTCTTCCTAACCTGACCCTTGGGATTCCTGTCTGGTACCATGATCCTCCAGTCGCAACCCTACCTGGTTAACCCAAACCTTATATTGCTTTGACCCCGGTTCAACTGGTCCCCATGACTTCTCCTACTGCAACAGTGCCTCAATCACCTCAACAGGAAACACCTCCTGTTGCGACCGCTTCAGGTAAGAAGGGAAAAGCTCGCAAGGGGGCATCAAAGGACAAGGCTGCCCCGAAAAACCCTGCCCCTCCTCGGCCTCCAAAGCATACCATCCAGTGTGCTTTGTGTGATATTGTCGGTCACACCACCCAAACCTGTCCTGCATTGTTTCATCTCAAGCCCATGGTTAATGTCGCTTTCCCTGAGTCCCCGGTCCCGGAAGCCTCTGTTCCTTTCGCGACCGTGGCCACGAACCCCCAGAATATTCACACCAACCACCCCTGTGCTTTATGTGACCTACATGGCCACTACACCCAACTTTTTCCCCGCCTCAAGGACTTCCGCACCTCTCTAGCCGCGGTCCGCCAATTCGAGGCCAAGCGCAATGAGTCCACCTCTCCCATATTTGCGCATTTTGCTTTGGCAAAACCACCAGACATGACTGCTCCCATTGACATCCCCCCTCCTGATGTCGAGATGACGGAGCCTTCGTCCAGCATTTTCTACCTATCATCATCCATGAGACCCTCGGGGAACATTCCCTCTGAATCCTCCCCTATTGTTTCGCTTGACCTTCCTTCAACGATCACCTTGGGCTCAACATCGGTAGATCCTTTATCTACTTACTCTTCTGTCACCCCTTGTGATGATGCGCATGTGAACCTCTCTTCTCATGATGATGATTTAGGTAGATTCGCCGCGTCAGGTGGTCTTTCTTCCACCAGTCACCCCATCTTCTATCACGATGAAGACATTATGGAAGAAATCCCCACCCCTGACTTTATCTATTCCCCCTTACATCGAACCCATGCGTTCACACCACATACACCTTGTGGCCATTACATTGAAACCAAATGTTTGGGTAAGGGGGCACCCACATTTGAGAGACCCAGAGAAGCAATTCTCCACAACTCTCCTAATATATCGGGTTGTGCCGACTTTAGTACCATTATTCTTCCACATTTAGAAGAACCTCTAGAGTCCCATATCACTTCATATCATTCTAGGAATGATACCCCTTATCATTCCTTCATCTTACATCAGCAACCCCGCCTCTTAGACATTTTTGTTGAACAACCTATAGATCTTCTACGAGAGCATCAGTTCATTATCTGCAAATCCTCTCTTTGGGATAGTGACACCAGGTATGCCAACCCAGAAACTTAAAGTCCATTTGATTCCTATATGCAGTACCAGAAGAGATTGGTAATCCCACATTCCCTTTCTCAAACTGCATCACCATAACGAAAAAAAATGGCGCACCACATCATTAAAATGTGTTTAGATTCCCCTTTTTCTAAATAAAATTTAGCATGACCACAACATGCTTGGGGGCACCTATGACCCTCAACCATAACCCTCCTCAAAATTGAATTTCTTCACTTGCAACAGTCTTACTAGGGGCACCATTTGGCCTCCATACTTATCCATGCTCGTGTTTATGTTCGTCGTGAGTTACCATCTTGTACTCATGTTTTATGGTCCCCCATTGGACCTTTACTGTGTGGAAGCACCATCAAGTCGCCCTTGTTTAGAGCATCCGAGTTGAGTCATCACCGCATTCATGGAGTCTATCCCGAGTCCCTTTGTATCCCACTATAGTCCTCCATCCTTCATTGCTTGGTCCCTCTCTCGTGTCGCACATTATGGCCTTCAGTCCCACTGTCCCCTATCCCTCATGATATTGTGTCAGTCGCTGCCACGTCATTCATGCCCTTTATGCTATAACAAGGGAAGTCATCTATTCGCTACTCATTCCCCTCCATTTCGTCATCATCATTGGTATTAGTCTGCCAGTCGCTCTACTATTTTCTCTCATGCCTTAGCTGAGGATCCCTTATCGCCTCACCTATGGCAGACCTCCTTCTGTCGACATTAGCTCATTCATTCCAGAAGATAGGTCTAGAGGGCGGTGTACCTTGGTTCCAGCTTCCACTCTTGTTCGGTGCCTCGGATCGGGAAAAGGGCTCTCTCATTTCCCTTTGACCTGATTGTTTCTCCAGTCCAGCTCCTTTAAGCATGATCGAGATCCGTATGCTTGATGGTTCAGTGATGTAGCAGTCTCTTTTGGTGATTCCCGGGTGTGTGTGAGATGTCTCAACCCTCATGAGGGGGTGGCCCTGCAGGTAGCCCCCCACATGCCCGGATGACCTCTTCATTACAGCCTTTGATGTAGCTCCATATATTTGATGATGTCGGCCTTAGCCGCTTGCAGCGCCTCTTTGATTTGCATGTATCAGTCAGATTTTGCAAGCCCTTCCCCATTTCCACGGGGAATTTGGATTGTATTTGTATCTCATGTACTCAGATATTATTGTATAAGTCCTGGATGTTATCCCAGGCACAACATGTATGTGGGATCCCTCATTTTATTTCTATCTGGCTCATGTTTATGCCGGCTGTACTTTATGGTTCGGTCTCTTGTTTACTGGACACACTATTCTTTTGTACTTTGTCTAGGCGGGCATAGGTATGCCTCCCCCGCCGCCTTTAGCACAGGTACCCTCTCATAAAAAGAGACTTGTTGCACCTGTAAGTCTTGTCTCCTCAGGGTCTAGTTCTTCAGCACATTAGTCTACCTTTCATTTCTCTCTCTGACTTCCCTTTTTGATTTCTAGTGATTGAGTTCTTACAACGTACTTCGGTCATACGATTTTCTCCTAACACTCGCACGCTGGGGGGCAATCTGTTACACCATTTTTTGGTCATCTAACCTACTATCATTAGATGGACCCAAGTACACCATGTAAGACCAATTTTACCCTAAGAAAAATTGCTTTCACTATGTAAAATAACTTAATAAAACACATTTATTAGGTTGTTTATGGTCTAAACAGGAAACCCCAAAAGGAAATATTAAACAAACCTATATTTGTTTGATTTTCCTCAAGGAATAATTAATTAAACAATAATTCAATTATTATTCCTGGTCATTTTTAACCCAAAACAAAGAAATTAATTAGATAAATCTTTATTTATCTTATTATTTTCTAGGAATAATTATTTAAATCTTATTTAAATAATATTCCTTGTTAAATATGATTAAATCACCCATAAATAATTAAATAAATCATTATTTATTTGATTATCTTTCAACCACTTCCTTAAAATGATAAATAAATCATTTATTTATTTATTATTCAAAAATAAAGGGATTTGACCCAAGTCAAATACTTTTTCCCTCCAACAAATATAATAAAATATTCCATAAAAGGTGGATCTAGATTTGGCTAATGTTATTTTAATCATGCACCAAGATCTAGAATGACCCAATATTTTGTTATAAATAGGAGGGTTTTCCTACCATTCTTCACCTTTTGTTGCCTATTAGATCACTCTGGATCTAGACTCTTGGTCTGACTTTGAGCCATTATCATTGTCATATTTTCCATCATTTGCTGTGTGAGCTCCCTTTGAGTTCTATCTTTGTCTGGGTTTTCTACACCAACAAGAGAGAGAAATGCTAGATCTGAAGTGCTGAGGACTTCCAAGAACCCATCCCATTGAGGAGAATTGGAAACACCTTCTGGTTTTCCTCCCAGGTGCCCTTAATACAAAAATTCTTTCAAAAAACATTGTTCTTGTCTTGTCTATTGGATTTATGGAGAAAAACCTTATTTTTACTGCTTAATGTCTCTTTATGCATAGATCTGGTTTTTTGTAGCACTTGTCTTGATCAACTATATGCAGATCTGAAGATATTGGCAGCCATATTTGATGTTGGGCTATAAGTTATGCGTAGCTAAAGTGGTCTTTTTTCGTACACTTCGACAAAAGATTCATACTAAAAAAATATATGGATGATTAAATATTATAATGAAGAGATGTGACATTTGATGATATGATATAAAAAATTAATCCAAACATCACATTCAAATGTATAAGTAATAAAAATTTAATCAATATGAGTACTGTTATAAGACATGTGTCTACTTTTGATGAATAATGAATTTTTAAAAATCACAATAATTGCACTGACACAGGTCGATGTTTCTAAAAAATACAAAATGAACACCAGTGCGTGTTAGTTACTGTGCACTACTGTGTTTGTATGATAATGTGCACCAGTGCATTTCTACGATGTATGGGCACCACACAAATACCAATACCAATTAGAATGTTCGATGCATTTGTGTGATACTACGCACCGATACATTTATTTGAGAGTGCTCACTAGTGCGTTTCTACAACCTATGGGCACCACACAAATACCAATACCAATTAGAACACCTGGTGCGTTTGTGTGATACTGCGCTCTGGTGCATTTGTATAATACTACGTACTAGTGCGTTGATATGACCTATGGGTACCACAAAAATACCAATACCAATTAGAACAGCTCGGTGTGTTGTATCGCCTACAATGTATCCAGTGCGGTTTTACACCTTAACGGCCCAGTGCATGCACCTTCAACTACCCCAGGGAGACTATCTAGCTAACACGCACTGAGCCGTTGCTAAATTCCCCAGGGCATCCTAAATTTGTTTTCCATCCCAGTGCTTGGTAGGCTTATAGTACCATTTCATTCACTGTAAAAAACACCAGTTTGTTGACACATTATTAGTGCATTGATGAGAAAAAAATTCGTAACAACCTCTGAATGCCTAATTGTTTTTAGTTGTGTTGAAATTCCATTAGAAGCTCCACCAAAACCTCTATTACCGAAAATGGATGTTGTAGAAACTATTTTTTTGAAAATTTTGGCCAATTTTATAACACTAAAAAACCCTGTTATAACCTCTGCTAGAGGGTCTTTTCCTTGTAGTGTAGGGAGGCAGGTAGGATTGAGTCTTCGATGCAATTTTCAAGGGTAAGAAGGAAGGAGACTAAGAGACTGTAGTTCAAGATTTCACAATGGATTGTGAAGGAAGAGGCCCTCGAGATGGTGGAATGAAAATTTATAGAGGAAAATGGATGCACCAATTTTGACTATAAATGTGAAATGTGTTCATCCACTAACTATGAAATGTGTGAGGATAGAGGGAAGCCCAAAAATGGCTAAGTGTGGGATCAGTGGAACAAGAGAGAGAAAAACATGCAAACAAGTTCCAAAATAGGACCACACAAATGTATACCATCAAACACAATCTAGGAGGATGAAAAATACTTGAAATCATAATGCATACCTTGAAATGACAATAAATACACACTTATTTCTAAGTGCGACAGTTGAAATGTAATATTATGACATTTAACGTACAAATTGTAACACAAGTGATGATTGCGATCAGAAAGTGCACCAAGTTGTGGGAAAATTTTTAGCACATATTCTTATGATATATAGCACCATCTAATACAAAATAGTGTGCTAGAGTTACCTTTTGTAGTATGCAAAAGTGCAACACATGAAGGAGTTAAAACAAACAAAATGACACTTGCGACAGTAAGAAAACGCGAATACGAAACTTGCAAAAGTTGAAGAAAGTGAAAGTGAAAAATTCCAGTGTGAAGATATAGTTAAAATGGCACTTGTCAAAGTGAAATAAAGTAAAAATGATAGTAAAAAAGTGAAATCAAAGGTGCGTAAAAGCGAAAGTTGAGAAAACTCACTAGTATAGTAGTACAATTACAACAAAAGTGAGAGGGAGACTGTCAATGGAGAGTGCACACTAACTATTAGCATAATTTGCATAGTATATTGTCCTTACAAGATGTGTAGTCACTATTAACAGTGATTTCCCAAACCTTAGTTTCAGGAGTTGCACAATACCTATCTAAGATTGCATAGAAAGAATTTCATTTATAAATTCTTCAAGGACTGATCATGTATGAGCAAGTGACTTTGACAGTTAGAATCTGGGAAGAAGACTAAAACATCAAGTGACCATGAAGGGAGTGATAGGTTAGAATATCCTTAGTAGGCTCCAAAATTCAAGTATAGGAAAAATTTTGGAGGTTATTGATCGCAGCACCAACATAAAGGTAGCTAAATAAGGCATACCCATAGCCTTATGTTTATTTATGATCTCGTAGGGTCCAAACAATAACTCCTCTTGAAGTTCCATACCTAAAATATAGACTATAAATCAAATATGGATTACAATATTCAAATTATATGTGCATATAAATAATTCATATCATAAAAATATCCATTAAAAATCCACATTCATAGAGATAAACAATGCAAATTGGAACGATATATGAGTTTCTTTATTGAAATGATAACAACGAGAGGTGAATAAGATACAACATGATCTTAGCTATCAACACCTATGGAACCTTCCTTTAGATACTTCCTACTTGGGCCAACAAAGACCTCCTCTCCAACAAAATAAATCTTATGTATGATAAAGGGGTTCAACATCAATGCATGGAAATAAGGGTTTGCTAGAGACAGAGAAGTGTAGAGAGCACATGATAACACAAACCTGATCTGGGGATAATTTGGTAGAGTAAGCATGCAAATAATTAGGATTATTTTTAGGCTAACCAATAGGGTATATTTATACCACCAAAAACTAGTTAAGTTGGTTATGCCACGGGGTCATGTAGGTGGGTTTTTGGTCTAACCCATAAACCCCTCCCAAAATATTATTTTTTATGTATTTTTTCAATTTTAAAAAGTTTTCCATGGAAAAATTTCATTAAAGTTGCATACAGATGAATTTTTACACTGGTCATAGCACGTATAAATTTTGAAATTTTCTTTTTAATATAAGGAGAGTTCTTCAAGGGAAAGGGGATCTACCTAGGCTAATAAAGAGCATACGATGAAAAAGAGTGGTAAAATATGTTATAATAGATACCCAATGAACATCCATTTATAGAGGGAAGGCATGATATGATAACACTAAGAGGAGAAGCTAGCCCCATACTACAACAACATAATTCAATTTCCCATCATACTCGATCACATAAACAAGATCTTCTTACCAACATTCTTAAACCTATTTTCCTATGGATGGAAACAATAATGATATATTTGTTAATTAGTTTTGAATCACTAATCAAAATAAGAAATAACCATGGTTATTAATTTTCTATCAATAGCCCTTGAATAAATTCATATTCCACTACAAGACTATTGATGAGAGACCCCATACCCCATGCATACAACACTACTATATTTCCATCAGCATCTCTTTTTGTATGTAAGCTTATTTCAGTTATTTTATATTAATGAAATGTAGTATATTTTTTTGTCGCATCTCTTCATTTATGTTTATTCTGATATTTTATTGTGTTCCTGTATAAGTTCGGATTAATTTATGCATAGGGATAGATTCATAGTAAAATATTTTTAATGACTATTCCTCCATGTTCTTTGAGAACCATTACTATTGAGTAATTCACCAAATGAAACTTAATGGAGTTTGTCTTTCCTCTTTTACATAAAATAACTATAAATTCTTGAACCACTTGATTCGTGACACATATTGGGGAAAGTAAAGAGAAACAATTAAAAATAGGAAAAGCTATTAGAATTTATTTACTGAGAAAAATTATCATTAGGCTAATTTTTCAGTTCTAAAATGGGCATCCTAAAGAAAATGATAAAATAATAGTTAAAATAATAAAACAAGTGTTATGATTTTTTAAATAAAAATAAAGGAAGCTACTATTCTTATTGTGTTTTTATCTTATCTCCTTATAGGTTTACTCAAATTTCAAGTATAAATACCATCCAATGATTCCCATTTTGCATACTTCTTAGTAGACACAAGCCGATAAAAATTTAAAAATAAAAGAAAAAAACATGTTCCCCATTGTAATCATATTATCTTTTTATCAATATTAATATATACATTTCCAGTTAATTTGAGTTTTTAAACTCCATTAGTATCAGAGCCATTTGAATCTCTGGGTTAGTTATCGCTGCACAAGTGAGTGTTTCACTACTTCCCTATTCCTCTCTGTTGTCATTAGTTCGACCTAACCTCCGACTCCCTCATTTTTTTTTCCCCACTCTTTGTCCTTCCTGCTACCCAACTTCCACCATCCCCCATCCCCCGTCTACTGATACATAGCCTTCCCCTGTCCCCCATCTGCTACTATACCGCCCTTACCCCCGGTACCCCATTTCCCCGTTTCCATCATTCCATCATCCACTGCAATTATCTTCCATGCTGCCCTCAACCGCCTTCCCTCCCCATCATCTTCCTCTCTACCCTCAGCCACCCTCCCCCCCCGCTGTCCTTCCCACCACCATCCCTTTCCCCCGTCTTCTGCCCCACTGTCTGCCTCCCCCACCCACTATTCTCTGCTGTCCCCCGCACTCTGTTCATTGTCCCCCTGCTGTCCCTTGTTTCCCCTCTGCCATCGACCCTACCACTACCACCATCCACTGCTCACACTATGATTCCTGACACCGTGTATGACAGGTAATTCTTTGTAAAGCGAAAGAGTTTTTTTTAAAACAGTGTGACTTTTTAAATCGAACAGGCATATTTTTAAAAAGTGAATGAAATTTTTTTGATTAATAATTATAATATATATATATTATAATTTACAATCCATATATATATATATATATATATATATATATATATATATATATATATATAATTTATAAAATAAAATAATAATAATTATTATTATTATTAAAAATAAATAAAAAGACTGGCAGATAAATATTCACCACCTCATACATGCTCAATGTATTCATCAATTTCGATGGACGAATTCTAAAAAAAATTGTTGGATAGTGAGAGTAAGATCAATAATAATTATGATGACTTCAGCAAAATATTAGTCGATCTCGAGGTTACAGTTGCAGGACATTCCAACGACATCAAAAATCTTAAAGATACGACAAATCAGATAGAAAGACAAATTTGGCTAAATCACAGCGAGCCCACAGAAAATCATAACCAAGAAATGAAAAAGATATCAGACATCTACGAAAATATAAATCAGACACAAGGACTAATATTCCTGAATTTAGAACATAATCAACAAAAAAATTCAGTAGATTCAGGGAATTCAGGAGATCATCATGAAAAAACCGACTCTCACAAAACATCATCCCCACACCATCAAGAATATAGTAATGCAAATTTTCAAAATAAACAGCTTTGGAATGAATTTTCGAATCAATATCCCCTTCTCGTTCCGTTGTTAGCATACCAACGAAGAGCAAAAATCAAGCTACCCAAGTTCGACGGTAATGAAAAAAATAGCGTTGCATGGCTTAATAAAGCCGAAGAATTTTTTGAGATTTACGAAATTAACAGTGATGACAAAAAAATTAAGCACGCTTCCATGAAAATGGAAGGAGAAGCATATAATTGGTATATGTGGTGGAAAAATACGACGCTCGCTATTAGTGTTGGAAATATGATGCAGGATGTTGTCCTTGATGGCAACCCACTGAATGAAGATCAAGACATGTGACTGTTGACATGTGTTGTCCTTGATGGCAAAACACCTGATGAAGTTATTCTTGACTTGATGGACTTGGTAAATGATGTAAATCTGATGTTTGTTAGCAATATGATGCTAAGTGTTGTCATTGAATGGCAACTCACTTGATGAAGAAGATGGCAACTTACTTGATGAAGTTGTGCTTGAGAGAATATGTTCCTGATGAATAAAATATGATGTTTCTACAGTATGTACAGAAGGCAATGAAGAAAGGAATTCAGAATGTGCTCAAAATATGATGAAAAGAGTATGTCTCTTTGTATACGCGGATCTGCCTAGGGGAAGTCGCGTATGCACGCGGAAAATAACGTTCCAAGTCGCGTATGGGCAAAAGCGCTCAAAAAGTGCAAAACCAGGGGTAACCACCATAGTATTGACCCATTGTATTGGGTAATGATCCGCCTAATTGACCCCGTCCAGGTTGTTTTGGGCTCATGGTATTGCTTTGGCCCATGGTATTGAAAAAGGGGCTCATGGTATTGAAAAAGGATAAACCTATATAAGGAGAAGAAATTCATTGTGCAAAACATGAGTGTGAGAGCAAGATGTCTGAGATTGAATGAATACTTCTCTGTGAAGTATATCTGTATGGAAAGGGTAAAGGTTTGATGATAGATCTGAATCTATGATGCACTTATGAAGAAATGATGAAGCGGGATCTCTAGATCTGAAATGTACTTGTATTTGCTAGATCTGTTTATGGAGTGATTAGATCTGTGATGAGGCGAACATCTAGGTGAACATCTGTCTGAAGTGAAAAGGGTAAATCTGAATTGAACATCTGATCTGATGAAGTATGCAGCTCTGTAATCATTGAAGATATATACGCTACTTCGCCGCGGCGGAAGCGCGTATACACGCGGCTTCTATGAAGTAAAAGCGCGTATGCGCAATGAAATATACACTGAGGTATACGCTGGTTTGTATGGACGGAAGCGCGTATATACGCGACATCAGTGAAGGGAAAGCGCGTATGCAAACTAGGGTTTGCTGAAGCAAGGGGTATGAAATATCTGATCTGTTCTACTGTGTTTCTGCTATCTGATCTGTGTTGATAAGTATCTGTTGGTGATGTATGTCTGTTCTTAAAAGTACGGAAAGGGTCCAGTATGAAAATATGATGAAATATGGCCTGCAAGTGGTGTTCTATTGAATTTGTTGGATCCAGTGTGAAAATTGATGAAACGTGGTCCAAGGTGGTGCTGAAGGTTGTAGCCTTCAGTCAGGGGGTTGTAGCTCCCTTCCAGGTGAGGCTGGTAAACGAGATCAGGGGGTTGTAGCTCCCTTCCAGGTGAGGCTGGTAAACGAGATCGGGGGGTCGTAGCTCCCTTCCGGGAGAGGCTGGTAAACGAGTCAGGGGGTTGGAGCTCCCTTCCAGGAGAGGCTGGTAAACGAGCGCAGGTGGGTGCCTGCGTGCTGGTCAAGTCTGCGCCAGCACATATGTTGTAAGATGTTTTCTCTATAATAAAATATGGAAGGCTGAGCAACTGCAGCGGTGGTTTTCTCCCGATTTGGGTTTCCACCTAAAAATCCTGGTGTTCATGTGTGATGCTTTGTGTGATGGTTTATTATGTTCTTACTGCACATGTTTACTGCTTATTGAATATCTGATGAATAAATGATGGAATGGTTTAAGTGAATATTTAATGACATATCTAGATCTCTGTGTATACGCTAGTTTCATAAAGGGGATCCGCGTATATACGCTAGTTTACTGAAGGAAAGTAGCGTATGGGTTTTAAGGAATGAAAAAGTGAAAAGATTTGATTATGCAGTAAATACTGATTCACCCCCCCCCACTCTCAGTATTTTTCCCAACAATTGGTATCAGAGGGTGGTCCTTCTGCAGAAGCTTGATTGCTTGAAGGAGATCCGTCGCAATGGGAAAGAAGCAAAAGAAGAAGGTTACTCAAGGAAAGAAGAAGCCTCAGAAATCATGTATAGCATAAATTGAAGAAGATGAAACAGGTATTGATCGTTGCTCTTGTATTTTACTTAATTGTGTATGCAAGGATTATTATAGTGAAAGTGAAGATGAAGAAGATTCTGACCAAGCTCTACAAGTGCTCATGGCAAAGAAGAAGGATACTCAAAGTAAGGAGATGTCTCAGAAAACCAGTTTAGCAAAAATTGAAGAAGATGAATCAGATAGTGATTGGGGTCATCCTTTGAAAGATCTTAGTGGTACAAACAATGATGAAGATAGGGAGAGAAAAATTGTGGATCTAGAAGAAGTTATCAAAGATCAACAAAGAAAATTTAATGAGAGGGAATCTGCTAACAAAGCTTTGTGTTTTAGACTGAAAATGATGTTCGATGATGTATACAGTCGAAGTAAAGGATATCAAGCTGGAATTATCTCTCTGCAAGCAGAACTTGAAGAAGAAAATAAGAAGAATGAAGGACTTGAAGCAGAAAACGTTTCTCTAAAAACAAATCTGGAAAAATCAAAGAAGAAGAATGAAGGTCTTGAAGCTACAGTCATCTCTCTACAAGCAGATCTTGAAGCATCAAGTAAGAAGATTGAGGAACCTCTACAAACGTTTGAAAAGGAAGGCCTTGAAACAAAAATCATCTCCCTCAAAGAAGACCTGGATAAATCAAACAAGAAGAATGCAAGACTTGAAGTAGAAATTGTCTCCTTCAAAGAAGATCTCGAAGCATCAAACAAGAAGAATGAAGAGCTGCAGCAAACATGTAAAGACAACAAAAATTGGTTGAAAGAAGAAATCCTAAATCTGAAGGATCAAGTAGAAGATGGAAGAAGGAAAGAAGAAAGCATGACAAAGCAATGCCAAGCCTTGGAGGTTGAGGTAAACATTCTCAAAAGTAAATTAGAAGAAAAGATTAAACTTTTGAGGTTTCATGACAGTACTAATATCTTGGAAAATATTCTGAGTAATCAAAGGTCTCCTGCTATCAAACATGGTCTTGGTTTCCATGAAACTATTAAAGGTGAATCTAGCTCACAAGGAAGTGCTAAAAATTCAGAGGTAGTCAATGCAAAACCTGAAGTGTTGAAAGAGACAAAAGCTCAATCAACGATCATGAATTCTCAAAGGAATTCATTCAAGAATGTTGAATGTTTTAAATGTCATAATTATGGGCATGTTGCAGCAAATTGCAGAAGCAGAACAATTCAACCACAAACAAACAGGTTCTACTCAGAAAGGTACTCTAGTAGCTTTAAGGGATATTGTTTTTCATGTAACAAGTATGGACATAAAGCAGCTGATTGTAAAAGGAGGAAGAATAGAAATACTCATTATGATTCTTATGTTTATTTCTCTGGCCACATGAGATGTTATGCTTGTAACAAGTATGGACATGTAGAAAAAGAATGCAGGATGAACAGATCTGGGAAAGCGGACAATTTTCAGCACACAGTTGGAAAGCTCAAACAAATTTGGAAAAGGAAGGAGGACCAATCAGAAACGTAGGGAATTCTGACCCTACTACAGTCATCCGCTTCTGAAGCTTACTTCTCTGATTGACTGCAGGAATGATGTGGGATACATTATGAGATTTAGTAATGTATCGTCACAAGGGGAGCAATGCATGATGACTCTCATGGTTGATTTGATTATTCTGATTATGTTTACTTCTGACAGCACATCTAATGCGGAAAGGACAGGTACAGGGGGTACAAGCTCAGGAGGAGATGAAGGAAGATGAAAATTTTATATGCTTCACTTTCCATACGCGAGTTATATTAACAAAAGTCGCGTATACACGCGAGTTTCATCAGACACAGTCGCGTATGCATTGATGATAAGAAAATTTATCTGATATCTGAAGATCTGAAGCAGAGGTCCAGGGGGAGCATCAGTCTGACTGCTGATGATTACACTGTTAGCATCATTCTGGTTATACTTATGATAATAAAATGATACATGGGTTCTTGTGTTGAAGATTGTGGATGAAGCCTGGTTGCTTTATGATGAAGAGCATTCATTGGTGAGATGAAAGTCTTATATTTCAGAGACAAGGACAGATCATGCAGAGATTTTTGCTGATTACTGGCTGTTGAAGGTGTTTTAGATTGCATAAGTTAAGAAGGAGCACTGGTTTAGGGGGAGCAGCAAGTTGAATACTAATGATTGCATTGTTGGCAATATGACTTCTTATTCTTGGGTGTTTGTGATACTCATGCTCAAATGTTGATGTCTTGGTACATGGTTTATTATGATGAGTTTTTGAGCCCTGGTTGCTGATAAGTATCCTTTGTACTCACACATGGATGAGTTGGATGTCATTTGATTCAGAAATAAATCATGCAGAGTGTGTTACTATGGTTGAGAGATCTTTTGCCTACATATGTTACTTCATATTAAATCTTGAAGATCATGGTGATGTTGGACCACATGGATGATTGCTTGACTCCTATGTGAAGATGTTGTTTTGATATGACAATCTCTCTTGGAAAGATTGTATTGATGCTGCAAAAATCTGAAGGCTTGGTTACTATTGCACTAATGCCACAACCATTGGATGACGCTTGAAGACACAACTACACCATTCTATCTATCTGTAGTCCAGGGAAGCATTCAAATGTCTCAGAAAGAAGCTGAACACTGTCTTTGCCTTACAAAGAATCAGATCTGGTTGAAATTTAGAAGATGTCTTGGGATACGTGGGTTTCCTGAAACACAGTCACGTATATACGCTAGTTCCTGCAAAGAAAACCGCGTATGACTGATTGCTGACAATTTTTTGTTGGTTCAGCTCTCTTCAGCACAGCTGCAGTGCTGTTTGGTATCTCTGGTGATGTTCCAGTTCTCATAAATCTGTTTCTAATGTTTTGATGAAGATGCCTTGATGATTTATTTCAGGATGCACAAACTAAGGGGGAGCCTTAGTCATATGAAAAGGATGCATGGATGCACAGATTCAGGGGGAGCATTAGTGTTGCTGAGTATAATGCATTGTTGGCATTATGATGGTTCTGTTATATGATCTCTCTTGAGGTCTTCTTGGTATTGGTCATGAAAAGTCATATTTGTATTTTTGATGAAAAGGTCATGTTGAGACCCTTGATGTAAATTCTGTAATATTCAGTCATGTATGAACTTGTCAAATTTGTAAACCCACTTGGTTGGGTAGCTGAGTCAATTTTTGTAAACCCACTTGGTTGGGTAGTTGAATTGAAATGTGTAAACCCACTTGGTTGGGTACTTGAGTCTTATATGTAAATCCACTTGGTTGGATATTTGATGTAAGTATGAGTCATTGGTGATAGGAATTTCATAGAGTCATGTACTTCATTGAAAATATGGTTGAAGATTCAGCATGAACTCAGGGGGAGCTTGGTCACTTCAGTATACATCAGATCTGCAGAACGCTTCTTCTACATGAGGAGAAAAGGGGATGAGTGTGTTGGTTTTGATCCGCCCGTTGCCCTTGATGGAAAAGGGGGAGAGTGTGTTGGTTTTGATCTGCTGGTTTTGTCCTTTGCCCTTGATGTCAAAGGGGGAGAGTGACATGGTGTTTGAATGAAGATAATGATGTGCCCTTTGCCCTTGATGTCAAAGGGGGAGAGTGACATGGTGTTTGAATAAAGAGAAGATAATGATGTCAAATATTTGGGAGAGTGACATATTTGGGAGAGTGACATGGTATCTATCTGCTGTGGTAACCAAACACCATCGTGGTTGCCATCAAGTCCAAAGGGGGAGATTGTTGGCAATATGATGCAGAGTGTTGTCCTTGATGGCAACCCACTGAATGAAGATGAAGACATGCGACTGTTGACATGTGTTGTCTTTGATGGCAATTCACCTGATGAAGTTATTCTTGACTTGATGGACTTGGTAAATGATGTTGATACGATGTTTGTTAGCAATATGATGCTAAGTGTTGTCTGACTGAATGGATTTTCATGATGAAGATGATGACAACTTTCTTGATGAAGTTGTGCTTGATAGAATATGGTTTGATGAAGAAAATATGATGTATCTACAGTGTGTACAGAAGGCAATGAAGAAAGGAATTCAGAATGTGCTCAAAGTATGATGAAAAGAGTATGTCTCTATGTATACGCGGATCTGTCTAAGGGAAGTCGCGTATGCACGCGGAAAAGATCGTTCCAAGTCGCGTATGGGAAAAAGCGCTCAAAAAGTGCAAAACCAAGGGTAACCACCATGGTATTGACCCATTGTATTAGGTAATGATCCGCCTAATTGACCCCGTCCAGGTAGTTTTGGGCTCATGGTATTGCTTTGGCCCATGGTATTGAAAAAGGGGCTCATGGTATTGAAAAAGGATAAACCTATATAAGGAGAAGAAATTCATTGTGCAAAACATGAGTGTGGGAGCAAGATGTCTGAACTTGAATGAATACTTCTCTGTGAAGTATATCTGTATGGAAAGGGTAAAGGTTTGATGATAGATCTGAATCTATGATGCACTTATGAAGAAATGATGAAGCGGGATTTCTAGATCTGAAATGTACTTGTATTTGCTAGATCTATTTATGGAGTGATTAGATCTGTGATGAGGCGAACATCTAGGCGAACATCTGACTGAAGTGAAAAGGGTAAATCTGAATTGAACATCTGATCTGATGAAGTATGCAGCTCTGTAATCATTGAAGATCTATACGCTACTTCGCCGCAGAGGAAGCGCGTATACACGCGGCTTCTCTGAAGTAAAAGCGCGAATGCGCAATAAAATATACACTGAGGTATACGCTGGTTTGTATGGAGGGAAGCGCGTATATACGCGACATCAGTGAAGGGAAAGCGCGTATGCAAACTAGGGTTTGCTGAAGCAAGGGGTATGAAATATTTGATCTGTTCTACTGTGTTTCTGCTATCTGATCTGTGTTGATAAGTATCTGTTGGTGATGTATGTCTGTTCTTAAAAGTACGGAAAGGGTCCAGTATGAAAATATGATGAAATATGGCCTGCAAGTGGTGTTCTATTGAAGTTGTTGGATCCAGTGTGAAAATTGATGAAACGTGGTCCAAAGGTGGTCTTTAGAAGGTTGGCCTTCGAGTCAGGGAGTTGTAGCTCCCTTCCGGGTGAAATTTCAGTAAATGAGATCGGGGTCGCCGCTCCTTCAGGTGAGGCTGGTCGCGAGATCGGGGTCGTAGCTCCTTCCGGGAGAGGCGTAAGCAGTCGGTGGGCTCCCTTCCCGGGAGAAATTTGGTAAATGAGCGCGAGGTGGGTGCACTGTGTGTCTTTGAGTCAAGTCTGCGCGACACATATGTTGTAAGATGTTTTCTCTATAATAAAATATTGAAGGCTGAGCAACTGCAGCGGTGGTTTTCTCCCGACTTGGGTTTCCACCTAAAAATCCTGGTGTTCATGTGTGATGCTTTGTGTGCTGGTTTATTCTGTTCTTACTGCACATGTTTACTGCTTATTTAATATCTGATTAATAAATGATGGAATGGTTTAAGTGAAGATTTAATGACATATCTAGATCTCTGTGTATACGCTAGTTTCATAAAGGGGATCCGCGTATATACGCTAGTTTACTGAAGGAAAGTAGCGTATGGGTTTTAAGGAATGAAAAAGTGAAAAGATTTGATTATGTAGTAAATACTGATTCACCCCCCCCCCCCCTCTCAGTATTTTTCCCAACAATTAGTTGGAAGAAATTTCAGGATGTGTTCTTTAAAAGATTTCAAGGTATGAAGGAAGAAATTTATTTTTTTAACATTCATCAAATTACACCAAAAAGGAGATGTGGATGAGTACAATCGAGAATGGGAGACCTTAGAAACACGAGCACCTGGATTGTTAGAATCTCGTTTAATCCAATCTTTCGTCTCAGGACTTAAAACCCATATACAAGTAGAGCTCGAGCTTCATGACATTACATTAGTAGAACTAGCAAGACAAAAAGAAAAAGGTGCTGAAAAGTGTAGAGCTGTGGAAAAGGTACGAATTCACTATGTGTTTTCCTATTCTTTTACTTTAAACATAATTATTTTTACTTTAGAAATATGAATTATTAGAAGAATTTTGGTAGAATTGTGAAGATTTATGTTTATTGTAAAATGTGACTAAAAACTACCTTTTATTGCTAAAAACAGGAATTAGGCAAGGTGAATAGCTATATCAGAGGTGAGGTTAAAGTAAATGCAACTGATGTTCCTCTAGCGTTAGACCAAATCCTACCAAAGAAAAGGAAATCTGAATGCATCGCTAAGAAAAGGCAAGGGACAGCTCGGCCTCGGTCAAAGGGAATCAAGTGACAGCTAAAGAAAGAAGGGAAGCGAATCCCTCAGGATCCTTCGATCCTAGGGGATCGCTGTTCAAACCTCATCTCGTTCCTTGTCTTTTCCATTGGAGTTTGTTATACAAGGCAACGCCTTTAGTGATTGTAGGAGTCAGATCCTTTGATTCAAAACATTCCTTTTTTAATATTATGTTTTATTGACTCTCGTGTTTAGAGAGCGATCACTGTAATACTTTTATGTTTGATTAATCCAAAGGCATGTCTCATTTTATGTTTCAAGCTCTGAAGTAACCCAACAGTGTTTCACTGGTGCTAAGGGCCTGGCCCTGGTGGAATTGCTCTGCTATTTGTATTTCTATCCTTTGATTACTATCGTGTGATAATTGCGTTTAGATTCATTACGATTACAGAGTTATTTGATTACTGTTGAGTTGAGTCCTGGATTGCTGTGTGCGTTAATGAATTGCATTGATATTCTATTTTAGCAAGAATCGTGATTACTGTCTTATTCATCTTGTTGTCTCTTATAAACTTTGTTGTTCCATTCTTGGTTATGTTTTCTGTTCCATTGGATTATGGTTCATTTCGATTGCCTATTTCGTAGTGTTGGCTGTCGACATGGTTGGAGTTTAAGAATACTTGTTATCTGATTTTGTTAAGTTCATATTTGTTGTTCAATTGCTGTTTGTTGTTCAATTACTGTTTGTTGTTCATTTTGGATTCGTTAGGTTCAGATTTGCAGAGAGATTGTTTACAGTTGCTGTGTACACATAGAAATTACGAATTACTATTCCTTTCCAATTCTTGCTTTTAGAAGAAGTTCTTCATAGTTATTTTCATCAGCAAGTAATTCAATTTTGATTTCACCTTGATTACTTAAAGAGCATGACTCTCAACTGTAGAGAACATTGGTAATGCCTCTAGATTCCCAGATTGATTTCCTTATCTCAGTGTGATTTCAGTTGCATCAATTTCTATAGGAATGAGTTATTACTATTGTATCCTTGATTGATGCTTTGTAGAGTGAGTAGTTGAAATTTTAGAGTGTTTTCATTCATGTTATTGTAATTAGATTTCTTTACAAGCATCTGTTTACTCTTGTATCCAGAATACAATACTACATCTTTCATAGCATTACTCTTAACTAAAGTGCAGTCTCAAACAGAGTACACTCTTGAAATAAAAAGTCATTCCCGGATTGATGATTAATGTAGGATAATTAGGTGTTAAAAAGATACCTTTTATACCTCAACATTTTGGCACTATTGCCGAGGAGGGTGTATGCCATTTCGAAGGAGTGATGCACATTTGATTTCCTTCTTCTTGGGAAGAATTGGGTATTAAAGATATAAGGTAAGAACCTGCGCACCGGGCAAGGAACATACTTGCTCACAGCCCGCTTCACAGTAGAATTAGGTAAATTTCTTTCTTTAGGTAGGAATGAAGGCTTTTTTTCTTGAATGAATAAACCAGCTAAACAAAACAAAATTCCTCCTAAACCCGAAAAACCTAAGGGACCAGTGACCCTTGGGCGAACAACTTTCATTGACGAAATCCTTAAAAGGACTGAATCTTAGCCATCAGTAGGACCTAGGAAAGTTATCCGTAGACTACCTACTAGTTCCCTTCAGGCCACAGAATCACCATCTGAAGGCTTTGCTGAGATACATAGTCAAATAGTGGGAATTGAGCAAGATTTCCAAGAAATTGAGAATCCGTGCCTAATTTCTCTAGAAGAAGGGAAATCTAGTAATCTCCGTGAAGGAGAAGGGGAAGTAGGAGAAGAAGAAGAACCAGAATCTCCTCTTGAAATAGTCCAAACAGTGAGAAGTCTAGATAAGGGAAGTGTTGTCAAACTCATTCAAAACAAAGGACCTAAATCTTGTCAAACAGTAGGCCAGCAAGGAATACTTATTGTTCTAGATCAAGGAAGCATTGTCAAGGCCATTCCTACTCCTTCCAGTCAGCCTAGGAATTCCCTTGAGATCCCAGAAGGATATTGGCACATATTTTATCAAATGGCCCAGAACCAAAACCAGAACCAACAAACACCCCAACAAACTTCTACATTGCAATATCCTATAGTAGATACTGCAGTTAATGCACCTATGAAAGCCATTCCCCTTCAACATATTCCTACATTTCATGGCTTGACATTAGAAGATCCAGATGCATTTATGTTCGAATTCGATGTGTTATGCAGGGGGTATGACTATACCACCGATCCCCAAAAATTAAAACTATTTCCTTCCACATTAAAAGGAGCATCCTTACAATGGTTTATGGGGCTAGGTGGCGGTGTCATAATTGATTGGGATCAGATGAAAGCTATGTTTTTAAAGAAATATAAAGATTATTGTAGGTCTCGAGAACTAAAAGATGAAATATTCCAAATGATATCAAAACCGAATGAAACCCTGGAAGAATATGAGGAACGGTTTCAATACAATCTTTAGAGATGTCCTTATGCATCCTTACCCTTACTTGATAATGTGTTGAAAACTACATTAATTAGGGGAATGAAGATTCAATGGGTGGAAACATTGAATATTATGGGAAAAGGTGATATGTATCAGGAAAGCTATGCTAACATCATTGATTTGTGTATCAGGAGTTCGAGGGGAAATACAAGGCTAAAATCAACAGAACGCAACATGATTACAAGGGACAATAATACCTCCAATGAAGGTGTAACTCGTGCAGAGATTGGAAACCTGCTGGAAGATTTTAAAACAGATATCCTAGGGACTCTAACAACGCAGTTTGATATTATGCAAGCCAAACAAAAGCAAGCAGAAGCAGAACAAAATTTGTCAGTATTTTGTCCTAGATGCAGGAAGAAACACAACCACAAAGAGTGCCCACTGGATGTAATCAAAGTTTGTGAAATTTGCACGAAATACCACCCCACAGAAGGATTTCCCTCGCTTCCTAGCCTAAAAGCATACGATAAGGAGGCAAGAGAAGAATCTAAAGTGGTATGCTTACTTAATTAGCACCGATATTGGTAGCCACAAGAATCAGGTATGCCAACTGATCCATTTTTTTCTTTTCAGCCTCCTCAATACAATGCTCAGCAATATAATGGAATGTGGAAAAATCAACCACCTTTCCCCAATTGGCCACAACAGCCATTCCCTACATCATCATGGCCAAATCAAACAAATCAAACTAATTGGCCAAATTTTCCTTTCTGCCCACCGTTTTGACAAAACAATGCTTATCCAACCCAATGGTCCCCCTCTACTTCGCATAGTCAGGCCTAGCAGTCAAACTAGAAAAGACCTACAAATCATCCAGCTAGAACAATTCCCCTCTCTCAACCTACACTACCAACTCCCTATACATTACCACAAAACCCCCAGACCAATTTAAGACCACAACTCCTAGCCCAGCCCAACCCAAACCCAAATAATAGGCAATTTTAGTCTATCCAAATGATGGAACCACCAGAATTAGAAACTGAACTGAGGGAGTGTAATGACCTTCAATTGAGGTCTAGGCGTATAGTAGAAACAGAGAGAGACAAAAATTTTCATATTGAAGATCCGTTACATGTAGGACAAGCATTACAAAAAGAGAAGGTGGTTCAACAAGAAAATCAACAACAAGAAACAACCTCTTCTACACCATTTCCAGAATGATTAATCATACCTCACCCATTAGAACATCCTTATTTTGATCATCTGGGAGAATTAAAAAATTTGTGTATAGAAATCCCTCTCCTCCAAGCTATCCAAGACATCCCTATTTATGCAAAAACCATTAAGGAATTGTGTATAAAGAATCCAAAGAGGAGAACAACCACCAACCCAACTGTCCAAATAGATGGAACTCTATCTAACTTATTATCAGGAATGGAAACACCTGTAAAATATGAAGACCCAGTAAATCCTATAGTGACGTACAAATCAATGGGAAATTTTTCCCAAATGCCTTAGTTGATTTGGGAGTTGCAATCAATATCTTAACAACTACCACCTGTCAACAACTTGGCATTACATCACTAGAACCAACAACAACCTTATTAGAGTTGGTTGACCGATCGGTAGTAAAACCAGAAGGTACACTACAAGATGTAATGGTATCCGTAGATTCCTGGGAATACCCCGCTGACTTCCTAGTTATCAACCCAAAGAACCGGCTAGATGGACACCCATTAATCCTAGGTAGACCTTGGTTGGCAACTTCTGATGCTTATATTGGTTGCCGACAAGGCAACATGACAATAACAAGGTGAAATTATGTCAAAAATTTAGCTTTATATCCCCCAGCCCAACCAAGCCTATCAATAATCAAAACAAAAAAGAAACCTGTACCATATCTTATGGAAAATATGAGATCACCTCTAATTGTAGAAGATGCCCTCTACTTTAAAGACCAAACAGAGGATGATATCATTAATAGTTTTACTAATAAACCACAAATCAGATCCCATCTCCAATGTCACATGATCAACGCAACATTTGATAATAAAGAAGAACAAGATCCTCTGAAAAACATCCCTGATAAAGTAATACCCACTACTTCTTTTTACAATAGCAATATTATAGAAATTGAGCCGGGAAAAACTCTAAACATTAACAAAAATCTGACTACTAAACAAGAAGAGAAGTTGGTCCAATTACTACGGAAATATAAAGTAGCCTTCGCATGGGATTATCCAGACATGAAGGGAATTGACCCCCAATTATGCACACACCACATCTATACCGAAAAGGATGCGAGACCCATTCACCAACCCCAAATAAGCTTAAACCCTCACCTTAAATATATTGTGAAAGATGAATTACAAAAACTATTGGATGTCAATTTCATTTACCCAATATCTAATAGCAAGTGGGTCTCTCCATTAGTAGTGGTACCAAAGAAGAACGGGAAGTGGAGAATATGTGTATATTACTGAGAGCTCAACATGGAAACAGAGAAATACCACTTTCCCCTTCCTTTCATTGATTAGGTATTAGACACATTGGTAGGAAATAAATTCTTTTCTTTCCTTGATGGCTTCAGTGGGTACAATCAAATCCAGATTGCCCCTAAAGACCAAGACAAAAATACTTTTATCTGTCCTTGGGGGACATTTTCCTACCGAGTCTTACCCTTTGGCCTATTCAATGCCCCTTCTACATTTCAAAGGGCCATCCTCAACATGTTTTCATATTTAATAAATGAAGGGATCGAAGTATATATGGGTGACTTCACACCTTAAGGAGATGATTTTGAGCCAGCATTAGAAAATTTAGAAAAGGTGTTGCAAAGATGTATTGACACTAAGATTTTCTTAAGTCATGAAAAGTGTCATATGATGATGACCGAAGGACTTATCTTAGGGAACTATATTTCAGCAGCTGGAATTCAGGTGGATCCAGCCAAAATTCAGATAATTTTGTTAATACCCACACCCACCACACAAATAGAGGTAACTGGAATTCAGCAGCTAGAATTCAGGTGGACTTATTCTTGAATAGCTGCACCTTTATATGCGCTAACAGGAAATATTGATTTTATTTGGACAGATAAATGTGACAATGCCTTCAACGATATGAAAAATCTTGTATCAACAGCCCCAGTGCTGAGGGGCCCAAATTGGAATTTTCCATTCCAAATTTCATCTGATGCCTTAAACACAGTGATTGGAGCAGTGCTTGGGCAGGAGGAAGATAAAAAACCATATGCAATCTATTATATCAGCAAAAATCTATCTCCTGGTGAACTAAATTATACTATGACTGAGAAGGAATTTTTAGCTGTAGTACATGCTGTAAATAAATTTAGACATTATATAACTAGGTATCCTGTAGTTATATAAAATGATCACTCTACCATTAAATGTTTAGTAAATAAACCTGTTACAAATGGAAGAGTGACAAGATGGTTGATTTTATTGTAGGAATTCGACATTACAATTAAAGATCGACCTGGAAAAGAGAACCCTGTAGCTGATTTTCTATCAAGAATGCCAAAGCCAACATATGCAGAAGCAGTCAAACACCACTTCCCAGATGGAAATTTTGTTGTTGTTACTGTTAGAACCCCATGGTATGCTGATATAGAAAATTATTTGGCAATAGTTAAATTACCTAAACATCTAACCCTTAATTAACGAAAACAGATAATACAACGTAGTACCCGATTCTCTTGGATTGGGGCCTACCTGTTTCATATAGGGTCAGATATGCAAATTAGGAGATGCGTCCAGGAGGATGAGGTATTTGATATTTTTAAAGCATGCCATGACGGGCCGTGTGGAAAACATTTTTTTTATCGTAGAACGGCCCATAAGGTTTTACGGATAGGCTATTATTGGCCTACCATTTTTAAAGATGCCAAAAAATTTGTGTAGGCCTGTGATAGCTTCCAAAGGGCAGGTCACCCTGGACAGTCTGACGAAATGCCTTTGAACCCACAACTAGTGATTGAACCATTTGAATGTTGGGCACTCGATTTTTTTGGCCCTATTACCCCCCCATCAAACCAAAAAACATACATCCTAGTTGCAACCGAGTATGTCACTAAATGGGTTGAAGCAGAGGCACTTTCAAAAGCTACAAAGGACTTTGTAATGCAATTTATTTTCCAAATCTTTGTGCGATATGGCCTCCCAAGGGACATAATCACAGATGGAGGGCCGCAGTTTGTAGGTAATAAAATCGTTGAAACATTAGAGAAATACCACATTCAGTACAAGATTACAACTCCATACCACCCATAGGCAAACGGCGAAGTAGAGAGCACAAATAAAGTAATCGAATCTATATTGACAAAAATTGTTGCCTCACACAGATGTGACTGGGCCTACAAATTTCCAGAAGCCTTGTGGGCATACCGAACAACATGGAGAGCTACTACGGGATATTCACCATATCAATTGGTATTTGGAAAAGAGCCCATATTTCTAATAGAGTTTGAGATTCAGACACTAAAAACAGCCCAAAAGGTGGGTCTAGATTTAAATGAAGCCCAGACCAAAATATTGCAGAAAATCAATGAGTTAGATGAAATTAGGCTCTTTTCTCTTCAGCACACTGCGTTAATTCAACAACAGAGAGAAAAATGGCACGACACCCTCATCAAAGAAAAGATCTTCCACGAAGGAGATTGGGCACTCCTATATGACTCCAAGTTTCAGGATTTTCCAGGGAAACTCTAGAAACAATGGCTTGGACCTTACAAGATACAAAAAATGCATGATAATGGCACCATTACATTAACCACCATTGATGGATCTGGACATTCCTTCAAGGTAAACGGTCATCGAGTACAATTGTATCATAAACCGCTTACTCAAGAATCCTTCTACCAACAATTAGGGGAAGATTCTACCATGCAAATTCTGGGTGAAGGGGATAACTCCTCCTCGGCACCCATTCATTAAATCATTTCTTTCCTTTGAAATTTGTACATAAATATTGTTCATTTGTTTTGTTTATTTTGTGAAATTCTGTTTATTTCGCTTATTTTGAGTTTTTTCTATTCCTTTCTAAAGGAACAACATTTTTGTTGTTCCTTTTGAAAGGAACAACAACTTTGCTGAGAGTGTTTTTTCTGATCCTTTTGAAAGGAACAACAGTTGTGTTGTTTATTTTCGTTGTTTCAAAGATTTTTTTGTTGTTCCTTTCGAAAGGAAAATCAGTTTCGCAGATTCTTTTTGTTGTTCCTTTCCAAAGGAACATCACTTTTTGCAGATTGTTTTCTTGTTGTTCCTTTCCAAAGGAACAAAATTTCCACAGATTGATTCTGTTGTTCCTTTCCAAAGGAACAACACCTTTTGAGTGGATTATTTTTTGTTTTAGAGCAGCATTTTGAGGATTTCTGATGACTCTTCTAAAGGAAAACATACTATTTATACAAAATCACACAAATTAAATCTTATGGGAATCAGAAAATCAAAAGAAATTGTCATTTTTTAAAGAAATTTTTTGGTAATGATAAGAAAAAGGAAAAAAGCACATAATCAATAACACAAATTTGTTGTCTTACTATCACTAGAATTAATCTGATCGATTATCTTTATCATGTTGGTTCTTCCCCAAATCTTTATAACTTTCTTTGATTTTTACTTATTGAATAGGAATAAGGGAATATTATTTTCTATTGAGATGTTTAGACTTCTTCCACCATCCCTACTCTTAAGGAGTGCTGAGCCATCCTTTATATATAAGTAGGAAAGTGCTATATGAAAAATAAGAAAAAATATTTATATATTTCACTAATGCTTTCATGATATGGTAGATGGAGGATAGGGGGTCTCATCAAGAGGAAGCCTACCATGATCATAAGGAAGCAAGTGAAGTGGCATTCCCATCATGGCCAAAACACCAGGGATATGGTCCAATGGACAATTAAAAAAAAAAACTAAGAAGTCCTTAGAACAGGAGGTCTCATCACGAGCCGGCCTGCCCACTTTTCACTTCTTCCTAGCGAATGGAATTGTGATTCATCTGGTCCCCAAGCCAGCACAATGGCCTTCATTATGACATTTAACAACACTTCCGTAGGCATAAATAAAGGAAAATGGTTCCAAGGGTGAGAAAGAAACTTTGTCAAGGTTATGGACACCTGTAAGCAACAGAGCTCTGCTGATGGTATTGGAGTCACATTTTTACACATCAATAGTAATATTAAACCCTTTTTCCTATATCTCTATCTAAATATCAAGTGAAAGTATGAATCCTAAACCCTTGATTTCGAACCTATTATACATGCAAATCATCATAAATCGATCACATTAGTTTGAGTGGGTAATAAACACATTAGTACTTGTGTTTGACTTAGCTATCCCTTCTCGTTATATTCAAATCATTACAAACATTTCTATATCTATTTACTATTTAATCACACACATCAATTTCAGTAAATGCAATAATTTGATTGATTGTATCATAAGTATGCATGCTTTTTCCTACTGTACAATTGTTGTGAGGTACTTTCCTCTCTTATTTGACGGTCGAGGATGACCTATCATCCTCCAAGGGGGGCGTGGATGCCTCTTAATCACTGCATGTAGATCAAATCCCTATATTTTTTTTACTTGTATGCGAATCAAATCTTTACATTCTAGAGAATAACACAAACTTAACGATATTATTCGAATTCACCATGCTGTGCTATTCCATTACATCATTGTGTGTTTGGAAAGAAGTAACAGTGTGCAAAGAAGATGGGAGGTCGACCAATTTGTAGCGAGCTGCAAGTATTAGTTGTTTCTGATGCTGCACGAGAGATTCTTGAAAAATTGGGATAGATTTCATACTTCACAAGGCTACAACAACCCCATGAAACAGTGGCTACCAAGTTTTTACAGAAATTGTAGGAAGGATAATCCATGATTAAAGGAATACAGATAGTCGTAACAGATGAAATAATTGCAGAGGTTTCTAGTCTACCAGTGCAAGGAACCATATGGACTCAGAAGAAGGTCAGGATTCAAGAAGCCATGAATATTTTCCAGGATGACGGACAGACATTGGTCACCAAAGGCAAAGGAGTTCAGCCAGCATCATTGGGAGAACCATGGACGGAATTGGAAAAGGTAGTGCATGCCTATATAACATGCGATGGAAGGAAAGACATGGTATAACCTCGCCACCTTAAGTTATTGGTAGTATTAAAGAAAAAATGTACTATAAATTTGCCTACATTTTTAAATTCCTCACTACATGATCTTGTCTGTAGTATAAGAAAAGCTCGGAACACAGACATGGTGGTAAGCCACCATTGCCTAATCAGATTAATATTAAGTCATAGCCTCGCCCAACAACAAACCAGTTGGGAAGAATTGATATTTTCTATTGATGGAGGATTAGCCTTGCCTGCCCCAAAACAAAAGAGAATGGCTAGCTCGGCAGCTGAGCCATGAAATCGTAGACAGTCCTCCCGTTAAAAAAAAAGTAGGGGAATGATAGAGGGCCTTCTGGGTAGCAGTAGCCAGCCCTTGAAATTTCCCAGCTCGGAGGATGAACAACCTCCAAAATTGGAAGGAGGGATTCATCGTACTGATGAGGGTGAAGAATAAATGAGCCACCACACCAATGGTGAGAAAAAAACCAGTGTAGAAGAAGGAAATAATGAAGAAGAGGAAATTGAGGGAGAAGAAGGAAGCCCTCATACTAGTGTAGAGGGAGAAATTCGCTACTCTAATGAGGAAGAAGGTAGTTACCATACCTACGAGGAGGAAAAAGATAATTGAAGTAGTGAAAGAGAAGGAATAGAGCCTCCCAAAAACACTACTGCAAGTTCACCACGAAGCCCTTTAAAAGAAGACCAATTGGCCTAAATTCTGGCCAATATGAGTGATTATGTGTAGCCTCACAGCCCTCTGGACCTTAATATTGATATCAACCAATTGCAGGAGCACTTTGTTGTCAATAAAGAAATGGCTGAGGAAATTCCAGATGAAACAGAAGAAGCAAACCCTAATGAACTGATAGAATCAGTTGGGGTTGCTTCCCCTGAGAAGTATGGACAAGAAAAGGAGAACACTAAAGTAGTATCCCAACCTGAAAATTCTCAGGGGATTGCAAAGTCAACTGAAGGTATAACCCCTATAGAATTCAGTCAGGGGCATATGAACATTGAAGAAGAACCCCAAGAAGAAAATATAGAAGCGAGCCCAACTGAAGGCATGGCTGATGAGGACCAAAACCCCGTTGAAAAAGTAGGTCCAGAAAAAGGAACAATCGTTCCATCAAGAAAAAGGAAGAAAATAATTGAGCTTGAAAAACTTTGGAGGGAATGAATGAAGCTTCAGAGACTAGTGGAACAACTCGAGCAGACCATTAGGGTTCTTAAAATGAAACAAATTCCCAAACGAACCCCAAATAAAAGAAGCATAGTCACCAAACGAGCCTTGAAAAAGAGGAAAGTGGCCACTAAAATAATGCCCCAAGTTGCAGAAACTATGGCTGAGCCTAATCATGAGGATATGGAATAGCAGGCAGCTGTTCCAGAAGTAGCTGTTCTAGATGGAGCAACTTCAAGTGAAAATGTGCAAGCTAGTAGTCAAAAAACTTTTAGTGACCCTACATTAGCCAGACTCTAAGAGGAGTTGGCACAGGCTCGATTGGAAAGGGAAAAACTGGAAGAAGACATTGTTCCTAGAAGAAAATATCAAGAGTTGCAGCAGCAGATGAAGATCATCCATGAAGTAGAGGCTGAAGCCCATGAGAAGTGTCGAAAGGCAGAGGAGAAGGCTGAAAAGGTAATGAATCAATTAAAATTAGCCCATAATTAAATGGACACTCTCTGCTCATTATACACATATGTTTTAGCTTGTAGATGCCTTGCCAAGAATTATGCTTTATTTTTATTAGAAAGATATTCATATCTAAATACTAAGGCAGTTACAGTAGGAAAATATATAGAGTTAAAAACTATAGATGATTTTGTAACATGCTGCAAACTCTATGGGGTAAAGGTACAACGTCTCCTGTGTGAGTTCTATTTGCATAACCTCATATTGGAAAATGATAACGAGACAAATCCTAGTCCTTACATGGGTGACATCCAATACCAAGCGTTTATTTCCTTTTTTGTTAATTAGTTAAAATGGCCTAAAGCCTATAATTTTTTTCAAAGGCAAGAAAATGAGTTAGATTTGTAGGTTAGGAGTGAACCTAAGCACCCGTTACGACTATGGGCTAGGCAGAAGAATTTGATGACAAGAGAAGGTGTTATCCAAGCATTGGGTCCTGTCCATAAAGCAATTGTCTTGAATGGGATAGAATACTTCCTATCTATTAGAAACCAGGCTTACATAGTAGCTAAGGTCCGATGTGGAATTTCCAATCGGAATGTTCAAAATAAAGAAGCATTTAACTATAAAATCTTTGGATTAGCTGCAGACTGCTTAGTTCTCTATAGCAACCTCATTTTGAGGGAAGGACCATTCTGGCTAGGGTGTAGGTTTCGAAGCCCCATTGCATGGTATCCTGCTACAGATTATAAAGCCATTTATGAAATACCCAAAGGACAGACATGGCATGTCTTCAAAGCATTAGCTGCAATGCATGGTTTTAGGCCTTTTGATGAAAAACCTTCTCTAGCTTATTCTTTAACTGCTTTGCATGTGAACTATGGTTTTCATGAGGACATGAAAAATGGTAAGCAGGGGGGTATGTTGAGTAGTGGAAAAGGTATGAATTCACTATGTGTTTTCCCATTATTTTACTTTAGACATAATTCTTTTTACTTTAGAAAGATGACTTATTACAAGAATTGTGGTAGAATTGTGAAGATTTATGTTTATTGTAAAATGTGACTAAAAACTGCCTTTTATTGCTAAAAACAGGAGTTAGGCAAGCTGAACAGCTATATTAGAGGCGAGGCTAAAGTAAATGCAACTTCTGTTCCTCCAGCGTTAGACCAAATCGTGCCAAAGACAAGGAAATCTGAACGCATCACTAAGAAAAGGTAGGGGATAGCTCGGCTTTAGTCAAAGGGAATCAAGTGACAACTAAAGAAAGAAGGGAAGCGAATCCCTCAGGACCCTTCAATCCTGAGGGATCACTGTTCAAACCTCATCTCGTTCCTTGTCTTTCCCGTCGGAGTTTGTTATATAAGGAAACACCTTTAGTGATTGTAGGAGTTAGATCCTTTGATTCAAAACATTCCTTTTGTATTATTACGTTTTATTGATTATCATGTTTAGAGAGCAATCACTGTAATACTTTTATGTTCGATTAATACAAAGAAGCATTTCATTTTATCTTTCAAGCTCTGAAGTAGCCCAGCAGTGTTTCACTGGTACTAAGGGCCCAGCCCTGGTGGAATTTCTCTGATGTTTGTATTTCTATCCTTTGATTACTGTTATGTGATAAATGCATTTAGATTCATTACAATTACAGAGTTATTTGATTACTGTTGAGTTGAGTCCTGGATTTCTATGTGCGTTAATGAATTGCATTGCTATTCTATTTTAGTAAGAATCGTGATTACTATCTTATTCATCCTGCTGTCTCTTATGAAGCTTTGCTATTCCATACTTAGTTCTGTTTGCTGTTCCATTGGATTATGGTTCATTTCGATTGACTATTTCATAGTGTTGGCTGTCAACAGGGTTGGATTTTAAGAAGACTTGTTATCTAATTTTGTTAAGTTCATATTTGCTGTTCAATTGATGTTTGTTGTTCAATTATTTTTTTTTGTTCATTTCTGATTCGTTAGGTTTAGATTTGCAGAGAGATTGTTTACAGTTGCTGTGTACACATAGAAATTACGAATTGTTGTTCCTTTCCAATTCTTGCTTTTAGAAAAAGTTTTTCTTAGTTATTTTCATCAGCAAGTAATTCAATTTCGATTTCACCTTGATTACTTAAAGAACAGGACTGTAAACTATAGAGAACATTGGTAATGCCTCCAGATTCCCATATTGATTTCCTTGTCTCAGTGTGATTTCAGTTGCATCGATTTCTAAGGGAATGAGTTATTACTACTGTATCCCTGATTGATGCTTTGTAGAGTGAGTAATTGAGATTTCAGAATGTTTGCATTCATGTTACTGTAATTATATTTCTTTACAAGCATATGTTTACTCTTGTATCTAGAATACTATACTACATCTTTCATAGCATTACTCTTAGCTAAAGTGCAGTCTCAAACATAGTACACTCTTGAAATAAAAAGTCGTTCCCAGATTGATTATTAATGTCGGATAATTAGGTGTTAAAAATATACCTTTTATACCTTAAGAAAAATAAATTTGAAAGGTTATTTTGGTCAAAACCAGAAAGATTATATTCGAGACGAAGGTTTCCTCAATCTAAAAATGTAGATAACATAAAATATGTTCGACCACATCTTCGTAAAGGAGACAAATCTAACATGGAAATACAAAGGATGAGAGAGGTCAAGGGTAAACATTGTGGCTACAAGTGGGACCCTAAGCACAGGTGTGCTAATGGAAAAGAAAAAAAACTGTATAATTGTGAAGCAACTAATGACTCTAACAATGATGGTGTAGATGTATAAGGAATGTAATACACCCTAGATTTCTCTCTAGAGGTAGATGATGAAAGCATTCCGCAAGTGTCATTATCAGCTATGACAGGTATATCACAACCTCAGATACTAAAATTAAGAGGACATATTAAGAAAAACAACATAATGGTTCTCATCGACACTGGCAGCACCCACAATTCTCTAGATTCAACCATGGCCAAAAGACTCAACATATTTAATTTTCCCATGCCTAATATGAAGGTAACGGTGGCCGTTGGTAAGAATATTGAGCAGGTAGGGAAATGCAATAAGGTCAAATTACAAATTAAATACTTTAGTTTAGAAACTCCATTCTATACTATACCATTAGGAGGAGTAGATGTGGTCGTAGGAATTCAATGGCTATAAACCTTAGGTACTTATTCTGCCAACCATCAGAAGCAGTTTATAAGCTTTAATTGGGAAGGGAAGAAGCACAAGTTATATGGATTCCAAGCACTAGAAAATCAAATCCAATATTCATCCCAGATGATGAAGATGATTTGAAAAGGAGCGCCAGCCTATATAGTACAATGTCATCAGTTAGAAATGTTATCTATAAAAAGGATCCACGAAGGATCACCAGAAGTACAAGCACTAGTTCAGAAACACGAAAAAGTATTCCAAGAACTTCCAATGAAAATGCCTCCTAATAGGGAAATTGAACATACAATAGAATTCAAGGCAGGATCAGACCCTGTTAACATCGAGCCTTATCGCTACGCGCATCACCAAAAGACTGAAATTGAGAAGATAATGCAAGACCTTTCAAAATGTGGGGTCATATCAAAAATTAAGTGTCTGTATGCTGCCACAGTTATATTGGTAAGAAATAAGGATGGATTGTTCCAGCTATGCTTGACTATAGAGGATTAAATAAGATAACAATTAAAAATAAGTTTTCAATTCCCTTTATCGATGAAATTCCAGATGAGCTACATGGTGCAAAATACTTCTCTAAGTTAGACTTAAGGTCAGGCTATTACCAGATCAGAATCGGATTGGAAGATATACCAAAAAATGTGTTCCAAACACATGAAGGTTACTATGATATTAAAGTAATGCCCTTTGGGTTAAAAAATGCACCAGCCACGTTCCAAGCTACTATGAACAAATTATTTCGTCCATATCTTAGGAAATTTGTACTAGTATTTTTTGATGATATTTTGATTTATAGTAAAACTTGGAAACAACACTTACAACACTTGGATAAAGTTCTTACATTATTAGAAGATCATCATTTTTATGCTAAGAAATCCAAATGCACCTTTGGAAAAGAAGAAGTCGAATATCTGGGACACATAATATCCCATGAAGGGGTAAAAGTGGACCCTTCTAAAATCAAGGCTATAAGGGAATGGAATAAACCATTGAATATATCCAAGCTAAGAGGATTATTAGGATTAACATGATATTATCGAAGATTTATTAAAGACTATGCACACAAAACTGCACCTCTTACAAATATTTTAAAGAAAAATTCGTTTCAATGGAGTGAAGAAGAAGGAAAGTGTTTTGAAGAATTGAAGGAAGTAATGTCTAATGCACCAGTATTGGCAACTCCAAATTTATCTAAACCATTTATCATCAAATGTGATGCCTTTGGATTCGGGATAGGTGCATTATTAATGCAAGAAGGGCACCCCATCACTTTTGAAAGCAGGAAGCTCAATAAGCGAGAGTGTCTCAAGTCCACATACAATAAGGAAATGCTCGCAATTTTGCACGCATTGGCCAAATGGATCCAATATTTGTTAGGGAGTAAATTTTCCATCCGAACGGATCGTAACAGTCTTTAGTATCTCATTCAACAAAAAACACTCTCTGAAGAACAACAAAAATGGATTGAAAAAATTTCCGCCTTCGACATGGAGATATTACATAAGAAGGGGAAAGACAATGTAGTAGAAGATGCCCTGTCTAGGAAGGATGAAGAACCAACACTACTTGTAGTCTCGGTTTTTGTTCCTGAATGGCTTAATGAGATTTGAAGTGAGTACACCAAAGATCCCAAAATGTTGGCTATAATCAATAATCTCCCAGGAAATTCAAAATTTGAGTGGAAGAACAATGTCTTATGGTACAAAGGAAGAATTTATCTAAATTCCAAATCCAAGTTTATATAAAAAATACTCAAGGAATCGCATGATTCCATGTGATCCGGGCATGTAGGATATTTTAAAACCTACTACAATGCACATCAGTCCTTCTTTTGGAAGGGTATGAGTCACGATATTCAAAAATATGTAGCAGAATGTGACAAGTGTCAAAGAAATAAAAGTGAAAATATTATGACACATGGGTTACTTCATCCCTTAAATATTCTGAATCAGAAATGGGAAGAAATATGAATGGATTTTTTTGAAGGGTTACCTGTATATGATGGAAAGGATAAGATCTTCGTAGTAGTAGATAGACTCACTAAATATGCTCACTTTATTTCTATGAAGAAACCAAACTCTGCAAAGAAAATTGCTGAGATATTTTGCAAACATATTTATAAACTACATGGATTCCCGAAAGTCATTGTGAGCGGCAGAGATGCCAAATTTAAAGGAAATTTTTGGAAGGAATTGTTCAACCATATAGGAACCTACCTAAACATGATCTCAGCTTACCATCCCCAAACGGATGGACAAACAGAGGTTTTCAATAAATTTTTGGAAGCTTACCTATGTTGTTATGGTATAGGAAAACAAAATAAGTGGGTTCAATGGTTACATCTTGCTAAATGGTGGTATAATTCTACTTACCATACATCAGAAAAGTTGACACCATTCCAAGCTTTATATGGATACGAGCCCCAGAAATGGAAAGATCTCACTTCAGTCCAGTCAAACCTACCAGCGGTTAAAAACCATCTAGAAGAACACTAAAAGGTCTTCCAAGTCCTAAAAGAAAATCTGAATATTGCACAAAACCGTATGAAGCAACAGGTTGGCCGCAATCGAACTGAGAGATCATTTGAAGTTGGAGACTGCGTGTTTGTCAAGCTCCAACCACACAAGAATTTCTCCCTAAAATGAAAAGGGAAACATAAATTAGCTCCAAATTTCTATCGTTCATATCAAATAAGCAAAAAGATCAGTCAAGTCGCTTATGATTTGAGCCTTCCCAATGCAAGTCATGTTCACAATGTCTTCCATGTGTCCTACTTAAAAAAATCACTTTGTGACCATCAATCACCCCAAATGACACTTCCATTTTTGGATGATGAAGGAAGGATCATTTTGGAACCCGAAAGTATCCTATCTACCTAAGAAAAGAAGCTACACTCTCGTGTTATTACGGAATATTTAATCAAGTGGAAGGATTTTCCTGAAGAAGAAGCCTCTTGGGAAACTAAATAATTTCATAAAAAACACCCGTCGGTACGTATGCTTTTAGGATAAATCATATTTAAGAGAGGGGCAATGTTATGTATAATTTAATAATTATTATTTAAATGTATTTGTCTTAGGTTTTATTAGGTAAAAGGGCATGATCAAAGATCATGCCTCTTCACCAAGGGACACCGTGAGGCTGTATTTAAAGCCTTGGTGATTCCCCATTGTAATCATCTTATCTTTTTATCTATAATAATATATACATTTTCAGTTAATTTGAGTTTTTACACTCCAGTGAGTCTACCCAAAAGTAAGTACAATGGGTACTCTTTGTATGTGGAATTTAATTCCGCATCCAATGGGTGTATTCACTTCACATTTGAGTAAACATATAAGGAGATAAGCCAAAAATACAATTAAAAAAAGTACTTTTCTTATTTTCCCTCAAAAATATTTACCCTTTAGGATCAAATCATCATCTTGAATCTTATTGCTTCATTTAAAGTCTTGTTAGTACTTTTTTTTAGGCTTAATTTTTACCTCAAAACTACTTTAATGTCCGTTTGGATCCAACCATTGTGTTCACCATCATTGCAACTTAGCCTTGAATTTTATAATCACATCTTACCATGATTGAGCTCTTTGATTGGATGGAATAATAGGCTTATCCAGATATGTGAAAGTTTTTTACGATTCCTCATGGGGAAACATAAGAGTTATATATATTTTTTGTAGAAACCATTTACTTACATTCCAACTACATATTTCGGTCTTTTATGAATTCTATTTCTCCCTGACATAGAGGTAAATAGGTATAATACCTTTTGAACCTATTGACGGTGTTGTACCCACCAATATTTAGGCAATCTCGCTAATATGAATTCCTAATTATACTTCACACTGTTTGGTGTAGGATTCCCATCCAGATCTACGAAATGATATCTGATGCAGTGAGTGTTAGTGATATGCCTTGGATGCGAATCCACGTAAAGTGATGTATGGTAAAATTGGCGAGAGCAAGTGTGTAACCCTGTAGAAAGTCAAGTGTGATGCATGAAGATTCCAACACATGAATGGAAAGGGAGTGAGCCCCGTAGAATCCTTTAATAGTGTGTAGCTTGAAAGGAATACACAGGCTTAAATGACATCACATGATAATATGAAAAATAGTTCACAAGTTAACAATGATGAGATAATAAGACAACACACATTCAACAAGATTCTTACCAACAAAAAATAAATATTTCATAATCATAAGCATAATTTAAATAACATACAGTGAAAATATTACAAGAATAGTCCTACTATATTCACAACATATGCATCAAAGTGTGTCTTTTTTGAGCTTTTATTAAAAGTGAAATTTCCAATCATGCATACACCATTAATGAACCACTAGCCCCAATAGTGGAATGTGAAGTCAAAAACACCTTCTCCTCCAAACAAGTATAATCCCTCTATGCTACAAAGAAGCCAAGGCTCTCACAAAAATCCCAACCTCTTTCTAAGCCTATGCCTATCTGAAATCTTGGCTGCCTAAAAGCCCTTTAAATGACTTATGTGGATATATTTATAACAAAAGGTTGTGACTTTTCACATTCCCCTTTGTGAATATTTGACTCCCCTCATGAATCTTAAACTTATTTAAAAAATGACTCATTACATTACATCATGACTCTTCACATTCATAATGGAAAATTTCAATTCCACTTTACAAATTAATTACAAATAATATTACATTTTACACTCATACCCATATGAGACAAAATACGGTAGAGAGAATTTGACATCCTAACAAGAAAAAATACTATGATTCTTAATTTTTAGGAAAATATAGCTCAGAAACTTCCACTTGATGTTTCACTGTCACATATCAGTGAAAAGCTTCATTCTATGCGATGAAATCCCCAAACTACGTGAAGGTGTCTAGCTATATGTGAACTCCAACCTTCATAGCATCTGGGTACAATTATTTGGAACCAGTTTAAACTTCCTTATCGAGTAGGAGAAACATTGGTCTAATTTGGATAGGACCACCGATGTAGTTATGTATATTATTTTGGTTCAACTCCAAATCTCCCTTAGGGGAAATGTGTCTCAAATTTCCCAAGTAATCTTCAGTCTCCTGCCTGACCTGGTTCCTTCATTTGGATTTGGTGAGCGAGCCAACTGATGGGATCCAGTGTGTGTTCACCACGAAATCAAAACTATTTTACAACCACACATATGTGTCTTAAATGCTACCAATGAATGAGGCGAGCTGTTTTTTTTCTGAATCAACATTCGAACTCTTGATTTCTACATCTTTTCCCTTGACTTCATTTTCTTTCCCAATTCAAGTGGTGCCCCTTTATATCACATTGACCATTCTTGCAGAGTGGGGATGGAAACTTTTACATTCTTGAGAGTTTTGAAAAAGTCTTTTCTCTATTGCTGCAAGCCATGCAAGTGGAAAACTTCCTTATGTATGGTCACAAGCTCCTCATAGAGGTTTCACATGGTCTCTCCAAGTGTCGATACTTCACCAAGTATCACTGCTCTTAGCTCCTCCAAGTATACCTATGCAGAAGCTACATTCTAAGCTGTTTCCCAAAGCTAATTTTCCTCTTTCTTGGTAGCTTGTAAATCCTACACCAATTTCTTATTCTCAGCCATCAAATACTAAGTGTTTGATCATGATTCATGTTAGTTCCCTATATTACTAGTATAGTCCCTTATTTTCGTTAGTGTATCCCCCTTATTGTTATTGTTGTACCCCTATAACCCCCATCTTGTTATTATTGTGCCCTTACATTATTATTATTAGGTCAGCTAGGATTATATTGTGACCCCATGGACTCCTATATATAGTAAGGAGGTTTTTTCATTTGTATCATCCAAGAAATTTTCACTTATGTAATGTAAAGGAGGTTTCCCCCTCGAAGTGGCTGATTTCTAAGGCATTGATCTCTCTTTCCTTCTATTTTTGGAGTTGGTTTCATAACATGGCACCTACGAAGGTAAATTTGGCTTTGATAATGGCATTAGGATTCTTCTTGGTGTCTACCACTATCACCCTCTCTATAATGAATCCAGGTGATGCGAGGTCATCGAAAATTGTTTCTTACGCACTTGTACAATCTTCCTTTGAAGCTCAACGTATGAAATATTGTACATATCCATGGCGGGATCATCATCAAGATGAACAACTTCCTCTTCCTCAGTCAGAGCTAACTCCACTGCTAGATATGGTGGAGACTGAATGGTGACCTATTGTGTACTTGACATCAGGTCAACATCCTAGTTTTTTGGCTAAGGTTCCTCATCCATGTCTTTAATCTCAATCAATTCCTCAATATTCTGAGAAAGCTCATGATCATGCATCTTTCCGCTCTCCTCCTCTCCTGTTGGACGACTACATTATTTTTCCTCAGTCTCTCCTTTTGTTGTTGTTTCTTCTTCTATTGCGCACTACCTTTCTTACTATTCTTTCTTCTAATTTTTTTCTTGTTCTTGCGTCTACACTTCTTCCTCCATTCTCATGTACATCCTATGTTTCCTCTTTTCCTCAATTTATAAATCCACTCTCATAATAAATGGATAAAATTTAATATTATGACTTCATTATCCCCTGAGAATGTGAGCAACGTTTCTCTTTCCCTTATCCTACATATGGTTTCTCCCTTTTACTGGCACTACTTCTAGAGTTGCTTATTTTTTCAGAGTGACCTGTGAAGTCCATACTATACTGACTGACTCGCAGGTTCTGGAGAAATTTTATAAATTATTCTATGGATCCTCCTCTACCTAATGAAATGTCTTGGTGAGACACTGATAATGTATTCTCGCATAGTGGTCTTTGAAAATACCATGGGGATTGTACAGATTAAAGTCTCAGGTACTGAATTCCAGCTTCACTATTTCCTTTCCTTTAGTTTCTACAATTTTGAGATTATTTATCTCATACAATCCAACTTGCATAGTAAGAGTGGGCCATGGTTCTTTCTTTTTCATGTGTAAGAATTGATGAGCCTCAGTTTTGCAATAAGAATTTTTCAACTCCTAAGGCTACCAACTTTAATTATCAACATGGGGTTCGTACAAACTTAAGAGGTGTTGGCACTATATGTGCAACATAAAATGTCTTCTTATTTTTTTGAGATAATTTTATGGAGTGAATGTCATGAAATAAAAGCCTAAACTAATTGTAGAAATGGAAGTGTTTCTTTGAAAAGAAATTAATCCTAGGAAAGAACAACAATTTGTAATTGAAATCCTAAGAGCATGAATTCAAATAAAAATACCTAATCTAATTTGCGAAATGAATGTTCTAAGTGGTATTTATTCATCCTCAATAATGTATTTAGATACTAGGGGTCATCATTCAAGCCTAAGAGACAAAAAAAAACCTTTTGGAGAAAATATGGTTGAGTTTACACATGCTACAAGAGTGCTACAGGAAAATCTATTTTTGCTTCTTGCAACTCTGTTTTGGAAATAACTCACTGAATGACTAAGTAAATCAAATTAAAATGGGATGGGATTAATTTTGTTATTAATTATGATGTATTAGGTATCCATTCCAAGTGGAATCACTCCAAAATACCGTTGTTCACACATGCTAAAAAAATAACAGAAAATTACTACTCTAAAATATGGAAATTCGAGAACTAGTGAGATATTTAATCTATCAAATGCTAACCTAATCAAGTGAAAATGGAATGGGGTGAATTTTTTTATCCAATTTAAAATTATTATTACCTAATACAAGTGGAATTAAGTCAAATGGATCTGATTAACCCCTTCTAAAAAATAGCAGAAATTTACTACTATTTCGCTACAAGGCATTTCTAGAAATCTTATATTCATGAACTAGTAACAAAATCCAAGTAGCTTAATGATTAAGATGACCTTCAAAATTTATTCTAAGGATGAATAATTATATTGAACCTATAAAAAATCTACAAAATAACTCACTTAAATCATCTAACTCAATCCTACAACAAGAAAAGAAGCTATACTAAATACAGAAATATGAAAAACAGAAATAAGAGATGTATGTGAATAACAACTAAAAATAACCTAAAGAAATTGTGCAAGAGGGCCTTGAGACTTCTGGGATGGCCAAGCCCAAGGAGGAATAAGATTCATATGGAATAAACCAAGCGTTAGAAGTTAAAAATGTCGCCAACGTTCATTATTGAATCAACCCAAGTACATTCGTGAAAGAAAAGAAAGTGGAGCTGCGAAAAAATAGGTTTTCTCCACAATAAGACTAAACAATACCTACCCATAGAGGACAATTCAAATTGGTACTTATACAAAATTATAAGGAAGCATTCCCCTTGAAAGGATGAAGCTTTCCCCTCCAAAATCCCTCAAATAGTGGATTTGGTTCCTAACACTAGGAGTTTGTAGTAAATGACAGGGAACACATTCCTAGATCTTCTCAACCATCGGAGTTCCATAATCTCTCTGGAATTTCTCAATAATTTCATGATATTTCATTCATTTATTCTCCAATTGTGATCCTCCAGTAGTAGGGAGTAAGCCACTAAATTATCTCCTTCTCCAAATATTCATAATCTGCCCAATATTCCCACAATATTCTACATAAATAAATAATATTAGGTAGAAATATACAATTATCTTTAAACCTTCCTAATAAAATATTAGAGAATAAAAAAAAATTATTAAGTGTAGAAGGAGAAATTTAATACATATATTTTATGTGCCTAAGAAAGGTTATATGGGCCTTAATTTATGTCTAATTTAGAGGCCCATCATACCCCCTAATAAGATTGTTGCTCATCCTCTGAGAAAACTATTCATCCTCCTTTCCTTGTGGCTCTTCATGTATGTTGGCCTATTTCATTCTTTGTTTATTGGTCCATGTGTTGCTCCTCCTGCCGATATTATTGCTTCTCCTCTATTTGCATTTTTTCTTGCAGGTGCTACTTGGAGGTCCTCAGGTGCCTTTGTTGGTGTGTTAATCCTCCTGGAGTCTATTGGTGGTCCTTTGAATCCATATTAATCAAATTATACTCAGATTTTTACCCTATTGTGCCATATACAAAATTTCTAAAGGAAACTTTTCAACTTCTTGTAGTAGTGTTCTCTCTACTTCTTGGGGCTCCAAATATCTTAGAGATGAATGGAAATTTTTTATGGAGGTTAGGTATGGAGTGACGGAGAGGTAAGGAGAGAGGTCCCATGCCAAGGTATAGGTGATCTAGTTGCTAGTGGTGCAACATAGCATTTAGGGAATGAATTCTTGTGCATGGAGTGAAGTGAGGGTTAGGAGTGGTAGGTATAGGAAAAAATAAAGTTATCATGCTATTTTTGAAGTTTAGAAAAATTTTGGAAAGCTAATTTCATGTAAATAAGTTCCTTGTAGCATTTAGAGGGTTTCCTATAATGCTACAGGAATCATGTAGCTACTAGGAATTGCTTGTAGAAATTACCGTCAGGAGTAAACATGGAGTTTTATTCCTACTTTAAAGGTGAAATGAGTGAATGGGTGCATGGTGGAGTTTTCCATGGAGTGTGTAAGGAGAGGAGAGAGAGAAGAGAGGAAGAAAGTTGCTCCTCTAGGTATAAAACCACCTTTGATCAACAAACTTTGTCTTGGTTAAGTTCCTCTAGAAAATCTATGCCTGTAGCAACCCTATTTCCCCTGTAGCAACGCTATTTCACATGTCAAGAGGTGGTGGGTCCACCTTTTATTTTTCATTTTTCATTTTTTATTTTTTCAATTTTTTTTTCACATTTTTTCACATTTTTGTATTTTTCCAATTTTTTTCTTTTTTTTCATTGCATGCAAAATAAACTCAGAGTTATTTTTCTGTTAACTGGGTTCACCCTTACTTACCCCTTGGAACTCCTTGTTTTCCATCACAAATAACTACTTACTACCCACTTTCTCAAGCCATATTTACCTTTTTCTTGTTGCTCTACCACATGTGTGTGTCTCTTGGTGAAAAAGTGAAGCTAATTATGAGATAAGGTCGAGGCTGCTCTACTACTGATTTTGGCTATAACAAACTTTCCTTCTCACACTTTTAATGTTTTATTATGCTAGAATAGATTCGAACAAAGGTTTAGATGATTTCATACTTGAGGCTTACTCTTGATTTGTTTTTCCAGGTGATATTGAAGTTGTTGATATGACTGTTGAAGTTGTCTTTGGTGGTTCTGAAGTTGCTACGGAAGTTGCAAGTGATAATCTACTAGAGGTCTTATTACTGATAGTTTTGAATCTGGAGCTCCTCTAGGGTTTCTTTTGTTGTTGTTGGTGTTGCTTCACACCCCTGAATTAAATTTTTATGTTGATATTTTCATGATGTGTGTGTTGTAGTTGATGATTAAGTTTATGTACAAGTCTTCATAGCATGATGATTTTTTTTACTCATAAAGTGTTTTATGTGTGCAATCTTCTCCCAATGTTCAATATTTTGCTAGTGGAGTGGATGGTGTTGGGTCATGGAAAAGGTATGTTTTTATCTTCATTTTAGATTAATTAATCATTTAATTTTGTGCATCTATCTTAGTTCTTGGGAATAATCTAGAATAAAATGTTGTGAAATATGAATAAAATCAATTACAAACAATTGTATGATTTTAGCATAAAAACCAACTTTTGCTCCCCGTTATGTGCAAAAATATGAATTGGACAATTGTTGTTCAAACAATGGAACAACAACGACCAAAGAAGAAAAAAGTATCATTTCTTGATCGCATGGGCTAGCGAAAGAATAAGAGAATCAAGCTAATATTATAGAGATAATCTAATTATTAGCTGTGAAATCCTCAGGATCTCCTAATCCTAAGGATTCACTCTCACATATTAGTTTACTATTTGGTTATATACGACTGGTAGATGAAATAGAAGAGGGGTTAATTTCTGAGTTGTAAATTTCATTTGGACATCATTATTTGTACTAAGGCAAAGTATTTTCACTATGGTGATGTTATTTATTTGCTACTGTGATTAATGAGAAAAAGTGTGCTTTCTTTATAATCGTGTTCTTAGTATTCCCAATAGTAGCTTCTAGAGGCTTTGGTCTCGGTCACTAGGAGACTTGTTTCTTCTATGTATGATAATAATTTCTTTTATATTTGTGATTTTTAATTATCGTATATTGTCATTTCAATTGTCGTGTGCTGTTAGAATTAATTTGCATAGTTTATCCTTGTTGTTTGAGATAAATCTTAAGTTGCTGCTTTTACGATTGCATATTATTCTTTAATAAATTGCTTAGACTAGTATTACAATTGATTGTTGTTCCTTTTGAGTGTTGTTTTCATAGATATCGAGAAATTGTTTACTGTTATTATTCATTAGAGGTTTGAATAATAGATTGTTGTTCATTTGCTTTCATCTCTCTTTTTAGTAGATAATTGTTAAGCAACAATTCTTTAAGTGTGATTCTTGCAATTCATAAGTTAGATTCAGTTTTTCTACAAATAAGTTGAGAGTAGATTAAGATTTATGGTTTATAATTGATTTAAGGTTTTCTTTTGAATTATTTCTGATTGAAATTCGAGAATTAGAAATATAGTTATTGCAATGATTTAGAATCATGTATTCCTAAATAGCTTCTCATTTCACTCTGCACAAACAATGCCAACACTCTTGAAACAAACTGATGAATCCTTGGTTGATAATTAATGTAGGCATTAGGATTGAATTTTATAGTCACCTTATTGCACCAAAATTTTCACACCATTGCTGGGGAGAGCGTTAAAGAATGATTTTTTTTTTTTTGTTCAGTTGGATTTTATTGGTTTGCAGTACTTGGGTATTGAAAATGAGAGGTAAGAACAAACGTGCCGACAAGTAAAATGCTTTCTCAAAGCCCACTTTCTAATAGATTCATATAGAGTAGATATCAATATATGATTTTTATGAATGAATAGGAAGAAAAAAGTATAAATAGATACAAATACACCTCCTAAATCCACCAAACCCAGGGGGTTGATGACCCTTGGAAGATTGACCTTTATAGATGAAATCATTAGAAAAGCAGAATCTTAGGCGTCAGTAGGACCTCAGATCACATCCAGAAAATATCCACTATAATTTCTCAAGCAGTGGGCTCACCATCTGCAAGTCACCTTGAGAACCATAGCAAAACCAAACCATCTGAACAGAGCTTTCAAGATACATAAAATTTTCATTTTGACCCTTCATAAGAGGGAAATTCGTGCAATCTGCAAGAAGGAGAGGGATAAACTAGTGGTGTTGTAGGAGAAAATATACAATCATCATAACCTAGATCTAATAAGATCTCAATTGAAGAAAGGATACCTGATATCCCAGATCAAGGTAGTGTTGTAAGACCCCTTCCAAATATTTCTACTAGTCCTGCCCAAAAAAAAATTCCAAAGCAAGAGATTCCTGAAGTTCATTGGCACGTCTTTGATCAGATGGCGCATAATCAGCCTCATGGACAAACATAGACGTTGGAATATCCCATCATTGACCCAATTTCTAATGCTCCCATGAGGGCCATTCCTTTGTAGAGAATCCCTACTTTCCATGGTTTAACCTTGGAAGATCCTAATGCTTTTCTATTCGACTTTGAAGTTTTATGTAGGGGATATGATTATACCACCGATCCCCAAAAGCTAAAAATGTTTCCTTATACATTAAAGGGAGCATCTTTGTGATGGTTTATGGGGCTTTGTGGAGGAACTATTGACTCTTGGGATCAAATGAAAAAATTTGATCACTAAATAGAAATATTATTGCAGGACTACATACCTGAAAGATGAAATTTTTAACATGACTGCAAAAGATAACGAGAATCTAGAAGAATATGTTGAACGATTTCAATAAAATCTACAATGGTCTCCTTATGTATCATTATCTAAAGATGTTTTAAAAGTAACTATGATAAAAGGAATGAAGGATAAATGGATAGGAACATTGAATTTAATGGGGAAAGGAGATATTTATTAGGAAAATTATGCTAATATTATTCAACTGTGTATCAGGTGCTCTCGAGGAAGTATGGACGTTAGGCCAACTGGATGAGATACTATCGCCAAAAATAATAAAGGTGTTGTTGGAAACATAACTCGAAAATCTTGTAGGTTTTAACCCTGAACAGAAATTATCTACACATGAATATTATAACAGAAAATAAACAATAGCAAGAGCATAAAACATAAAACAGATAAACACAGAGATTTTCCCCTGGATCCCAAATTGGGACGACCAACTTGATTTTTCATTATATTCCTTTTAGTGTTACAACACATATATATACATGCCGAAGCATACATAAACCCCAATCCATTAACCCTATATTAGAACATAATCGTAGTTCCCTTGACCGGACCTACAAAATACCAGGGGCTGAAAACCATCGTACCCCAAAACCATGTACAAAATCATGCATAAAACATGGGTGGGTCCGCCTGTGAGTGGGTCCGCACAACAAACAAATAGTGGGGGCTTCCTCCCCCCTTGTGACCCCCCTGCTATGCCCGGCGCAACATACAGCACGTGGGGCTAGTCGTGGAAATAATATAACACATACCCAACATTCTCCCACTTGTTGTTTTCTTTGCACAGGGGGCCACAAGAGAGCTTAGTCATTGGGCCAATTCTTCAACACCCATTGTTTCTCTACACCAAGATAACTTCTGAGTGCTCACAGACTTCATCAATGCATCTGCAACATTCTTCAAAGTGTCCACCTTTACCAGCAACACCCTTTTAGCCTCAACCATATCTCTAACAAAGTGATATTAAACATCAATGTGCTTTGTCTTTGAATGATAAGCAGGGTTCTTAGCCAAGAAAATTGCACTTTGGCTATCACAGTCTATCCTTATAGCTTGCTGTACCAACTCCATACTTGAACACAATCTCTGCAACCAAACTGCTTCCTTGCTTGCATGAGTGGCTGCTATGTATTCTGCCTCTGTAGTTGAAAGCGCCACTACAGACTGTCTTTTACTCATCCAACTGACCGCACCTCCAAATAGGCTAAACACATACCCACTTGTAGATCTTCTTTGGTCCAGATCTCCAGCCCAGTCTGCATCAACAAAACCACGAATGTCCAACATTCTTTCCAATCCTGGTCTTCCCTGGTAGCACAAGCCATAATCACTAGTGCCACGTAAATATCTGAAAACTCGTTTCACTACTGTCCAATGCTCCTTCCCTGGGTTTGACATAAACATGCTCAATACTCCCACTGCATGTGCAATGTCTGGTCTGGTACAGACCATTGCATACATCAGGCTACCCACTGCACTTGCATATGGAACACGGGACATATACTCCTCTTCTTCTTGTGTCTTGGGACACTGTTCAGCAGACAGCTTTACACCTACAAGAATAGGAACATTCACCGGTTTACTATCCTGCATATTGAACCTCTGCAATATAGTCTCGACATACTTCCTTTGGTTTAACTAGAGCTTCCTCTTTGCCCGATCTCTCTTAATTTCCATGCCCAAAATATAATTTACAGCACCAAGATCCTTCATGTCGAAATTGGAGAACAGCTGGGTCTTCAAATCTTGGATAATTTCTTTGTCATTTCCAATCAGCAACATATCATACACATACAAGACCAAATAAATAACATGGTCACCGATTAATTTAAAATAAACACAGTGATCCTCGCTTCTGGTGAAGCCAAGTCCCCGTATATAGGTATCAAATTTCTGATACCATGTCCTTGGTGACTGTTTTAACCCATACAGAGACTTGTTCAACCTACATACTAGTTCTTTCTTACCCTTCACCATAAAGCCTTCAAGTTGCTTCATGTATATCTCCTCTTCTAGATCCCCGTGAAGAAATGTTGTCTTCACATCCATCTATTCTATCTCAAAATCAAATGCAGCAGCAACAGATAAAAGTAATCTAATAGAAGTAACTTTGGCAACAGGAGAAAAAATATCACCAAAATCAATTCCCGACACCTAGGAATAACCTTTTGCTACCAACCGAGCTTTGTATTTCTCCACCTTTCCTTCTACATTCATCTTCTTTTTAAACACCCATTTGCTCCCGATGGGCTTCCTTCCAGCCGACAACTCCACCAAATCCCATGCCTCATTTTTATGCAAGGATGCCATTTCATCAACCATGGCCTCCTTCCAGAGTTTTCCATCCTCTAAATATACTGCCTCCCTGAAAGTTCTGGGATCATCATCAGTTATAGTTAAGGCAAAACCTGAATAGAAAGCAGATAGACTATACCTTTCTAGTTGCCTTCTTTCTCGAACTAATCTTCTCAAAGCTGGAGTTTGTGGCTCTTCCTCTTCTGATTCATCTTCTCCTATAGAGTCTGATTCATACTCCTTTAGCTCAAACTCTATCTTCTCAGGTTCCTTTGGTATGATTTCATGTTTAACAACATATTTCACCTCTCTAAACACCACATCTCAGCTGTACACAACCTTCCTTGTTTCCGAGTTCCAAAGCTTGTAACCTTTTAAACCATCCTTATACCCAATAAAGATTCAGCTTTTAGATTTATTATCCAACTTGGTCCTTTTCTCCTTTGGAACATGTACATATGCATCACATCCAAATACCCTTAGATGTGAAAGAGAGGGTTTCTTACCAGTCCATACCTCATGCAGAGTCTTATCCTCCAACACTGATGAAGGTGATCTGTTAACCAGATAGCATGCAGTCTCCACTGCCTCTGCCCAGAATTCTTGTCCTAACCTGGTACCACTGAGCATGCTTCTTTCCTTTTCCATCAGTGTTCTGTTCATTCTTTCTGCAACTTCATTTTGCTGAGGTGTGTATGGAGTAGTCTTCTGCCGTGCTATACCACACTTCTTACAAAACTCTTCAAATTCCTTCTTGCAGAACTCCCCACCATTATCTATCCTCAGTGCCTTTATCTTCTTCTCTATCTGGTTTTCCACCAGAGCCTTAAATTCTTTAAATTTGTCAAAGACTTCAGATTTCTTCCTTAAGAAATATATCCATGTATTCCTTGAGAAGTCATCTATGAATGAAACATAGTACACAGACTTTCCCAGTGATGGAACTGACACAGGCCCAAACACATCACTGTGCACAAGTTCTAACATCTTGTTTGCCCTCTTAGCACCAGAAGGAAAACTCACCCGATTTTGCTTCCCATATACACAATGTTCACAGAAATCGAAATCCAGAGAACAATTAGACATACCTTCTACCATACCATTTATGTGCAGTATCTGAAGGCCCTTCTCTCCAATATGTCCAAGCCTTTGATGCCATAGCATGGTCTTTTCTCCAGAGACAGCTAGGCTTTCCGCTCCTCTTTCAAGAACCACAGAACTGTTACACCCATCAATAACAGTGCTACCTTGTAGCTTGTACAGAGTTCCAGTCCGAACTCCCCGCATTAATACCAATGCTCCCCGAACCATCTTGCAGGCATCTTTCTCAAACACTGTTTTTACACCTGCATCATCCATCTTGCTTACAGAAATCAGATTTCTGGCCAATGCAGGAATATGCAGAACACCAGGAAGTGTTCTAATCCTTCCACCTTGCAGCTTCAGCTTGACCTTTCCACGTTCGATGATTTTGGCCTTCCTATCATCCCCTAGGAAGACATCACCATCATATTTCTCATACTCGCAGAACCACTCCCTATGGGGAGTGAAGTGAAAGGATGCACCTGATTCAATCAACCATGACTCATGATATACATGTGCATTTGAAGAAGAAGCAAAATACACATCCCCACCTTCATTTGAGGTGGTTTTTTCCTCTGCAGAAGGAGCATCATCAGATCCCTTTCCTTTCTCAGGAGCTTTAGATCTGCAGTCCTTTTTGTAGTGCCCTTCCTTTCCGAATTTCTAGTATACCTTTACAAACTTTCCAGGAGATTTATATCTCCCTCTAGATTTGGATCTCCCACTCGAAACCTTATTCTTGTTTCTGTTTTGGGACCTTCCTCGTATAGATAAGGCATCTCCATTCTGGCCCTCCATATTTCTCCATCTCATTTCCTCCGACAGCAAGGCTGAGACAATGTCATCAAAATTCAAGGTAGTTGTATTGCTACCTATTGCAATAACCAGACTATCCCACGAGTCTAGTAGAGAACACAACAAACTGATGCACTTATCTTCATCTGAGATTTTAATATCAACAGATGACAACTGACTTACCACAATATTGAAGGTGTTCATATGCTCTGTCACCGAGTCTCCATCCTTCATCCTCAAGTTATATAGCTTTTTCCGTAGGAACAACTTATTCACCAGAGACTTAGATTGGTACAAATTCCCAAGTTTTTCCCACAAATTCTTCATCGTATCTTCCCAAGATACATTCAACAATACTGAATCTGAGACACACAACTGTATTGTGCACTTAGCCTTCCGATCCAGTTTCTTCCAGTCTTCATCTGACATTGCCGTTGGTTTAGTACCTAGATCTACCGCGATCCACTAATCTTTATCCACCAGCAGATCCTCCATCTTGAGCTTCCATAACTCAAAAAACTGACCATTATATTTCTCGATCTCTATATTTCCGCCGCTCGCCATCTTCTTTCACCACAAGAATCAATCCCGCAGATCTCCCACTAAACAGTGTCTACCTCAGGCCTGAGCAAAAAACCCTCAGTAGCAAAGGCGTCCCATTGAAGCTGAAACAACTCTAATACCAAATGTAGGTGTCAACCCTGAACATAAATTATCTACACACAAATCTTATAATAGAAAATAAACAATAGCGAGAGCATAAAACATAAAACAGATAAAAACAGAGATTTTCCCCTGGATCCCAAATTGGGACGACCAGCTTGATTTTTCATTATATTCCTTTTAGTGTTACAACACATATATGTACATGCTGAAGCATACATAAACCCCAATCCATTAACCCTGGATTAGAACATAATCGTAGTTCCCTTGACCAGATCTACAAAATACCAGGAGCCGAAAACCATCGTACTCCAAAACCATGTGCAAAATCATGCACAAAACATGGGTGGGTCTGCCTATGAGTGGGTCCGCACACCAAAAAAAAAATCGCCGGGGTGCTGCCCCGGACCAAATAGTGGGGGCTGCCTCCCCCCTTGTGACCCCCCTACTGCACCCGGCGCAACGTACAGCGTGTGGGGCTAGTTGTGGAAAGAATATAACACATACCCAACAAATCTCTTAGAATATTTCAAAAGTAATATCTCGGGAACCCTCACGACATAGTTGGATGTCCTACAAGACAAATAGAAACAAGCTATAACAAAACATAATTTAGCTATTTTCTACCCACAATGCCGAAAGAAGCACAGTCAAAGGGAATGCCCATTGAACATGGTCTATAATTGTGCCATCTACACTAAGGACCATGCCACCAAACGATTCCCATCACTTCCAGGATTAAAGGATGTTTTCAAAGAAGCGGAAGAAGAGATAGAACTAGTGTACCTAATGAGCCAATGTCAACAGTGGCAAGCCTGACCCATGGTTATGTCACGAGACCCTTCTCCATCATTTCATCAACAAAATAATTCTGTAACAACATGGCAAGGCCAATCACCTTTCTCTACTTGTAAATCTCAATCATTTACCATGTCACCCTAGCCAAAACAACATTTTACAAATGCTTGTTGGCCAAATTCTACTCCTTTCTAGAAAAATGATATGTACCCATCAGAGTGGGTTCCCTCCACATCACGAAATCCAAATTGGTCTTAAAATTGGCAGTGACCCATGGGGATAACTAATCCACTTATGGGGATGGGTCTTCAACCTCATCCGACCTTAGTAGCTCTGGATTCATTGCAACAAAATCCTAAGCCTCTTATGCACCCCCAACTTCCATCTCAACCAAACCCAAATCCCAATAATAGATGGGTTCAACTGATATAGATTGTTGTAAATTCAGATCCTCAAATAAAACAAATAGAATGCAATGAACTTAGGCTATGATCAGGACTCATCATCACCCCTGAGGAAAATAAAAACCAACAACAAGATGAGACAAAAACACCTGCCATAACTAAATCCTCGACTATGACTAATACAAAAATGAAACAGGGAGAAGACACAGTCGAGCGTCAAGATCCTAAAAAACTTATAATCATTTCTCCCCCATTCCATGAAAGACTAATAATACCTAAACCTGTTTTTTATCTAGACTTTTAAACCCTGGGGTAACTCAAAATTTTATGTATTAAAATTCTCTCCTACAGGCTATTCAAGACATTCTTATTTATGCTAAAATGATTAAAGGATTGTGTGTGAAAAAACATGAAATAAAAAAAAAACATTTCAACAACCGTCCATGTCGTAGGGACCTTATCTAGTCTACTTCTAGGTAGGGAAACACTCGTAAAATATGAAGATTGAGGGAATCCCATAGTTACTGTTCAAGTATATGGTCACTCTTTTCCAAACACACTAGTTGATTTAAGGTACAACCATTAACATTCTAATGGCAGAAACCTGTGAGGCACTCAGTATCATAGATTTGGAACCAACTACTACTTTGTTAGAAATTATTGATCATTTTGTTGTTAAACCCGAGGGATATCTACAAGACATTATTGTTTTTGTTGACTCATGGGAATACCCAGTAGATTTTCTAGTTATCAACCTAAGAAGTCGATTAGATGGAAACCCTTTAATTTTGGGTGGACCTTGTTTAGCCACAATTGATTCTTATATAGGATTTCGTGCTGGTAGCATGACCATCACAAAAGGAAATGATGTAAAAAACCTTGTTTTATATCCCCCTGCTAAGCCAAGTCTTCCCATCATAAAAACACCAAAAAATCCACCTACATACCTAGAAGAAAACATTTGTTCACCTCCTACAATAGCAGAAGCACTTGAGTTCAAGAATCAGTCTAAATATGATGTTATTAATAATTTTATAAATCAATAAACTAATGAGAACAATGTGAAATGTGAAATGTTGAAATCAATTCTTGACAATGAAGCCCAGGAAGATCCTTCGGAAGATGCTGATGATCAGCATATACCAACAACTATTGTTCATAACAGCAGGCTGGTTGAGATTGAAAGAAAAAGGATCTTGAATATTAATTATACTCTGGATAGTGACCAACAACAAAAACTCATTCAGATTCTACAAAAAAATAAAGGGGCTTTTGCCTAGGATTATCCAAACATGAAGGGCATAGACCCTCAATTATGTACACACCACATCTACACCGAAAAGGATACCCGTTCTATCCAACAACCTCAGCGAAGATTGAATCCACATCTTAAGGACATCACCAAAGAATAATTATAGAAGTTTTTGGATGTGAATTTTATTTATCCTATTTCAGATAGTAAGTGGGTCTCTCCATTAGTAGTTTTTCCCAAAAGAGCGGGAAGTGGAAGATATGTGTGGACTATAGGGAATTGAACAAGGCCACGCAAAAAGACCAGTTCCCTCTTCCATTTATTGATCAAGTCTTTGATACACTGGAAATGAAGCAATTATTTTCCTTTCTTGATGGCTTAAACAGTTACAAACATATCCAAATTGCCCTTGAATATGAAGACAAAACTACCTTTACCTGCCCCTGGGTACGTTTGCATATAGAGTGTTAGATTTTGGTTTATGCAATGTGTTTGGTCTCAATCTAGTCTCCTAAACTGAGCTCATTTAATTGTCAACCAGGATTTGTAAACTGCTGAAGTGAAGTGTACTGTATGTACCTAGGAGCTTGTTTCTTAATGCGTTCTGTGTAGTGTTTTGTGATGTTTTTGGTCTTTTGTGATGATTTATGATGTTTTTGGTCTTTTTGTGGTTTTGTGTTCACAAGGAAAATGCCTAGAAAGCTAAGGGAAATGAGCTGATGATTAAAAACAGAGTGGATCCTAATTGATGGATGACAAATGACAAATGCAATTAGAATACTAGAAACAGAATCAAATCTAAACTTTGACCAATCAAAAACAAAGCTTGATAATGACTTTTAAGCAAATGATTCAAGACACAAACTAAAACTGGTCAAATTATTTCATCAAAGGCATTTGAGAGAGAGCTTGAAACATGGTCAACTAAGCATGCAAATCTTCCTAACTAAACAGTTTAAACAACTAACTTATAATGATGCAACATCTTGTCCTTGCTTAGGGATTTGTTGAAGTATGTTTGGAGTAAAACATTGATATCATCATAAGATTTTCTAATTTAAAGCTAATCCCTAACTCTATTCTGCAATTCAATTGAATGTCACAAAACCTTTACTCAAGAGTTATTGATTTCTTTTCAAAGTAGTCTTTTGAGGGAGAGCTCTGTTTATGAAATGATGAGGAAATTGTAGAGGTACTTCAGGCCTTAAAATGATGTTGTCTTCTGTTCATATGGTTATAGATTAATTATGGATTTTAGAACAAGAAGAGGTTTGTGAATAATGAAGGCTGTTTTGTTAATCTTAACAACTGAAGTAATCTATTGTGCAGTGAATGACAACTGACTATGGAATGCAAATGCAGTGAGTTGAACTACAACCAAACCTAAAATGTCACTAGCCTAAAACAGTGTTAAACTACAAGTCATTATCAAACCCAAAACAAAACAACTGAACATGAATTAAGTGCAATGAAACTCCGGAGTATCCTAACTATACTATCATGCATTATTATATGAAATTATACAGTCTGTTTGTCCATCATTGTTGATATTTTGGAAGAGTTCCTTCTTTTGGAAGAGTTAGAACAATTATGACTGTGTAATTGAGTGCAAATGCAAATGTAAAGGCTGAAAGCAATGAAAAACTAAGATATCATATCCATATCCCACTCGTCATTATGATATTTTGGGCAAGCGTTTAAGAGTAAGAACATAGATGATACTTAGTGCAAACACACAACTAAATCATTCATTATCACGGTCATGTCTTGAACATCTTAATAGTTTCTTGGGAGAGTTTCTTCTTGTGGAAGAGTGATTAGAACAAGTGTAACTGTGATAGTGAACAACAAAAACTACAATTAAATCCTACAATACTATAGCCATTTCTCATTCATCATTATAATCTTTTGGAAGAATTTCTTCTTGTGGAAGAATTAGAATGAATATAACTACAGTAGCTAATTAAAAACAACTATGAATTCAACTTCAAATCCTACAATACTATAGCTATTTCCCATTCATCATTATAATCTTTTGGAAGAGCTTCTTCTTGTTGAAGAGTTAGAATGAGTATAACCACAATAGCTAATTAAAACAACTACTAATTCAACTTCAAAATCGTAAAGGAAGCTAGAATACTTATCTAATTTACGCAAATAAATCCGTGCAAGAGGCAGGGGCCCTCTACCACCTGACGGAATTCAACTCCAAATTAAATCACGCTTTCAAAACAACACTGTCTGCTCCATTAAAGATGAAAGAACTTGAACATAGCACTCTGCATCTTCAGAAATGTAGCACAGAATCTAAACAAAATCTAGCATAAAATCTAACATCAAATCTAACATAGCTCTCGGTTCCCCAAGTGTTTATATAGAAAATGCACATAACAAGACTTGCAACATTTCAGGAACACTGTCTTTCCTTATCGGAATCACATTAGGACTCTTGAAGTGGCTGCGTGAAGAGGAAAAAGACATCTGGACTGAGACAGTCCTAATAGAAGTCTGCTTTCCTAAATGTGTTCCCACGTTCCAAAACCGTACCCAAAATTCGTTTCTTCCTCCATGATGAGCAACGAACCATGTAGACATGACGTGGATTATGCCCATATGTGGTTTTTCTTGAGAGGCCACCTGGAACATACTCAAACATGAAGGCAGCTGCAGAATCGCCGGTTAGCTACGGAATGTCTGCATTCTGCAGCTAGTTCCGGTCAAAATGCTTTACAATGGAAAAAATCACAAAACTTAGCAAGTCAGTCATGTAAATCATTCTAGAAGTAATTTTAACTATATTCATTGATCAATTGGGTCTAGGATGGCAATGGACAAAGGAAAATGAGGTGAAATGGAATGAAAGAAAGCACAATTTTGAGGCTCAACATACCCCCACTGCTGTCTCTTTGCATGTCCTCATGCAAATTATCCTATGAACTCAGAGGCTTCTGCAAGGACATCTAATCCTCTCCTTCTCCTTTGTCTGGAAGCTAGAGATCTTCTGGGTTTTCTGATAAAAAGTTTGAACCTTAGGTTGGTGAGTGCCCTGATTAGCTTCTTGTTCCTTTTCTTCAACTTCTCATTGGTCTTTTCCACTTTGTTTATATGGAGCGATAAGGTTGAGTTCATTTCAGTTTTGAGCTTGACTTGATCCTTGAGAATTTCATTCTCATTTTTGATGTGTCTATTCAGTAATTCCAACTCATACCTATCCCTTCTTAATATATCTATTTCAGACAGTGGAGGACTGGGGGTTCTCTCTCTGCTTTCTGAAGCTCTCCTTTCCAAAGTTTCCACATAGTCATAAATTTCTTGTTGAGCAGGGTCAATTTCAGGGGTTCCTTCATAAAAATCTTCTTCAACATCTTCTTCCATGGATGTTTCCTCATCTTCTATATCAATCACCCCTGTTTGTTTGATTTGAGTTTTCTTTAGTTTTTCCTTTAGTCTGTGGCTTCTCCTTGGCTGAGAGGATCCCTCTCCTTTCTCTATGGCAGATTTCTTGATTACCTTCTCTTTCTTAAGTTGCCTCCTGATTTGAGTCAACTTCTCTAAAATGATTTCCTCACTGCTCTCTTGGACTGTTTTTTCAATTTCAACATTTGAGGCCCTCCATTTTCTACTTCTCCTTGTAGGCTGTGGTTCTGGTGAGGGTTCTTTTGGCTCTTCAAAATGATTTCTTATCAAGAAATCGTCCCATGTATCATTTGTTTTAACTAGATGATGTTCAATCAAAATTTTGACCAAACCATGATGATATAGGGTTGTCTCTAAAAATTGAACCCTTCTTTGAACACAGGAAGCCATCTTCTTCAGACTTTGAAGCAAGAAATATGGTAGGTTTAAGTCTTCCTCTAGAAAATGCATTATCAGTCTAATGTGGTAGACATAAAATGTTCCATATCTACCCTCACATGTAATAAATTTTTGCAGAAGAAGTAGTATGTTTCTCCATTTATTTTTCAATGCAGAACTGGGAATTCCTTTCTTAAATACAGTGACATCCGTACCTGGTGATTTTAAAATTTTCTTCTAGGATTCATTGTGGAATTCTCTGTTTTTGAACCATCTCTCTCCAGTTCTGAGCAACCCTGTAGCTTCTGCAATGAAAACTTCAGTGACAGTAAATTTGACATCTCCCACTTCAACTTCGGTTTCTTGAAATGATCTTGCAAATGTTTTAGTGACTTCCTTGTGGAAGCCATTAAATTTCTCCAAAAATTGAAGCCATCCTATTTGTTGTAACATTTCTTTGCATTGAGGGTAGCCTTCTAAATATTTTGAACCCACTGGTTCAGTTCTTACAATGAAACCCATGATTGCTTCTTCAATGTTCAAATTAACACTCTTCTACCCACAAAAACAATTACTTTCACCTTCGAATTGAAATGGCTTCAAGTTCTTAATGAAAATGGCTTCAAATTTCAGAATGACATACCTCTGATTGATAATGACAAATGTCTTCAAATTTCCCACACTACTATGCCTCTGTTTCTCGGTGGAAAATAGCTTTAAATTCCTATGCTGCTATATCTCTGTCTCTTGGTAACAAATGGATTCAACTTCTTCACTGCAATACCTCTGTCTTTTAGTAGCAAATGGTTTCAAATTCAACACTGCAATACCTCTGCCTTCTATTGACAAAAGACTTCAAACTCCATATTGCTATACCTCTGTGTTTACAGTGATAATGCTCTATCTCTGCCCACAGTGATACTTTTTCTACCCATGGAATCAAATGGCTTCAAATTCTCACGTTGCTATACCTCTGGATTTACCCTTTTTCTCTGCTCTGCGTTTACAATGCTCAATGCTATTCAAACTGATATCCTTTGGCTCTCCTCTCGGTGATAAGAATATCTCTGTCTACGGAATGAAATGTCGGCTACAGAATGGAGTGATTGCAGTGGTCACGGAATGAAGTAGTGGAGTGAGGTGGAGGGAATGAATTAATGATTGAAGAGACGGCAGAGATTTTTACGACGGCAGAGGGAATTATCATTGAATGATTTGGTTAAGAGACGTGAAGAATTCAAATACCTCGACCATTTTAACCGCTTAAATGATGTCAGATATGGAATTTGAATTTAGAGGTTTTAATCCAAAGTCTGTGGAGGGCTTATTGGTCTTGATCAATAAAAATAATTAAAACAACCTTTTCGAACAATCCATAACTAAAACTATGCTAAAATTTAATGAAATGCCATTATAATTTAAACTTGTTACCTCTGCCTTTCATTTGATTTTTGTAGTCTTTATCTTCTTTGTTCACCTTTGGAAGAGTCTTCATAATTTTCTTGATGCTTTTGATTCATGGATACACTGGGTCATTTTGTTGCAATTCTAATGTCTGTTGATTGATGCCTTCAGGGTTTGTAGCTGCGGAAAGACTGTCTGGCTGCAGAAAGGCTGATCAGCTGCAGAATGTCTACTGAGCTGCAGAATGTTCCTGTAGAGCATTTTAATCATGGAATGGAGTGTTTTTGGAATATAGATGAAATTTTTTATGGTATGAATGAAGATGGATGATGAGACATGATGTATATGAAGTGGATGATGAAATAGAATGGATTCAGTTTATGAAATGGAATGAAAGAACATAAGAACTGCTCTGCAATCCATGACATGTTTTATTCATTTACAGCAAGATATGAAATTTGGAATTTTGTCATGAAAATGAGATGAATGGAGTATGGTATGAGATGAATGATATGTGGAATGAAGTGAAATATGAATGATGGAATGAAATGGAGTATGGATGAATAAGTGAATGGAGTGAAATGAAATGAGATGGATCATAAGCACTATGGATCTGAACTTATGATTTTTGTAACAGCTGCTTATAAAAACAAAAATGGGAAAAGTTAGAGTGTCAGAGAGACTCTGATTTTCACCCTATATTTTCTGTATAAACATGCCAATCAATGATTGGTTTTCATGTTTATACCTTTATTTTTATTTTTTTTTATTTAATTTTTTTTTTTTCAAAAAGAAATGCTTCAGAAAATTTAATCAAGTTGATGAAGAAGAGAGACTCTTCTTCATTAACTTCACATCATTGCTTTCTTGGAACTTCTTGAAAAACTCTTCTCTTGAGAGTGGCTTGTGGTATAGCTTCAGTCTATGACCATTCACAAGAAAAGTAACCTCTTCTTCATCTATAGTTCTGATTTTTACTGCCCCATTATCAAAAATTCGAACAATTTCATATGGCCCAAGCCAATGTGTCTGAAATTTCCCTTGAAAATCCTTGAATTTTGAATCAAACAAGAGAGCCCAGTCTCCCTCTTTGAATTTCTTCTCCTTGATGTACTTTTCATGCCATCTAGCCCTTTGCTATTGGACTAGACTTGTTTTCTGGACTGCATCTTATCTGATCTCATCCAATTCATTAATTTGCTCCAGTCTATGCTTTTGTGCCTCCGTTAGATCAAGTCCTAGCTGAACTGCCATCTTAAAGGTTTGAATTTGGAACTCTATGGGAAACAAAACTTGCTTTCCATAAACAAGCTCATAAGGAGTATGGCCTGTTGTGTTTCTCCATGTAGTTCTATAGGCCCACAAGGCTTCGGGAAGCCTATCTACCCAATCTCTTCTATGTAAATGAACAGTCTTTGTTAGGATTCCTTCAATGACCTTATTAGTAGATTCCACTTGACCATTTGCTTGTGGATGATAAGGAGTAGTTTTTCTATGTCTGATTTTGTACTTCTCCATCATTTGCTCCACTAGCCTTGATGTAAATTGAGCTCCTTGATCTGTAACAATTTCCCTTGGGACACCAAAACGAGTAAAAATATCCTAAAAAAGAAAAGTAACTACAGATGATTCATTAGCAACAAGTAATGGTTTAGCTTCTACCCACTTCGTAACATAATCAGTGCAAACTAATATGTATTTCTTTTGTCTTGATGGAGGACTAATAGGTCCTACAAAATCCAAAGCCCATTTTTCAAAAGGTTCAATGTGTACCTGAGGTTGTAATGGCATCTCACCTGAAGGAGAAGGTTTCCCTAACCTTTGGCAACTGTCACACCTTTTGACATACTCCTTAGCATCTTTAAACAAGGATGGCCAATAATATCCTAAGTTAAGGATCTTATAGGCTGTCCTCTTATCTGCAAAGTGTCCGCCACAAGGTTCATCATGACATGCCTTGACAATCTCAGGCATCTCATCTTCATGAACACACCTTCTAATGATCAAATCTAGACCTGTCTTGTACAAATCATTAGCAACCCATGAATATCTTGCACTATCATTAATGATTTTTCTTTTATCCCTTGCATTCATAATTGAAGGAAAGTTTCCTGAAACTAAATAATTAGCAATATCAGCAAACCATGGAGTTTGAGTAGAGATTGCAAAAAGATATTCATCAGGAAATTGATCTTCAACCGGAGTGTCATCTTTGATATTTTGGATTCTAGATAGGAAATCAGCCACTGTGTTTTGTTTTCCAAGCCTATCTAAAATAGTAATGTTGAATTCTTGTAAGAGCAACAACCATCTTATAACTCTGCCATTAGTGATTGATTTGTTCATTAAATATCTAATTGCAGAATGATCAGTGTGAATAAAAGTTTCATAGCCTGTTATATAGTGTCTAAATTTGTTTATGGCATGAACAACGGCTAAAAACTCTTTTTCAGTTACAGTATAGTTTAACTCTGCAGGAGTCAAATTTTTACTGATATAATAGATGGCATAGGGAATTAAATCTTTCTGTCCCAATACTGCTCCCAGAGCTGTATCGGAAGCATCCGTCGAGATATGAAAAGGTAACTTCCAGTTAGGTCCCCTTAATATAGGTGCTTCAGAAATTTTGGTTTTCAGGGTTTCAAAAGCTAACTGGCAATCAGAAGTCCACTTAAATTCACAATCTTTGGTGAGTAATTTGAAGAGTGGAGATGCTATTTTGGTGAAGTTTTCTATAAATCTCTGATAATACCCTGTGAATCCTAGAAAAGTTCTAACATCTCTTTGACAACTAGGAATGGATAGGTTAGAAATGACTTCAACTTTTGCCTCATCAACTCTAATCCCATCCCCTGAAATGTGGTGCCCTAAAACAATACCTTCAGTAAACATCATAAAACATTTTTCATGACTAAGTGAAAGGTTTGCTTCTTGACATCTTTTTAAGACTTTTTCCAAGTTTTCTAAAGCCTCTTAAAATGTGTCCCCATAAACTGTGAAATCATCCATGTACACCTCTACACAGTCATGTATTAGATCCGAAAAAATTCCTAATACTGCCCTTTGGAATGTTGCAGGTGCATTGCATAATCCAAATGGTAATACTCAGTAAGCATAGGTACCCCAGGGACAGGTGAATGTGGTTTTGTCTTGGTCTTCAAGTGCTACTTGGATTTGATTGTAACCACTAAACCCATCTAGGAATGAAAAGTACTTTTTGCCAGCTAATGTATCTAATACTTGATCTATGAAAGGTAAGGGGAAATGGTCTTTAAGAGTAGCTTTATTCAGTTCTCGGTAGTCAACACATACCCTCCATTTTTCATTTTTATTTGGCACAATTACCAAAGGAGAAACCCACTGACTATCTGAAATAGGATAGATGAAATTAACATTTAACAATTTTTGCAATTCTTCCTTGACAATTTCCCTAAGATTTGGATTCATCCGTCTTTGAGGCTGTCTGATTGGTTTGCAATTTGCCTCTATATAGATGTGATGAGTACAAGTCTTGGGACTTATCCTTTTCATGTCAGTGTATTCCCATGCATATGCAGAAGAATGTCTCTGTAATACTTTGACTAACTCTTCTTGTTGAGATTTTTCTAGGTTCTTGTTTATATTCAAAGTTTTGCCTGGAAAAATTTCACTTGTAGAGCTGCCAAATTTGTCCATAGAATGAAGAGACATCTGCCTAGATGAAAAAAACTCAATATTGGATCCCTCTTGAAATGATTCATGTTTGTGTTTTGGAGAGGATTCAAATTTTTCTAGAGTATTCAGAATTTGATTATCTTCACTAATTTCTGAATTTGTGAAGAGTGGTTGTAAATTTTCTTCATCCTCTATCCATTGAGTGTCATCTAGATCTGTAATTGTCCTAGCTGGAGGATATAAAGTGAATTTCTTTGTTGAACTACCATCAGAAATATACATATCACCGGACCTACAACTAATAAAAGCATCAGCTGTAGCCAACCAAGGTCTTCCTAGTATAAGAGGATGGCCTCCTAGATTATTCTTGGGAGTTAGGATCATGAAATCCACAGGGTACTCCCAAGAATCTAGGGACACTGGAATGTCTTCTATTACCCCATCTGGTCTGATCACAGATCTATCTGCTAATTGTAATAGTGTGGGTGTAAAGAAAAGATTAGGAAGTTTCAGTTTGTCCATGATTTGTCTACTCATGATATTTATTGCTGCTCCTAAATCAATGAGTGTGTTTTGAATTTCAATTCCATTGATGTGAATTTTGACATCTGGATTTCCTGGGTCAAGATACTTTGGAATAGCAATCTTGCCCATCATAATGTCTGCTATTTGTCCTACCAGTTGAATTTTCTTTGTTTCTCTTATTCTTTTTCTTGTTGTTTTCATACTCAACTCCTTTATTGTTTTGGCTAAAATTTGGATTTCCTTGATGGCTTGCAATAATGGAATTTTAATGCAAACATTTCTCAATTCATCTAAGAAATCATAATTAGGCACCATGATTTGTTTCTCTACACCTCTATCAATTTGTAATCTTTCCGGAAAGGGAGGTATAGAAGTAGATGTGGATGGTTGCTCTAATACAGGAGTTGGATTTATTGGATCTTTTTGTTTTAGTTTTTCAATGTGTGGGTCTTGAAAGGATGTGTCTTCCTCAAGACTTTTATTCACTCGTAGAGAGTCTTCCTCAGAATTATCTTGTTCTTGTATGATCACAGAAGGTTTCCTCTTTTCAAGTATCTTGCCAGACCTAAGTTGAACATCACTAAGGTCTAGAGGAGTAATTAAATAAGTTGGAAATTGTTGGCCTTCTATCATGTATGTATTCTGAGGGTTCTTATTATTGGGGTTTGGTATGGGTTAAGCTGGCAATTGATTGAAATTTTTAAGGGAATGGTAATGGAAGTGGTTGATTTTGATGTGGTTGGTTCTGATGATTTTGTTGAAGATTTTGAGGAAAATTTTGTTGAGGATTTTGAGGATAAAAATATGGATATGGTGGATAGGATGGTGGATACTGATAGTATGGAGAGTATCTTCCATAGGGACTTTGTGTTCCTTATGCCCAAGATTGATATTGATTTTGAAATTGGGGCCAAGGTTGCTGCCAAGAATTCCAAGCTGGAGGTTGATTATACATTTGATCATGGAATCCTTGTGTCTGAGGTCCTTGCCAAGGTATTCTAGATACAAATTTAAGAGATTCTGTGGAGTCTGTAGGAGTTTCTTCCTGAAAAACAGCTTTGAGACTAGGAAGAGAAGGACAATTCTTGGTTTCATGTTTTTCAGAACAAATGACACAGGTCTCTACCACTTTTACATCCAAAGGACACTCTCTCAAGGCATGTTTCTTTCTACATTTGGGACAAAAGATGGACAAAGCATCAAATTCAACCTTTTGCTTGTTTTGTATCTTAAGGGTGTCTATTTGTTCACTAAGACTCCCTAAGATATCAGATTTAAAGTCATCAAGCATGTGTCCTATTTCTGATCTACTTACTGTCCCAGAAGCAGATTTACTTGCCCTTGCAAGAGTGGGATCTCTTGGACCTTTGACAGTTTTAGATTTCCCTCTGGAAAGGTTGATACATAACTCAGATATTTCAGGTAATGTGAGTTGTGATATATCCCCTTTTCCCATCATTTGAAGAATATCCAACCATTCATCCCTAATTGTTTTCAACAAAAGAGCTTTTAAGGTGTCTTGATCTAGATTTTCCATTTTTTCCCTTTTGATGTTGTAATTAAATCTTTCCAACAAATCTTCTAAGTTTTCATATTCTTTTTGTAACATCTTGAACACTTCTTCCTTATGATTAACCGGCATACAATAATCCAAGTATCTCTCTAGAAATGCTTGTTTCATGTCTTCCCATGTTCTAATAGAACTTCTGATTAGACTCATAAACCACTTCAATGCTGCTCCCTTCAAATTTGAAGGAAATAATTTCAGTTTTTGAGCATCTTGTAGGTAGTCATAAGTTCTACACAACACTTCAAATTTGAATAAGAAAGTTTCAGGATCTTCAGTTTTAAGTCCATAGAAGTTTGGAAGGACAGAGGGTGAAATGTTTTTCATGGTTGTATTGGTTTCTTCATCAAGTATAGGGAACCCAAAAGAGCTTCCTATTCTACCTCTTCCTCCATTTGCACCTCTACCTCATTATCCTATACCTCTACCTCTTCCTCCAAATAGTGTGTTTTCTCCATTAAAAACTCCTCCTCCTCCTTCTTCTGCCATGGTTGACTCTCCTGTGGAAGTGGAAAGATTTGTATCCCTACTAGGAGTCTTTAGATCTTCTTCTATGGCAGGTTTAGTGGATGAAGTGGAAGGTTTCTCTAATGGAATAGTTGACCTTAGATCTTCTAGAAGTCCAGGATCAAGGGAGGATGGAATATGGGTTTGAGTTGAAGGTGTACTAGTTCTGGATCTAGATGAAACAAGTGGTGTTCTAGAAATCAAACTTCTGCCTCTGCTGCTTATAAATCTTCCCCTTGAGTCTCTCTCCCTACGCATAAAATTGTTTTTGGATGCTAAGAAACAAAGGTTACCTAGTTTTCACTTCCCCGGCAACGGCGCCAAAATGTTTGGTCTCAATCTAGTCTCCTAAACTGAGCTCATTTAATTGTCAACCAGGATTTGTAAACTGCTGAAGTGAAGTGTACTGTATGTACCTAGGTACTTGTTTCCTAATTCGTTGTGTGTAGTGTTTTGTGATGTTTTTGGTCTTTTGTGATGATTTATGATGTTTTTGGTCTTTTGGTGGTTTTATGTTCACAAGGAAAATGCCTAGAAAGATGATGGAAATGAGCTGATGATTAAAAACAGAGTGGATCCTAATTGATGGATGAAAAATGACAAATGCAATTGGAATACTAAAAACAGAATCAAATCTAAACTATGACCAATCAGAAACAAAGCTTGATAATGACTTTTAAGCAAATGATTCAAAACACAAACTAAACTTGTCAAATTCTTTCATCAAAGGCATTTGAGAGAGAGCTTGAAACATGGTCAACTAAGTATGCAAATATTCCTAACTAAACAGTTTAAACAACTAACTTATAATGATGCAACATTTTATCCTTGATTAGAGATTTGTTGAAGCATATTTGGAATAAAACATTTATACCATCATAAGATCTTCTACTCTAAAGCTAATTCCTAACTCTATTCTACAATTTAATTGAATGTCACAAAACCTTACTCAAGAGTTATTGATTTCTTTTCAAAGTAGTCTTTTGAGGGAGGGTTCTGTTTATGAAATGATAAGGAAATTGCAGAGGTACTTCAGGCCTTAAAATGATATTGTCTTCTGTTCATATGGTGATGAATCAATTATGGATTTTAGAACAAGAAGAGATTTGTGAATAATGAAGGTTGTTTTGTTAAGTTTAACAACTGAAGTAATCTAGTATGCAGTGACTGACAACTGAATATGGAGTGCAAATGCAATGAATTGAGCTACAACCAAACCTAAAATGTCACTAGCCTAAAACAGTGTTAAACTACAAGTCATTATCAAACCCAAAACAAAACAACTGAACATGAATTAAGTGCAATGAAACTCCGGAGTATCCTAACTATGCTATCATGCATTATTCTATGAAATTATACAGTCTGTTTGTCCATCATTGTTGATATTTTGGAAGAGTTCCTTCTTTTGGAAGAGTTAGAACAATTCTGACTGTGTAATTGAGTGCAAATGCAAATGTAAAGGCTGAAAGCAATGAAAAACTAAGATATCATTTCCATATCCCACTCGTCATTATGATATTTTGGGCAAGCGTTTAAGAGTAAGAACAGAGATGATACTTAGTGCAAACACACAACTAAATCATTCATTATCACGGTCATGTCTTGAACATCTTAATAGTTTCTTGGAAGAGTTTCTTCTTGTGGAAGAGTGATTAGAACAAGTGTAACTGTGATAGTGAACAACAAAAACTACAACTAAATCCTACAATACTATAGCCATTCCTCATTCATCATTATAATCTTTTGGAAGAATTTCTTCTTGTGGAAGAGTTAGAATGAATATAACTACAGTAGCTAATTAAAAACAACTATGAATTCAACTTCAAATCCTACAATACTATAGCTATTTCCCATTCATCATTATAATCTTTTGGAAGAGCTTCTTCTTGTGGAAGAGTTAGAATGAGTATAACCACAGTAGCTAATTAAAACAACTACTAATTCAACTTCAAAATCTTAAAGGCAACTAGAATACTTATCTAATTTACGCAAATAAATCCGTGCAAGAGGCAGGGGCCCTCTACCACCTGACGGAATTCAACTCCAAATTAAATCATGCTTTCAAAACAACACTGTCTGCTCCATTAAAGATGAAAGAACTTGAACATAGCACTCTGCGTCTTCAGAAATGTAGCACAGAATCTAAACAAAATCTAACATCAAATCTAACATCAAATCTAACATAGCTCTCGGTTCCCCAAGTGTTTATATAGAAAATGCACATAAAAAGACTTGCAACATTTCAGGAACACTGTCTTTCCTTATCAGAATCACATTAGGACTCTTGAAGTGGCTGCGTGAAGAGAAAAAAGACATCTGGACTGAGACAGTCCTAATAGAAGTCTGCTTTCCTAAATGTGTTCCCACGTTCCAAAACCGTACCCAGAATTCGTTTCTTCCTCCATGATGAGCAACGAACCATGTAGACATGACGTGGATTATGCCCATATGTGGTTTTTCTTGAGAGGCCACCTGGAACATACTCAAACGTGAAGGCAGCTGCAAAATCGCCGGTTAGCTACGGAATGTCTGCATTCTGCAGCTAGTTTCGGTCAAAATGCTTTACAATGGAAAAATCACAAAATTTAACAAGTCGATCATGTAAATCATTCTAGAAGTAATTTTAACTATATTCATTGATCAATTGGGTCTAGGATGGCAATGGACAAAGGAAAATGAGGTGAAATGGAATGAAAGAAAGCACAATTTTGAGGCTCAACAAAATGCCCTAGCTACATTTTAGAGGTAGATACTAAAAATTATTTCTTATCTGATAAACAAGGGACTTGAAGTTTACATGGATGACTTCACCCAGTACAAGAACTATTTACATCAAGCGCTACAAAACTTAGAGAAATTTTTGGAATGATTCATTACTACTAGGTTTTGTTTGAGAAACGAGAAACGTAACATGATGATGAAGCAAGGTGTAATCCTAGGACACTACATCTCTACGGCTGGAATACAGGTAGACCCAGCAAAAATAGAGGTAATCCTTCTAATACCTACACCTTGCACTTAGGCAAAGGTACATAGATTCCTAGGATATGCAGGATACTATCATAGATTTATAAATAATTTTTCACAAATTGTTGCACCTTTGTATGCTTTAACAGGAAATGTTCAATTAGATGGTTTGATAAATGTGACATTGATTTTATAGATTTGAAGATATTATTCTCGACTGCTCTAGTGTTGCGTGGACCCAATTGGGAGCTGCATTTTTATATCTCTACAGATGTGTTGGATACATCAATAGGCACTGTCCTTGATCAAGAGGAGGACAAAAGGCCCTATTCTATTTAGTATATCTGAAAAAATATCACTTATGCTGAACTCAATTATATTGTAACAGAAAAGGAATTTTTTCCTGTCATGTATGCCACAAATAAATTTAGACATTATATAACAGACTACCAAATATTTCTATACACTGATCATTCTGCCATTAAATACTTAGCCAATAAACCAATCACTAATGGGTGGGTGACCCGTTGGCGATTAATTTTGAAGGAGTTTGATATTAAAATTAAAGACCGTGTAGGAAAGGAAAACCCAGTCGCATATTTTCTGTCACAAGTTCCTAAGAAAAAGGATTCGCTGGCTGTGAACGATCAGTTCCCAGATGAACATATATTTTCTGTAATGGTTAAGCCACCATGGTATGCATATGTGGAAAATTATTTGGTGAAAGGAAAACTACCAAAGAAGTTAACAGCTAAAGGAAGGAAGTTGATTGTCCAATGCAATGTCTGATTCTCTTGGATTGGTGGATACCTTTTTCACATAGGATATGATATGAAAATACATATTTTCATCTATGAACATGAAATTTATGACATCCTGAAGGCTTTCCATGAAGAACCTTGTGGCGGACACTTCGCAGATCGCAGAACTAGACGTAAAATATTTCAGATGGGCTATTATTGGTCCATCATTTTTAAAGATGCCAATAAATATGTCTAGGTTTGTGATAGCTACCAGAGGATGGGTCGTCCTAGTCTATATGAGGAAATTTCATTGTAGCCACAATTGGTAATAGAACCTTTCGAATGGTGGGCATTGGATTTCGTTGGCCCATTTAATCTGCCATCAGACCAAAAGGACTACATAGTGGTTTCTACAGACTATGTAACAAAGTGGGTAGAAATATTATCTTTTCCAAGAGTTACGGAATAAACTATAATTAATTTCCTTTTTGAGTTATTTGTGCAGTATGGTTTACCCAGGGAAGTGGTCATAGATGGGGGGCCACAGTTTGTAGGAAAAAATATTAAAACCACCTTAGGAAACCACCATATCACACATAGAGTCACGTTTCCATATCACTCACAGGCGAATAGGCAGGTTGACTTTTTGACTTCATTTTTTTATCAGTTGTTGTTCAATTCTTTGGACAGATGTTGTTTCTTCCAAGTGAATATTTTTCATTCATTTGGTTTGATTTTTCCACTATTGTTGTTCTTTTTCGAAATTGATGAACAATTGTTGTTCAATAGATTGGATAACTACTGTTCAATAAAATGAACAACTGATGTTTTGTTAAACGAACATTTGTTTTTCAATAAAAATGAACAGTTGTGGATCAAAAGAGTGAAAAACTGTTGTCCAATAAAATAAACAGTTGTTGTTCAATCGAACGAACAACTATTGTTCAGTAAATAAATAGTTTTTGTTTAGTCGAATGAACATCTACTGTTCAGTCAGATAAACAGTTGTTGTTAAATTGAACGAACAACTATTGTTCAGTAGAATGAATAGCTATGGTTTCTTCTTTTGATGAATTTCACATACCTTTGCTGTTCAAAATAGTGAAAATTTGATGTTGTTCAGTCTAATGAACAATTGTTGTTCAGTCAAATGAATAGCTTAATTTTTATGACTTTTAGATACTATTGTTTTTCAATAGAATAAACAATTGTTCTTCAATAAATGGAACAAATCTAATTAGTTTAATGAATATTTTTTGTTCCAATATCTCCACAAATTCCATTCAAACCTCTATCAAATGAAAAAATTTTCTCTCACATGCGTTTCTACGAAAATCGTCTTTTTGGTTGGGAATTCACACCGAAGCTAAGAAAATGTAGTTACATTAAATCCATTATGATTTTTACACCTTTGATGATTACCTTTACTCTGAAACTGACATGGTTCATCCATTCTAATGATTTTCTGGACATCTCTTCTTTGGATGTATCATAAAACGATTAACTACCTTAATACCATGATGTTTTATCTTTTACACTTGCAATGGATAATTCTCTTTGGTTTGATGATATAGGAATAGGTGCATAACTTTTATTGGAATTATTTTACTTCTCACACCATCCCTAACTCTTAAGTATTTAGTGAGCCTCTCTCCACTTATAAACATGCACTTAAAAAAATATAATATAATCTTTCTCAAAGGGGATAGTGGGTCTCATCACGAGCTAGCCTACCGTGATCATAAGAAAATTAATAAATGACATTCCCATAATGGCCACCACACTAGGGTAATGGCCTTCCAGATAGCTTAATTTTTGGAAGGACAGGAGGTCTCATCACGAGCCGACCTAATCATTTTTTTATTCCCTGGTGAATAGCACTGTGATTATTTGGTTACCAAGAGAGAACAGTGACCCCTTTGTAGAAATAAAATAAGTAATCTAAATCATAAATGGAGGATCCTGGCTCATTTTTGGGTTAAAAAGAAACCCTGTTGAGGCTATAGATTCCTATAGGAAGTAGTGGCTCTGCTTGTGGTATTGAAGTTCTATTGTACATTTCCAATTGTTCTATATCCTACTATTTCTATTGATTCATTTACAAAGAATAATTTACCATTTGAACATATTTTACATTTATATTAACCAATATGCATGGTAAACTATATTTTTATGTTAATTACATTAATATTTTCCAATCGATTGATGTGAGTAGTCACTATCATTAATTCCCTTCTCAGCTTTGTCATACTTGCTCATCAAAGGAAAATTATTCCCATAATGATTATTTCTCTACTTTATTACCTTTTTAGTCATTTTTATAAAAACATCTCCATGATCTATGGTTAGCACTGCTATGGCTGTTTCTTTTCGTATTTCTACTACTCTGACTATTTTTTTTGTCGCATTAATGAAACCACTTCATTATTTTATCTTTTCCTGTACTCGACAGATGTGGACTCCCATTTCTAATTAGAGGGGGGAAGGTACACATCATGGAAAAACATGAAAAATCATTTCTGAAATCTGCCAAACCATGCTAATGAGACAAATAATATTATTTTTTCCTTTATATTAAAATAAAAATTTCCAATTCAAAAGCTTTCTATGTAGTATTTTTTGTTGTCCCGAACTGTATAACTGTGAGAAAGTGCATGCAAATGTGCGAATTAGGCTGCAATAGAGTAGCAACTATGGGGGAAAGATATGTCGATAGTGAACCTACAATATTACGACTAACAGAGCACTCTCATGAGATTCTCGAGCATGCTGGTTAGCTTCAATATCTTGTCAAATTATAGGGATTCCATAATGAGATAGCACTTGAATTTATGCATAATTTGAGGAATGGGAGAACAACTATAAAATATAGAAATATAACAGTCTCTGAAGCGGTCATAGATGAAGTCCTGAGACATCCAGTAGAAGACAAAAAATGGACCGATAAACATGTTCTATTACATCAAGTAGTTGTAGCATTCAAGGATCCAGAGGAGGAACTAATATGCAGAGGAAAAGGAGTTCACCCAGCATCACTAAAGGAACCATGGCGAGAACTAACAACCACCATTCAGAGATACATCAATTGCGATGGTCGTCAAGATGTGGTAAGACATCGACAACTTAAATTTATAACAACGTTTAGATAGAAAATCACAGTTAATCTGCCATTTTTTCTAAATTCCTTGTTGCATGATGTTGCTAGTTGAGTTATAAAGGCCAAAGACCGATAGTCTTATGTCAATCATCATGGCTTGTTTAAGCTTACTATTATTCATGAACTTTCCCAACAACAATTGACCTAGGATAACTTTGTAAATCCTACCTTACCCTTATCAGAGGAAAACCTAGATGCACAGGAAATGGCGGATGATAGGGACATTGATGACTTAGAACAACAAACTGAAGAGGCAGAAATTCCAAAGAGAGTAAGAAAAAGGAAGACACATTCCTTAACCCCTAGCTAAGAAAAATGAAGATTCTCTGTGAGGATAAGATTACGAAAGCATACCACAAACCTAATATATGAAGTAGTTTCATCTCATGCAACCCTTGCAAACCCTCAGAACGTTGTTTTATTAAATGAAGAGGAAGAAGTGGCCTGAGTGTTAGAAAATTTGGGTACACTCTTTGAGGAAGAAGGCCAATTTGAGCATTTTCAAGTTCAATACCTGTCTACCTCTGCATATAGTTTTGACCATACAATATTTCTACCCCCTATTGAAGGAATGGAATAATTACAGAACCAAGAGGAACCAATTCCCTTTTTAGATGAATATTCCAAGGGAGAAATTTATGGAGAAAAAAAAATTGAAGAAGAAAACCAATAAGGAGACATCGTTTGATTACAAAAAGAACCAAACATTGGCACAACCTCTGTTTTCCTCAAATTGATACCATTTTCCCCTCTCCAATCAAAAACCCCGTAAAGGAGGAGGAGAAAAAAAAACATAGACAATCCCAGGATGAAAAGGTTGAGGAAAAAGAACAGAAAATTGAGAAAAATTGTTAGGGTTTAAGGAAGTAGATAAGAACCGAAAGAATAAAGTGTAAGTAGACACCATTAGTACCTATACAAAGAAATGTTCCACTGAAGAGATTGGAGCTCAAACTGAAATTCCTTGAGCTTGTTCAATAGGAACTCAAACATAATTTTCTGTGGATGTTATGAACATTGTTGTTCAAATAAATTTTGGAGATTTCTTTATTCACCAAGAAACATTCGGTACTATGGAAACCATTGTTCAGACTGATTCAGTGACAACATGTGACAATGAAGTTCAAATAAAGGAAATACCATTTTATGTCCCCTTGGTAAGGGAAAATTTTATTCATAAATTGCAAAATGAATTAACAGGGACCAAGTAGGTGTTAGCCCAACATCAAGAGGAAGTATTACCTCTGTAGACACAACAGGAACTATTAAAGAAGCTAGATACACTTTGTACAACTGAATATGACACTTTTTATAGTCTTTAGAATGAGCAAGAGAAAGTAAAGGAAATGCATAACCAACTTCAAAAGGTCAGGGTACAAGCTTAAACTATTTGTTCAATTTAATCTAATGATTTTTCTTGTCAATGGCCAACCACTAATTATGCCCTATTTTTATTAGAAAGGTATTTATTATTGAATATTAGAGTTTTCAGGGCTGGTCAACCTACTGAATTCAGGGCTACCTGATATTTTGTTCAGTGTTGCAAGGAATGGGACGAGAAGGTGAAACATTTGCTCTGTGAACTATATCTACACAATTTTTTCTTAGAAGATGAAAGGGATGCTAACCATAGTCCCTTTATTGGAGATGTTCAATTCCAAGCTTTCATATATTTTGCTGAAAAACAACTTGAATGGGCTAAGGGCTATAGTACTTTTCAAAAGAGGGAGCATGGTCTAGATCTATGGGTTAGAGGGGAACCCACTAAACCTCTACACCTTTTTATCCAGCACAAAAGGATTATGGAGCAACAAGGAGTTATGGCAACATTGGGAACCCTACATAAATATGCTATACATGTTGGAAGAGAGTATTTTGAGGATATAAAGGATGATGCTTTATTGGTAAAAAAAAAAGGTGGAAAGCTTCCACCAACAATGTCAAAAACAGGGAACCTTTCGGTTACAAAAAATTTAACGCTGTTGCTGTTCGTGTGAATGTGTACAACAACATTATCCTATGCAAGGGCGCTACCTAGATAAGATGTTGTTACAAGTGTCCTATTATTTGGTATCCCTCGGAGGGATATTATTTTGATTATGATTTGCCTGAATGCCATGTGAGCCTTTTGTTTGCAATTCTTAAATGGAAGAATCGTCTTAGGCTATATAAGGAGGAAGTTTTTCCTTTCTAATATTTGACACATTTACACCTCAACTATCTTATTGCATGAAGACATGAAAACAGGTAAGAAGGGGAGTATGTTGGGCCATGGAAATGGTATGTTTTTATCCTCATTTTAGCTTAATTAATCATTTAATTTTGTGCATTTATCTTAGTTCTTGGGAATAATCTATAATAAAAGGTTATGAAAGATGAATACAATTAATTACCAACAAATTGTATGATTTTGGCATAAAAGCTAACATTTTCTTGCCTTTATGTGCAAAAATATGAATTGGACAATTGTTGTTCAAATGATGGAACAACAGCGTCCAAAGAAGGAAAAAGTATCATTTCTTGATCACATGGGCTAGTGGCAGAATAGGAGAATCCAAGTAATATTATAGAGAGAATATGATTATTAGCTGTGAAATCCTCAGGATCTCCTGATGCTGAGGATTCACTCGCATCTATTAGTTTAGTATTTGTTTATATAAGGCTGATAGATGAAATATAAGAGGGGTTATTTTCTGAGTTGTAACTTTCAATTGGACATCATTATTCGTACTTAGACAGAGTATTTTCACTACGGTGATGTTATGTATTTTCTACTGTGATTAATGAGAAAAAGTGTGCTTTCTTTATAATTGTGTTATGAGTATTCCCAGCAGTAGTTTCTGGAGGCTTTAGGCCCGGTCACTAGGAGACTTGCTGCTTCTCTTTATCATAAGCATTTATTTTATCTTTGTGATTGTTAATTGTTGTATCTTGTCATTTCAGTTGTTGTGTGATGTTAGAATTTGTTTGCACACTTTATCCTTGTTGTTTGAGATTAATCTTAATATGTTGTTGCTTTTATGATATTATTCTTTAATAAATTTCTAATACTAGCGTTGCAATTTATTGTTGTTCCTTTTGAATGTTATTATCATAGATATCCAATGTTTTTTTACTATTATTCTTCATTATAGGATTGAATAATAAATTGTTTTTCATTTCTTGTAATCTCTCTTTTCAGTAGATAATTGTTAAGAAGTAATTCTTTGAGTGTGATTCTTTCAATTCACAAGTAAGATTCATTTTTTCTACAAATCAGAGAGTAGATTAAAATTTATGGTTTATAATTTCTTTAAGGTTTGATTTTGAATGATTTCATATTGAACTTTGAGAATTACAAAAATATTTATTGCAACAATTTAGAATCATTTATTCCTAAATAGATTCTGATTTCACTATGCACAAATAGTGCCAACACTCTTGAAACAAACACAGGAATCCTTGGTTTATAATTAATGTAGGCATTATGATTGATTTTTATAGTCACCTTATTTCACCAATAGATGGATTTATTCCTAAGGAGGGTGTGCTCTTCTCAACTTCAGAAATGGCTTCATGATGCTCATGGTGGCTAGATCATCTAAATTGTGATTGAAAATAAGGATTGATACTAAGTTTTGATGTGACTGTATAGGTTGCTGAAGACAACGCTCTTGTAGTAGACTTGATTTATGCATAGATCTCAAAATGTAGATTTGATTAACCTGAAACTTTTTGATCATATTACTATCATCCTTATGCACCTGCCCATAAGAAATATAGGCTATTGGATGCATGATTCTTGAGAAAAATAAAACATGGTTGTAGGTGATGAAGGTTGATTTATCACAAATTGTGCAGCAGAAATTGCTAAAATTATTTGAGCATGTTACCATCATATATATGCATCTCCCCCTTAAACATCTCCAAAAATGGATGCACAATTTTTGAGATATAACAAAAACAATTTTATGCTAAGAACTATTTCAGGATGACCTCCTTGTAGCAGACTTGTTTTAGTCATAGCTCTCAAATAGTATATCAGATTGACCGGAATTTTTTTGAGAATATTAATATCATCCTTTTGCACTTATCAATAATTTCATGATATTTCATTCATTTATTCTCCAATTGTGATCATTTAGTAGTAGGGATTAAGCCTCTTAATTATTGCCTTCTCCAAATATTCATAATCTGCCCAATATTCTCACAATATTCTACAAAAATAAATAATATTAGATACAAATATGCAATTATCTATAAACCTTCCTAATGACATATCAGAGCATAAAAGAAAATTATTAAGTGTAGAAGGAGAAATTTAATACATATATTTTGTGTGCCTAAGAAAGGTTATTTGGGCCTTAATTTATGTCTAATTTAGAGGCCCATCATACTCCCCTACCAAAATTGTTGCTCATCCTCTGAGAAACCTATTCATCCTCCTTTCCTTGTGGCTCTTCATGTATGTTGGCCTATTTCATTCTCTGTTTATTGGTCCATGTGTTTCTCCTCCTGTCGATATTATTGCTTCTCCTCTATTTGCATTTTTTTCTTGCAGGTGCTGCTTGGAGGTCCTCAGGTGCCTTTGCTGGTGTGTTAATCCTCTTGGAGCCTACTGGTGCTCCTTTGAAGCCATATTCATCAAATTATACTCATATTTTTTCCCTGTTGTTCCATATACAAATTTTCTAAAGGAAACTTTTCAACTTCCTGTAGTAGTGTTCTCTCTACTTCTTAGGGCTCCAGATTTCTTAGAGATGAATGGAAATGTTTTATGGAGTTTAGGGATGGAGTGATGGAGAGGTAAGGAGAGAGGTCCCATGCCAAGGTATAGGCGATCTAGTTGCTAGTGGTGCAACATAGCATTTAGGGAATGAATTCTTGTGCATGGAGTGAAGTGAGGGTTAGGAGTGGTAGGTATAGGAAAAAATAAAGTTATCATGCTGCTCCTATGGGTCTAAAACCACCTTTGATCAACAAACTTTGTCTTGGTTAACTTCTTGTAGAAACTATATGCTTGTAGCAGCCCTATTTCACATGTAGAAACTCTATTTCACATGCCAAGAGGTGGTGGGTCCACCTTTTATTTTTTATTTTTCATTTTTTACTTTTTCAATTTTTTTTTTCACATTTTTTCACATGTTTTTATTTTTTATTTTTCCAATTTTTTTCTTTTTTTTCATTGCATGAAAAATAAACTCAGAGTTATTTTTCTGTTAATTTGGTTCACCCTTGCTTACCCCTTGGAACTCCTTGTTTTCCATCACAAGTAACTGCTTACTACCCACTTTCTTGAAAGTCATCTTTACTTTTTTCTTGTTGCTCTACCACATGTGTGTGCATATTGGTGGAAAAGTGAAGCTAATTACGAGATAAGGTCGAGACTACTCTACTACTGATTTTGGCTATAAAAAACTTTCCTTCTCACAATTTTAATGTTTTATTATGCTAGAATAGATTCGAAGAAAGGTTTAGATGATTTCATACTTGATCCTTACTCTTGATTTGTTTTTCCAGGTCATATTGAAGCTGCTGATATGACTGTTGAGGTTGTCTTTTCTTGTTCTAAAGTTGCTACTGAAGTTGCAAGTGATAATCTACTAGAGGTCCTATTACTGATAGCCTTGAATCTGGAGCTCCTCTAGGGTTTCTTTTGTTGTTTTTGGTGTTGCTTCACATCCCTGAATTAAATTTTTATGTTGATATTTTCATGATGTGTGTGTTGTAGTCGATGATTTTGTTTCTGTACAAGTCTTCATAGCATGATGATTTTTTTTACTGATAATGTGTTTTCTGTGTGCAGTCTTCTCCCAATGTTCAATCGTTTTCTAGTGGAGTGGATGGCATTGGGTCATGGAAAAGGTATGTTTTTATCCTCATTTTAGCTTAATTAATCATTTAATTTTGTGCATTTATCTTAGTTCTTGGGAATAATCTAGAAGAAAATGTTGTCAAATATGAATAAAATCAATTATAAACAAATTGTATGATTTTGGCATAAAAACCAACTTTTGCTTCCCTGTATGTGCAGAAAGCTGAATTGGACAATTGTTGTTCAAACGATGGAACAACAACAGCCAAAGAAGAAAAAAGTATCATTTCTTGATCGCATGGGCTAGCAAAAGAATAAGAGAATCAAGCTAATCTTATAGAGAGAATCTGATTATCAACTGCAAAATCCTTAGGATCTCCTAATCCTAAGGATTCACTCTCATGTATTAGTTTACTATTTGGTTATATACGACTGGTAGATGAAATAGAAGAGGGGTTAATTTCTGAGTTGTAAATTTCATTTTGACATAATTATTTGTACTAAGACAAAGTATTTTCACTATGGTCATGTTATTTATTTGCTACTATGATTAATGGGAAAAAGTGTGCTTTCTTTATAATTGTGTTATGAGTATTCCCAACAGTAGCTTCTAGAGGCTTTGGTCTCGGTCACTAGGAGACTTGCTGCTTATATGTATTATAATCATTTCTTTTATCTTTGCGATTTTTAATTTTTGAATATTGTCATTTCAATTGTTGCGTGATGTTAGAATTCATTTGTGCAGTTTATCCTTGTTGTTTGAGATAAATCTTAAGATGTTGCTGCTTTTACGATTTCAAATTATTCTTTAATAAATTTCTTAGACTAGTGTTACAATTGATTATTGTTCCTTCTGAATGTTGTTGTCATAGATATCAAGAAATTGTTTACTGTTATTATTCATTAGAGGTTTGGCTAATAGATTTTTGTTCATTTCCTTTCATCTCTCTTTTTAGTAGATAATTGTTAAGCAATAATTATTTAAGTATGATTCTTGCAATTCATAAGTTAGATTCAGTTTTTCTGCATATAAGTTGAGAGTAGATTAAGATTTATGGTTTATAATTGATCTAAGGTTTGATTTTGAATTATTTCTGATTGAAATTCAAGAATTACAAATATATTTATTGCAATGATTTAGAATCATGTATTCCTATATCTTCTCATTTCACTCTGCACAAACAATGCCAACACTCTTGAAACAAACAGATGAATCCTTGGTTGATAATTAATGTAGGCATTAGGATTGATTTTTATAGTCACCTTATTGCACCAAAATATTTGGTGCCATTTCCAGGGAGAGCGTTAAAGAATGATTTTTTTTTTTTTTTTGGATTTTATTGGTGTGCAGTACTTGGGTATTGAAAAAGAGAGGTAAGAACAAACGTGCCAGCAAGTAAGATGCTTTCTCAAAGCCCACTTTCTAATAGATGCATATAGAGTAGATATAAATATATGATTTTTATGAATGAATAGGAAGAAATAAGTAGAAATAGATCCAAATACACCTCCTAAATCCACCAAACCCAGGGGGTTGGTGACCCTTGGAGGATTGACCTTTATAGATGAAATCATCAAAACAGCAGAATCTGAGGCGTCAGTAGGACCTCATATCACATCCAGAAAAGGCTCCACTATAATAGCTCAAGCAGTGGGCTCACCATTTTCAACTCACCTCGAGAACCATAGAAAAACCAAATGGTCTGAAAAAAGCTTTCAAGATACATAAAATTTTCATTTTGACCCTTCATAAGAGGGAAATTCGTGCAATCCGCAAGAAGGAGAGGGAGAAACTAGTGGTTCTGTAGGAGAAAATATACAATCACCATAGCATGGATCTCCGAAGATATCAATTGAAGAAAGGATACCTGATATCCCAGATCAAGGTAGTGTTGTAAGAATCCTTCCAAATATGTCTGCCAGTCCTGCCCAAAAAAAAATTCCAAACCAAGAGATTCCTGAGGTTCATTGGCGCATCTTTGATCAGATGGCACATAATTAGCCTCATGAACAAACATCGACATTGGAATATCCCATCGTTGACCTAGTTTCCAATGCTCCCATGAACGCCATTCCTTTGTAGAGCATCCCTACTTTCCATGGTTTAACCTCGGAAGATCCTGATGCTTTCCTGTTCGACTTTGAAGTTTAATGTAGGGGATATGATTATACCACCGATCCCCAAAAGCTAAAAATGTTTCCTTATACATTAAAGGGAGAAGATTTGTGATGGTTTATGGGGCTTGGTGGAGGAAATATTGACTCTTGGGATCAAATGAAAAAACTTTGATCACTAAATAGCAAGATTATTGCAAGACTAGAGACCTAAAAGATGAAATTTTTAACATGACTACAAAAGATAATGAGAATCTAGAAGAATATGTTGAACGATTTCAATAAAATCTAAAATGGTCTCCTTGTGTTGCATTATCTAAAGATGTTTTAAAATTAACTATGATAAAAGGAATGAAGGATGAATGGATAGGAACATTGAATTTAATGGGGAAAAAAGATATTTATCAGGAAAATTATGATGATATTATTCAACTGTGTATCAGGTTCTCTAGAGGAAGTATGAGCGTTAGGCCAACTGGACGAGATACTATCGCCAAAAATAATAAAGGTGCTGGTGGAAATATAACTCGGAAATCTCTTAGAATATTTCAAAACTAATATCCTGGGCACCCTCACGACACAGTTGGACGTTCTGCAAGACAAATAGAAACAAGATATAGCAAAACATAATTTAGTTGTTTTCTGCCCACACTGCCGAAAGAAGCACAATAAAAGTGAATTCCCATTGAACATGGTATAGAATTGTGCCATATACACTAAGGACCATGCAACCAAACAATTCCCATCACTTCTAGGATTAAAGATTTTTTTTAAAGAAGCGGAAGAAGATACAGAACCAGTATACTTAATCAGCCAATGTCGATAGTGGCAAGCCTAACCCATGGTTATGTCACAAGACCCTTCTCCATCATTTAATTAGCAACAGAATTCTGGAACAACATGGCAAGGCCAATCACCTTTCTCTACTTGTAAATCTCAATCATTTCCCATGTCACCTTGTCCAAACCAACATTTTACAAATTCTTGTAGGCCAAATTCTACTCCTTTATGGAAAAGCGATATGTACCCATCACAGTGGGTTGCCTCCACATCACGAAATCCAAATTGGTATTCAAATTGGTAGTGACCCATAGGGATAACTAATCCACTTATGGGGACGGGTCCTCAACCTCATCCGACCTTACCAGCTCCACATCCGTTGTAGCAAAATCCTAAGCCTCTTATGTGCCCCCAAATTCCAGCTCAACGAAACCCAAATCCCAATAATATATGGGTTCAATTGATACATATTGTTGTAAATTTAGATCCTGAAATAAAACACATGGAATGCAATGAACTTAGGCTAAGATCAGGATGCATCATCACCCCTGAGGAAAATAAAAACCAACAACAAGATGAGACAGAAACACCTGCCATAAATAAATCCTCGACTATGACTAATACAAAAATAAATCAGGGAGAAGACACAGTCGAGCGTCAAGATCCTAAAAAACTTATAATCATTTCTCCCTCGTTCCGTGAAAAACTACCTAAACTTGTTGTTTATCCAGAATTTTATATCTTGGGGGAACTTAAAACTTTATGTATTAAAATTCCTCTCCTACAGGCTATTCAAGACATTCTAATTTATGCTAAAATGATTAAAGGATTGTGTGTGAAAAAACCTGCAAGAAAACTAAAAATTTCAACAACCGTCCATGTCGTAGGGACCTTATTTGGTCTACTTCTAGGTAGGGAAACACAAATAAAATATGAAGATTGAGGGAATCCCATAGTTACTATTAAAGTATATGGTCGATATTTTCCAAACACACTAGTTGATTTAAGGTACAACCATTAACATTCTAATTGCAGAAACCTGTGAGGCACTCAATATCACAGATTTGGAACCAACTACTACTTTGTTAGAACTTGTTAATATTTTTGTTGTTAAACCCGAGCGAGCTCTACAAGACATTATTGTTTCTGTTGACTCATGGGAATACCCAATAGATTTTCTAGTTATCAACCTAAGAAGTCACTTAGATGGGAACCCTTTAATTTTGGGTGGACCTTGGTAAGAAATAACTGATGCTTATATAGGATGTCATGCTGGTAGCATGACCATCACAAAATGAAATGATGTAAAAATCCTTGTTTTATATCCCCCTACTAAGCCAAGTATTCCCATCCTAAAAAATCATAAAAATCCACCTACATACCTACAAGAAAACATATGTTCACCTCCTACAGTAACAGAAGCACTTGAGTTCAAGAATCAGACTAAAGATGGTGTTATTAATAATTTTATAAATCAATCAACTACTGATAACAATGTGAAATGTCAAATGTTGAAATCAATTCTTGACAATGAAGCCCAGGAAGATCCTTTGGAAGATGTCGATGATCAACATATACCAACAACTATTGTTCATAATAGCAGGCCTGTTGAGATTGAACCCAGCAAGATCTTGAATATTAATGATACTCTGGATAGTTACCAACAACAAAAGCTCATCCAGATTGTACAAAAAAATAAAGGGTCTTTTTCCTGGGATTATCCAGACATGAAGGGCATATACCCTCAATTATGTACACACAACATCTACGCTGAAAAGGATGCCCATCCTATCTGAAAACCTCAACGAAGATTGAATCCACATCTTAAGGACATCACCAAAGAAGAATTATAGAATTTTTTGGATGTGAATTTTATTTATCCTATTTCAATTAGTAAGTGGGTCTCTCCATTGGTCGCTTTTCCTAAAAATAACAGGAAGTGGCGGATCTGTGTGGACTACAGGGAATTGAACAAGGCCACGCAAAAATACCACTTCCCTCTTCCATTTATTGATCAATTCCTTGATACACTGGCAAGGAAGCAATTATTTTCCTTTCTTGATGGCTTCAGCAGTTACAAATAGATCCAAATTTCCCCTGAATATGATGACAAAACTACCTCTACCTGCCCCTGGGGTACGTTCGCATATAGAGTGTTAGCTTTTGGTTTATGCAACGCCCGAGCTAAATTTTATAGGTACATACTAAAAATTATTTCTTATCTGATAAACAAGGGACTTGAATTTTACATGGATGACTTCACTCGGTACAAGAACTATTTCAACCAAGCGGTACAAAACTTAGAGAAATTTTTGGAATGATTCATTGCTACTAGGTTGTGTTTGAAAAACGAGAAATGTAACATGATGATGAAGAAAGGTGTAATCATAGGACACTACATCTCTGTGGCTGGAATATAGGTAGACCCAGCAAAAATAGAGGTAATCCTTCTACTACCTACACCTTGCACATAGGCAGAGGTACATAGATTCCTAGGATATGTAGGATACTATCGTATATTTATAAATATTTTTTCACGAATTTTTGTGCCTTTGTATGCTTTAACATGAAATGCTCAGTTTAGATAGTTTGATAAATGTGACACTTATTTTATAGATTTGAAGAAATTATTCTGTACTGCTCTAGTGTTGTGTGCACCCAATTGGGAGCTGAATTTTCATATCTCTACAGAGGTGTTGGATACTACAATAGGCACTGTCCTCAGGCAAGAGGAGGAAAAAAAGCCTTATTCTATTTAGTATAATAGAAAAAATATCATTTCTGCTGAACTCAATTATATTGTAACAGAAAAGAAATTTTTTCCTGTCATATATGCCACAAATAAGTTTAGACATTATATAATAGACTACCAAATATTTCTGTACACTGATCATTCTGCCATTAAATACTTAGCCAATAAACCAATCACTAATAGGTGGGTGACCCATTGGTGATTACTTTTGAAGGAGTTTGATATTACCATTAAATACCATCTAGGAAAGGAAAACCTAGTCGCATATTTTCTGTCACGGGTTCTTAAGAAAAAGGATCCGCTAGCTGTGAATGATCAGTTCCCAGATGAACATCTATTTTCTATAATGGTTAAGCCACCATGGTATGCATATGTGGAAAATTATTTGGCGAAAGGAAAACTACCAAAGAAGTTAACAGCTAAAGGAAGGAAGTTGATTGTCCAACGCAATGTCCGATTCTCTTGGATTGGTGGATTCCTTTTTCACATAGGATATGATATGAAAATACATATATGCATCTATGAACATGAAATTTGTGACATCCTGAAGGCTTTCCATGAAGAGCCTTGTGGCAGACACTTCGCAGATCGCAGAACTAGACGTAAAATATTTCAAATGGGCTATGATTGTCCCATTATTTTTAAAGATGCCAATAAGTATGTCCAAGCTTGTGAAAGCTACCAGAGGATGGGTCGTCCTATTCAATCCAAGGAGATTTCATTGTAGCCAAAATTGGTAATAGAACATTTCGAATGGTGGGCATTGGATTTTGTTGGCCCATTTAATCCTCTATAAGACTAAAAGGACTACATACTAGTTTCTACAGACTATGTAACAAAGTGGGTATAAATAGTATCTTTTCCAAGAGTTATGGAATAAACTGTAATTAATTTCTTTTTTGAGTTATTCATGCAGTATGGTTTACCCAGGGAAGTGGTAACAAATGGGGGACCAAATTGTTTAGGAAACAAGATTAAAATCACCTTACGGAACCACCATATCACACAAATAGGTAGGTTGAAAGACGAACAAGGTCAGTGAGAAATTTTGTCCAAGATAGTTTCAACACATTGGCAAGACTGGCCTATGAGACTACTAGAGGTCTTGTGGTCCTATCACACAACTTGGTGAAATACTATTGGTTACTCCCCATACCAACTTGTATTTGGAAAAGAACCTAATTTTCCTATCGAAATTTAAATAAATACTTTCAAGACAACCCAAGAAGTGGGACTGGACCTGACAGAAGCCCAAATTAAGCTACTTCAACAATTAAATGAATTATATGAAGCACGATTACTTTTCCTTTAGTGCACAACAATTATTCTACAAAAACGGGCTAAGTGGCATGACAGTCTCATCAATAAGAAGACATTTCAGGAAGTTGACTGGGAGCTCCTCTATGATTCCAGATTCTAAGACTTCCCAGATAAATTGCAGACAAGATGGCTTGGCCCGTATGAAATTCAAGAAGTACACATCAAAGGCACTCTAACTTTGACTACCATCGATGGGTCTGGCTCTTTTTTCAGGTGAATGGGCACTGGGTACGTCTTTACCACAAACCACTCACCAAAGAGTCTTTTTGCCAATAGGTACACAATGATCCCACTATGAAAATTTTAGCTACAAGGAGTAATGACCCAACAACTTTACTTTCATGAAATTTGTCTCTTTTTGGCTGTAAAAAATGGAAATATTTTCTTTACATAGCTAGTTTATTATTTTTTGTTTTTGCGTTTTTTTTAGAATAAAATACCCCTGTATAAATGCATGGATTTTTTCTTTGAAATGGTCGCTTATAAACAAAGTAGATTCCATTCCTTTTTCGTTGTTTCACTTCATTTTTTTAGAAAATGTTATTCAATTATTTGGACAACTGTTGTTTCTTCCAAGTGAATAGTTTTCGTTCCTTTGGTTTGATTTTTCCACTGTTGTTGTTCTTTTTCAAAATTGATGAACAATTGTTGTTCAATAGATTGGATAACTACTGTTTAATAAAATGAACAAATGATGTTTTGTTAAATGAACATTTGTTTTTCAATAAAAATGAATAGTTGTGGTTCAAAAGAGTGAACAACTATTGTCCAATAAATTAAACAGTTGTTGTTCAATCGAACGAACAACTATTGTTCAATAAATAAATAGTTTTTGTTCATTCGAATGAACATCTACTGTTCATTTAGATAAATAGTTGTTAAATCGAAGGAACAACTATTGTTCAGTAAAATAAATAGCTATGGTTTCTTCTTTTGATGAATTTCACATACCTCTTTTGTTCAAAAGAGTGAAAATTTGATGTTGTTCAGTCTAATGAACAACTGTTGTTCAGTGAAATGAATAGCTTCATTTTTATGACTTTCAAATGCTATTGTTTTTCAATAGAATAAACAGTTTTTTTTTAAATAAAATGAGAAACTTTATTTAGTTAAATGAATAGTTGTTGTTCCAATATCTCCACAAATTCCGTTCAAAACTCTATCGAACAACCATTTTTTTCTTACATGCGTTTCTACGAAAATCATCTTTTTGGTTGGGAATTCATACCGAAGCTAAAAAAAATGTAGTTACATTAACAACATTCTAATTTTTACACCTTTGATGATTACCTTTACTCTGAAATTGACATGGTTCATCCATTCTAATGATTTTCTGGACATCTCTTCTTTGGATGTATCATCAAACGATTCACTACCTTAATACCATGATGTTTTATCTTTTACACTTGCAATGGATAATTCTCTTTGGTATGATGATATAGGAATACATGCATAACTTTTATTAGAATTCTTTTACGTATCACACCATCCATAACTCTTAAGGAGTTAGTGAGCCTCCCTCCACTTATAAACATTCACTTAAAAAAATATAATATAATATTTCTCAAAGGGGATAGTGGGTCTCATCACGAGCTAGCCTACCATGATCATAAGAAAATTAACAAATGACATTCCCACAATGGCCACCACACTAGGGTAATGGCCTTCTAGACAGCTTAATTTTCAAAAGGACAGGAGGTCTCATCACGAGCCGGCCTAATCATTTTTTTATTCCCTAGTGAATGGCATTGTGATTATTTGGTTACCAAGAGAGCACTATGACCCCTTTGTAGAAATAAAACAAGTAAACTAAATCATAAATGGAGGATCCTAGCTCATTTTTGGGTTAAAAAGAAACCCTGTTGAGGCAATAGATGCCTATAGGAAGTAGTGGCTCTGCTTGTGTTATTGAAGTTCTATTCTACATTGCCAATTTTTCTATATCCTACTATTTCTATTGATTCATTTACAAAGAAGAATTTACCATTTGAACATCGTTTAAATTTATATTAACCAATATGCATGGTAAACTATATTTTTATGTGAATTACATTAATATTTTCCAATCGATTTATGTGAGTAGTCACTATCATTAATTCCCTTCTCAGCTTCGTCATACTTGCTCATCAAAGGAAAATTATTCCCATAATGATTATTTCTCTACTTTATTCCCTTTTTAGTCATTTTTATAAAAACATCTCCATAATATATGGTTAGCACTGCTCTGGCTGTTTCTCTTCGCATTTCTACTGCTCTGACTATTTTTTTGTCGCATTAATGAAGCCACTTCATTCTTTTATCTTTTCTCGTACTCGGCAGACATGGAATCCATTTTCTAATTAGAGGGGGGAGGGTACACATCATAGAACAGCATGAGAAATCATTTCTGAACTTTTCCAAGCCATGCTAATGAGACAAATACTATTATTGTTGCCTTTATATTAAAATAACAATTTCCAATTCAAAAGCTTTGTATGTAGTATTTTTTGTTGTCCAGAACTGTATAGCTATGAGAAAGCGCATGCAAAGGTGCGAATTAGGCTGCAATATAATAGCAACTATGGGGGGAAGATATTTCGACAGTGAACCTACAATATTACGACTAACAGAGCAGGCTCATGAGATTCTTGAGCACGCTGCTTAGCTTCAATATCTTGTGAAATTACAGGGATTCCATAATGAAATGACAATTGAATTTATGCATGATTTGAGGAATGGGAGAACAACTAGAAAATCTAGAAATATAACAGTCTTTGAAGCAGTCATAGCTGAAGTCCTGAGACATCCAGTAGAAGACAAAAAATGGACCGATAAACATGTTCTATTACATCAAGTAGTTGTAGCATTCGAGGATCTAGAGGAGGAACTAATACGCAGAGGAAAAGGAGTTCACCCAACATCACTAAAGGAACCATGGAGAAAACTAGCAACCACAGTTCAGAGATAAATCAATTGCGATGGTCGTCAAGATGTGGTAAAACATCGACAACTTAAATTGCTAACAACTTTTAGAAAGAAAATCACAGTTAATCTGCCATTTTTTCTAAATTCCTTATTGCATGATGTTGATAGTTGAGTTATAAAGCCCAAAGACCCATAGTCTTATATCAATCATCACGGCTTGAATAAGATAATTATTATTCATGAACTTTCCCAATAGTAATTGACCTGGGATAACTTTGTAAATCCTATCTTACCCTTATCAGAGGAAAAACCAGATGCACAGGAAATGGCGGATGATAGGGACATTGATGACTTAGAACAACAAACTAAAGAGGAAGAAATTCCAAAGAGAGCAATAAAAAGGAACACACATTCGTTAACCCCTAGCTAAGAAAAATGGAGATGCTCTCTGAGGATAATATTACGAAAGCATACCACAAACCCAATATATGAAGTAGTTTCATCTCATGCAACTGTTGCAAACCCTCAAAACGTCGTTTTATTAAATGAAGAGGAAGAAGTGGCCTGAGTGTTAGAAAATTTAGGTACACTCTTTGAGGAAGAAGGCCAATTCGAGCATTTTCAAGTTCAATACTTGTCTACCTCTGTAGATAGTTCGACCATACAGGAGTTCTACCCCGTATTGAAGGAATAGAATAATTATAGAACCAAGAGGAACCAATTCCCTTTTTAGATGAATATCCCGAGGGAGAAATTTATGGAGAAAAAAAATCTGAAGTAGAAAACCAATAAGGAGACACTGTTTCATTACAAAAAGAACCTAAAATTTTCACAACCTCTATTTTTCTTGAAATAGATAGAGTTTTCCCCTCTCCAATCAAAAACCCCATAAAGGAGGAGGAGAAAAAAAACACAAACAATGTCAGGATGAAAAGGTTGAGGAAAAAGAACAGAAAATTGAGAAAAATTATTAGGGTTTAAGGAAGTAGATAAGAACTAAAAGCATAAAGTGTAAGTAGACACCATTAGTACCCAGACAGAGAAATGTTCCACTGAAGAGATTGGAGCTAAAACTAAAATTCCTTGTGCTTGTTCAATAGGAACTCAAACAAAAGTTTCTGTGGATGTTATGAACATTGTTGTTCAAATAAATTTTGGAGATTTCTTTAGTCCCCAAGAAACAGTCGGTACTATGGAAACTTTTGTTCAAACTGATTTAGTTACAACATGTGACAATGAAGTTCAAATAAAGTACATACGTTGTTATGTCCCCCTGGTAAGGGAAGCTTTTATTCATAAATTGCAAAATGAATTAACAGGGACCACACAGGTGTTAGCCCAACATCAAAATGAATTATTACCTCTGTAGACACACTAATAATTATTAAATAAGCTAGATACAGTTACTACAACTTAATATGAGACTTTTTCTAGTCTTCAGAATGAGCAGGAGAAAGTAAAGGAAATGCATAACCAACTTCAAAAGGTCAGGGTACAAGCTGAAACTATTTGTTCAATTTAATCTAATTGTTTTTCTTGTTGATGGCCAACCACTAATTATGCCCTATTTTTATTAGAAATTTATTTATTATTGAATATTAGAGTTGTCAGATCTGGTAAACCTACTGAATTCAGGACTACCTTAGATTTTGTTCAGTGTTGCAAGGAATGGGACGAGAAGGTGAAACATCTTCTCTATGAACTATATCTGCACAATTTTTTCTTAGAAGATGAAAGGGATGCTAACCATAGTCCCTTTATTGGAGATTTTCAATTCCAAGCTTTCATCTCTTTTGCTGAAAACCATCTTGAATGGGCTAAGGCCTATAATATTTTTCAAAAGAGGGAGCATGGTCTAGATCTGTGGGTTAGAGGGGAACCCACTAAACCTCTACACCATTTTATCCAACACAAGAGGTTTATGAAGCAAGAAGGAGTTATGGAAACATTGGGAACCCTACATAAATATGTTATACATGTTGGAAGAGAGTATTTAGAGGACATAAAGGATGATGATTTATTGGTAGATAAAAAAGGTGGAAAGCTTCCACCAACAATGCCAAAAACAGGGAACCTTTCGTTTACAAAAAATTTAGGGTTGTTGTTGTTCGTGTGAATGTGTATAAAAACATTATCCTATACAAGGGCACTACCTGGATATGATGTCGTTACAAGTTTCCTATTATTTGGTATTCCCCGGAGGGATATTATTTTGATTATGATTTGCCTCAATGCCATGTGAGCCTTGTGTTTGTAATTCTTAAACGGAAGAATGGTTTTAGGCTATATCAGGAGGAAGTTTTTCCTGCCTAATCTTTGACACAGTTACACCTCAACTATCTTATTGCATGAAGACATGAAAAAATGTAAGAAGGGGAGTATGTTGGGCCATGGAAATGGTATGTTTTTATCCTCATTTTAGCGTAATTAATCATTTAATTTTGTGCATTTATCTTAGTTCTTGGAAATAATCTATAATAAAAGGTTATGAAATATGAATACAATCAATTACCAAAAAATTGTATGATTTTGGCATAAAAGCTAACTTTTTCTTGCCTTTATGTGCAGAAATATGAATTCGACAATTTTTGTTCAAATGATGCAACAACAGTGTCCAAAGAAGGTAAAAGTATCATTTCTTGATCACATGGGCTAGCAGAAGAATAGGAGGATCCAACTAATATTATAGAGAGAATCTGATTATTAGCTACAAAATCCTCAGGATCTCTTGATGCTGAGGATTCACTCGCATCTATTAGTTTACAAATTGTTTATATAAGGATGATAGATGAAATAGAAGAGGGGTTATTTTCTGAGTTGTAACTTTCAATTGGACATCATTATTCGTACTTAGACAGAGCATTTTCACTACATTGATGTTATGTATTTTCTACTGTGATTAATGAGAAAAAGCGTGCTTTCTTTATAATTGTGTTATGAGTATTCCCAGTAGTAGTTTCTGGAGGCTTTGGGCTCGATCACTAGGAGACTTGCTGCTTCTCTTTATCATAATCATTTATTTTATCTTTGTGATTGTTAATTGTTGTATATTGTCATTTCAATTGTTGTGTGATGTTAGAATTTGTTTGTGTAGTTTATCTTTGTTGTTTGAGATAAATCTTAATATGCTGTTGCTTTTACGATTACATATTATTATTTAATAAATTGCTAATACTCGCGTTACAATTGATTGTTGTTCCATATGAATATTGTTATCATAGATATCCAATGTTTTTTTACTATTATTCTTCATTATAGGTTTGAATAACAGATTTTTGTTCATTTCCTCTAATCTCTCTTTTCAGTAGATAATTGTTAAGCAATAATTCTTTGAGTGTGATTCTTTCAATTCATAAGTTACATTCATTTTTTCTACAAATCAGAGAGTAGATTAAGATTTATGGTTTATAATTTATTTAAGGTTTTCTTTTGAATTATTTCAGATTGAACTTCGAGAATTACAAAACTATTTATTGCAACAAATTAGAATCATTTATTCCTAAATAGCTTCTGATTTTACTCTGCACAAATAGTCCCAACACTCTTGAAACAAACACACGAATCCTTGGTTTGTAATTAATGTAGGCATTATTACTGATTTTTGTAGGAACCTTGTTTCACTAATAGATGGATTTATTCCTAAGGAGGGTGTGCTCTTCTCAACTTCAGAAATGGCTTCATGGTGCTCAAGGTGGCTAGATCTTCTACACTGTGATTGAACATAAGGATTGATACTAAGTTTTGATGTGACTTTATAGGTTTCTCAAGACAACGCTCTTGTAGCAGACTTGATTTATGCATAGATCTCAAAATGTAGATTGGATTAACTTGAAATTTTTTGGCATATTACTATCATCCTTATGAACCTCCCCATAAGAAATATCGGGTATTGGATGCATGATTCTTGAGAAAAATAAAATATGGTCATAGGTGATAGAGGTTGATTTATCACAAACTGTGCAACAGAAATTTCTGAAATTATTTGAGCATGTTACCATCATATATATGCATCTCCCCCTTAAACATCTCGGAAAATGGATGCACAATTTTTGAGATATAACAAAAACAATTTTATGCTAAAAACTATTTCAGGATGACCTCCTTGTAGCAGACTTGTTTTAGTCATAGCCCTCAAATAGTATATCAGATTGACTGGAAATTTTTTGAGAATATTAATATCATCCTTTTGCACTTCTCAATAATTTCATGATATTTCATTCATTTATTCTCCAATTGTGATCCTCCAGTAGTAGGGAGTAAGCCTCTAAATTATCTCCTTCTCAAAATATTCTACAAAAATAAATAATACTAGGTACAAATACGAAATTGTCTTTAAACCTTCCTAATAACATATTAGAGCATAAAAATTTTTATTAAGTGTAGAAGGATAAATTTAATACATATACTTTATGTGCCTAAGAAAGGTTATATGGGCCTTAATTTATGTCAAATTTAGAGGCCCATCATACCCCCCTACTAAAATTGTTTCTCATCCTCTGAGAAACCTATTCATCCTCCTTTCCTTGTGGCTCTTCATGTATGTTGGCCTATTTCATTCTCTGTTTATTGGTCCATGTGTTGCTCCTCCTGCTGATATTATTTCTTCTCCTCTATTTGCATTTTTTCTTGCAGGTGCTGCTTGGAGGTCCTCAGGTGCCTTTTCTGGTGTGTTAATCCTCCTGGAGTCTACTAGTGATCCTTTGAAGCCATATTCATCAAATTATACTCAGATTTCTACCCTGTTGTGCCATATACAAAATTTCTAAAGGAAACTTTTCAACTTCCTGTAGTAGTGTTCTCTCTACTTATTGGGGCTCCAGATTTCTTAGAGATGAATGGAATTTTTTTATGGAGGTTAGGGATGGAGTGATGGAGAGGTAAGGAGAGAGGTCCCATGCCAAGGTATAGGTGATCTAGTTGCTAGTGGCGCAACATAGTTTAGGGAACAAATTCTTGTGCATGGAGTGAAGTGAGGGTTAGGAGTAGCAGGTATAGGAAAAAATAAAGTTATCATGCTCTTTTTGAAGTTTAGAAAAGTTTGAGAGAGCTAATTTCCTTGTAAATAATTTCATTGTATCATTTAGAGGGTTTCCTGTAATGCTACAGGAATCATGTAGCTGCTACGAATTTCCTGTAGAAATTACCGTCAGGAGTAAAAACGGAGTTTTATGCCTATTTTAAAGGTGAAATGAGTGAATGGGTGCATGGTGGATTTTTCCATGTAGTGTGTGAGGAGAGGAGAGAGAGAAGAGAGGAAGAAAGTTTCTCCTCTGGGTCTAAAACCACCTTTGATCAACAAACTTTGTCTTGGTTAACTTTCTGTAGAAAATCTATGCCTGTAGAAGCCCTATTTCACCTGTTGCAACTCTATTTCACATTCCAAGAGTTGGTGGGTCCACCTTTTATTTTTTATTTTTTCAATTTTTTTTCACATTTTTTAACCTTTTTTTATTTTTATTTTTTCCATTTTTTTTTTTTTCATTGCATGCAAAATAAACTCAGAGTTATTTTTCTATTAACTGGGTTCACCCTTACTTACCCATCGGAACTCCTTGTTTTCCATCCCATCTAACTCCTTACTACCCACTTTCTCAAGTTATATTTACTTTTTTCTGGTTTCTCTGCCACATGTGTGTGTGTCTTGGTGGAAAAGTGAAGCTAATTAAAAGACAAGGTCGAGGCTTCTCTACTACTGATTTTGGCTATAACAAACTTTCCTTCTCACATTTTTAATGTTTTATTATGCTAGAATGGATTCGAGGAAAGGTTTAGATTATTTCATACTTGAGCCTTACTCTTGATTTGTTTTTCCAGGTGCTATTGAAGCTGCTGATATGACTGTTGAAGTTGTCTTTGGCAGTTCTGAAGTTTCTACTAAAGTTGCAAGTGATAATCTACTAGAGGTCCTATTACTGATAGCCTTGAATGTGTGCTCCTCTAGGGTTTATTTTGTTGTTGTTGATGTTTCTTCACATCCCTGAATTAAATTTTTATGTTGATATTTTCATGATGTGTGTGTTGTAGTTGATGATTTTGTTTCTGTACAATTCTTCATAGCATGATGATTTTTTTTTTACTGATAAAGTGTTTTCTATGTGCATTCTTCTCCCAATGTTCAATATTTTTCTAGTGGAGTGGATGGTGTTGGGTCATGGAAAAGGTATGTTTTTATCCTCATTTTAGCTTAATTAATCCTTTAATTTTGTGCATTTATCTTAGTTCTTGGGAATAATCTAGAAGAAAATGTTGTGAAATATGAATAAAATCAATTACAAAGAAATTGTATGATTTTGGCATAAAAATAGACTTTTGCTTCCCTTATGTGCAGAAATATGAATTGGACAATTGTTGTTCAAAAGATGGAACAACAACGGCCAAAGAAGAAAAAAGTATAATTTCTTGATCGCATGGGCTTGCGAAAGAATAAGAGAATCAAGCTAATCTTATAGAGAGAATCTGATTATTAGCTACGAAATACTCAGGATCTCCTAATCCTAAGGATTCATTCTCATGTATTAGTTTACTATTTGCTTACATACGACTGGTAGATGAAATAGAAGAGGGGTTAATTTCTCAGTTGTAAATTTCATTTGGACATCATTATTTGTACTAAGACAAAGTATTTTCACTATGGTGATGTTATTTATTTGCTACTGTGATTAATGAGAAAAAAGTGTGCTTTCTTTATAATAGTGTTCTTAGTATTCCCAGCAGTAGTTTTTAGAGGCTTTGGGCCCGGTCACTAGGAGACTTGTTGCTTCTCTTTATCATAATCATTTATTTTATCTTTTTGATTGTTAATTATTGTATATTGTTATTTCAATTTTTGTGTGATGTTAGAATTTGTTTCCACAGTTTATCCTTGTTGTTTGAGATAAATCTTCAAATGTTGTTTCTTTTACAATTTCATATTATTCTTTAATAAATTGCTAATACTAGCGTTACAATTGATTGTTGTTCCTTTTGAATGTTGTTATCATAGATATCCAATGTTTTTTTGCTATTATTCTTCATTATAGGTTTTAATAACAGATTGTTGTTCATTTCCTGTAATCTCTCTTTTCAGTAGATAATTGTTAAGCAGTAATTCCTTGACTGTGATTCTTTCAATTCATAAGTTAGATTAATTTTTTCTACAAATCGGAGAGTAGATTAAGATTTATGGTTTGTAAGTTCTTTAAGGTTTTCTTTTGGATTATTTCAGATTGAATTTTGAGAATTACAAAAATATTTATTGCAACAATTTAGAATCATTTACTCCTAAATAGCTTCTGATTTCACTCTGCACAAACAGTGCCAACAGTCTTGAAACAAACACATGAATCCTTGGTTTATAATTAATGTAGGCATTATGATTGATTTTTATAGTCACCTTATTTCACCAATATATGGATTTATTCCTAAGGAGGCTGTGCTCTTCTCAAATTTAGAAATGGCTTCATTATGCTCAAGATGGCTGGATCTTCTACGTTGTGGTTGAAAATAAGGATTGATACTAAGTTTTGATGTGACTGTATAGGTTGCTCAAGACAACGCTCTTGTAGCAGAATTGATTTATGCATAGATCTCAAAATGTAGATTGGATTAACCTAAATTTTTTTGAGAATGTTACTATCATCCTTATGCACCTTCCTATAAGAAATATCGGCTATTGGATGCATGGTTCTTGAGAAAAATAAAACATGGTTGTAGGTGATGGAGGTTGATTTATCACAAACTGTGCAGCAGAAATTGATGAAATTATTTCAGCATGTTACCATCATATATATGCATCTCCCCCTTAAACATCTCGACAAATGGATGCATAATTTTTGAGATACAACAAAAACAATTTTATGCTACAACTATTTCAGGACAACCTCCTTGTAGCAGACTTTTTTTAGTCATAGCTCTCAAATAGTATATCAGATTGACTGGAAATTTTTTGAGAATATTAATATCATCCTTTTTCACTTCTCAATAATTTCATGATATTTCATTCATTTATTCTCCAATTGTGATCCTTCAGTATTAGGGAGTAAGCCTTTAAATTATCTCCTTCTCCAAATATTCATAATCTGCCCAATATTCTCACAATATTCTACAAAAATAAATAATATTAGGTACAAATATGTAATTATCTTTAATCCTTTCTAAAAACATATTCGAGCATAAAAAAAAATTATTAAGTGTAGAAGGAGAAATTTAATACATATATTTTGTGTGCCTAAGAAAGGTTATATGGGCCTTCATTTATGTCTAATTTAGAGGCCCATCATAACCCCCTACTAAAATTGTTGCTCATCCTCTGAGAAACCTATTCAACCTCCTTTTCTTGTGGCTCTGATTGTATGCTGGCCTATTTTATTCTCTATTTATTGGTCCATGTGTTGCTCCTCCTGCCGATATTATTGCTTCTCCTCTATTTGCATTTTTTCTTGTAGGTGTTGCTTGGAGGTCCTCAGGTGCCTTTGCTGGTGTCTTAATCCTCCTGGAGTCTACTGGTGGTCCTTTGGAGCCATATTCATCAAATTATACTTAGATTTTTACCCTGTTGTGCCATATACAAAATTTCTAAAGGAAACTTTTCAACTTCCTGTAGTAGTGTTCTCCCTACTTCTTGGGGCTCCAGATTTCTTAGATATGAACGGAAATGTTTTATGGAGGTTATGGATGGAGTGATGGAGAGGTAAGGAGAGAGGTCCCATGTCAAGGTATATGTGATATAGTTGCTAGTGGCACAACATAGAATTTAGGGAATGAATTCTTGTGCATGGAGTGAAGTGAGGGTTAGGAGTGGTAGGTATAGGAAAAAATAAAGTTATCATGCTCTTTTTGAAGTTTAGAAAACTTTGAGAGAGCTAATTTCCTTATAAATAAGTTCCTTGTAGCATTTAGAGGGTTTCCTGTAATGCTACAGGAATCATGTAGCTACTAGGAATTTCCTGTAGAAATTACCGTCAGGAGTAAAAATGGATTTTTCTGCCTGATTTAAAGGTGAAATGAGTGAATGAGTGCATGGTGGAGTTTTCCATGGAGTATGTAAAGAGAGGAGAGAGAGAGAAGAGAGGAAGAAAGTTGCTCCTCTGGGTCTAAAACCACCTTTGATAAACAAAATTTGTCTTGGTTAACCTCCTGTAGAAAATCTATGCATGTAGCATCCCTATTTCGCCTGTAGCAACTCTATTTCACATGCCAAGAGGTGGTGGGTCCACCTTTTATTTTTTATTTTTTCAATTTTTTTCACATTTTTTCACATTTTTTTATTTTTTATTTTTCCAAATTTTTTCTTTTTTTTCATTGCATGCAAAATAAACTCAGTGTTATTTTTCTGTTAACTGGGTTCACCCTTACTTACCCCTTGGAACTCGTTTTCCATCACAACTAACTGCTTACTACCCACTTTCTTGAAAGTCATCTTTATTTTTTTCTTGTTGCTCTGCCACATGTGTGTGCATCTTGGTGGAAAAGTGAAGCTAATTACGAGATAAGGTCAAGGCTACTATGCTACTGATTTTGGCTATAACAAACTTTCCTTCTCACACTTTTAATGTTTTATTATGCTAGAATATATTCGAAGAAAGGTTTAGATGATCTCATACTTGAGGCTTACTCTTGATTTGTTTTTCCAGGTGATATTGAAGCTGCTAATATGACTGTTGAAGTTGTCTTTGGTGGTTCTAAAGTTGCTACTGAAGTTGCAAGTGATAATCTACTAGAGGTCCTATTACTGATAGCCTTGAATCTGGAGCTCCTCTAGGTTTTATTTTGTTGTTGTTGGTGTTGCTTCACATCCCTGAATTAAATTTTTATGTTGATATTTTCATGATGTGTGTGTTGTATTTGATGATTTTGTTTGTGTACAATTCTTCATAGCATGATGATTTTTTTTACTAATAAAGTGTTTTTTGTGTGCAGTCTTCTCCGAATGTTCAATCGTTTGCTAGTGGAGTGGATGGCGTTGGGTCATGGAAAAGGTATGTTTCTATCCTCATCTTAGCTTAATTAATCATTTAATTTTGTGCATTTATCTTAGTTCTTGGGAATAATCTAAAAGAAAATGTTGTGAAATATGAATAAAATCAATTACAAACATTTTTTGTTCAAACGATGGAACAACAATGGCCAAAGAAAAAAAAGGTATCATTTCTTGATCGCATGGGCTTGTGAAAGAATAAGGGAATCAAGCTAATCTTATAGAGAGAATCATATTATTAGCTATGAAATGCTGAGGATCTCCTAATCATAAGGATTCATTCTCATGTATTATTTTACTATTTGCTTACATACGACTGGTAGATGAAACAGAAGAGGGGTTAATTTCTCAATTGTAAATTTCATTTGGACATCATTATTTGTAGTAAGAAAAAGTATTTTCACTATGATGATGTTATTTATTTTCTACTGTGATTAATGAGAAAAAATGTTCTTTCTTTATAATCGTGTTTTGAGTATTCCCTACAGTAGCTTCTAGAGGCTTTGGTCTCGGTCACTGGGAGACTTGCTGCTTCTATGTATTATAATCATTTCTTTTATATTTGCAATTTTTAATTTTTGTGTCTTGTCATTTGAATTGCGGTGTGATGTTGGAATTCATTTGCGCAGTTTATCCTTGTTGTTTGAGATAAATGTTAAGATGTTGTTGCTTTCACGATTGCATATTATTCTTAAATAAATTTCTTAGACTAGTGTTACAATTGATTGTTGTTCCTTTTGAATGTTGTTGTCATAGATATCGAGAAATTGTTTACTATTATTATTCATTAGAGGTTTGAATAATAGATTTTTTTTCATTTCCTTTCATCTCTATTTTTAGTAGATAATTGTTAAGCAATAATTCTTTAAATGTGATTATTGCAATTCATAAGTTAGATTCAGTTTTTCTACAAATAAGTTGAGAGTAGATTAAGATTTATGGTTTATAATTGATTTAAGGTCTGGTTTTGAATTATTTCTGATTGAAATTCGAGAATTACAAATATAGTTATTGCAATGATTTAGAATCATGTATTCCTAAATAGCTTCTCATTTCACTCTGCACAAACAATGCCAACACTCTTGAAACAAACAGATGAATCCTTGGTTGATAATTAATGTAGGCATTAGGATTGATTTTTATAGTCACCTTATTGCACCAAAATTTTGGCGCCATTGTCGGGGAGAGCGTTAAAGAATGATTTTTTTATTTTTTATTTTTTTTTATATTCAGTTGGATTTTATTGGTGTGCAGTACTTGGGTATTGAAAATGAGAGGTAAGAACAAACGTGCCAGCAAGTAAAATGTTTTCTCAAAGCCCTCTTTATAATATATGCATATAGAGTATATATGAATATATGATTTTTATGAATGAATAGGAAGAAAAAAGTAGAAATAGATCCAAATACACCTCCTAAATCCACCAAACCCAGGGGGTCAGTGACTCTTGGAAGACTGACCTTTATAGATGAAATCATCAGAAAAGCAGAATCTCAAGTGTCACTAGGACCTCAGATCACATCCAGAAAAAGCTCCACTAATCGCTCAAGTAGTGGGCTCACCATCTGAAACTCACTTCGCGAACCATAGAAAAAACAAACGGTCTGAACAGAGCTTTCAAGATATATAAAATTTTCATTTTGACCCTTCATAAGAGGGAAATTAGTGCAATCTGCAAGAAGAAGAGGGAGAAACTAGTGGTGCTGTAGGAGAAAATATACAATCACCATAACCTGGATCTCCTAGGATCCCAGTTGAAGAAAGCATATCTGATATCCCAGATCAAGGTAGTGCTGTAAGACCCCTTCTAAATCTGTCTGCCAGTCCTACCCAAAAAAACTTTCCAAACCAAGAGATTCCTGAAGTTCATTGGCACATATTTGATCAGATGGCACATAATTAGCCTCATGGACAAACATCGACATTGGAATATCCCATCGTTGACCCAGTTTCTAATGCTCCCATGAAAGCCATTCCTTTGCATAGCATCCATACTTTCCATGGTTTAACCTCGGAAGATCCTGATGATTTCCTGTTCGAATTTGAAGTTTTATGTAGGGGATATGATTATACCATTGATCCCCAAAAGTTAAAACTATTTCCTTATACATTAAAGGGAGCAACTTTGTGATGTTTTATGGGGCTTAGTGGAGGAGCTATTGACTCTTGGGATCAAATGAAAAAGCTTTGATCACTAAATAGAAAGACTATTGCAGTACTAGAGACCTGAAAGATGAAATTTTTAACATGACTGCAAAAGATAACGAGAATCTAGAAGAATATGTTGAACGATTTCAATAAAATATACAATGGTCTCCTTATGTTGCATTATCTAAATATGTTATAAAAGTAACTATGATAAAATGAATGAAGGATGAATGGATAGGAACATTGAATTTAATGGGGGAAGGAGATCTTTATCAAGAAAATTATGATGATATTATTCAACTATGTATCAGGTGCTCTCAAGGAAGTATGGGCGTTAGGCCAACTAGACGAGATACTATCGCCAAAAATAATAAAGGTGTTGGTGGCAGCATAACTTGGAAATCTCTTAGAAGATTTCAAAACTAATATCCCAGGCACCCTCATGACATATTTGGACGTCCTACAAGAAAAATAGAAACAAGCTATAGAAAAACATAATTTAGGTGTTTTCTGCCCACAATGCCGAAAGAAGCACAGTCAAAGGGAATGCCCATTGAACATGGTCTATAATTGTTCCATCTACAGTAAGGACCATGCAACCAAACAATTCCCATCACTTCCAGGATTAAAGGATGTTTTTAAATAAGTGGAAGAAGAGACAGAACTAGTATACTTAATGAGCTAATGTCGACAGTGGCAAGCCTGACCCATGGTTATGTCACAAGACCCTTCTCCATCATTTAATCAACAACAGAATTATGGAACAACATGGCAAGGCCAATCACCTTTTTCTACTTGGAAATCTCAATCATTTCCCATGTCACCCTGGCCAAAACAACATTTTACAAATTATACTCCTTTTTGGAAAAATGATATGTACCCATCAAAGTTGGTTGCCTGCACATCACGAAATCCAAATTGGTCTTTAAATTGGTAGTGACCCCCAGAGATAACTAATCCACTTATGGGGACGGGTCCTCAACCTCATTCGACCTTACCTGCTCCACATCCATTGCAGCAAAATCCTAAGCCTCTTATGTGCCCCCAACTTCCAGCTCAACCAAACCCAAATCCCAATAATAGATGGGTTCAACTGATACAGATTGTTGTAAATTCAGATCCTGAAATAAAACAAATGGAATGAAATTAACTTAGGCTAAGAACAGGACGCATCATCACCCTTGGGGAAAATAAAAACCAACAACAAGATGAGACAGAAACACCTACCATAACTAAATCCTCGACTATGAATAATGCAAAAATGAAATAGGGAGAAGACAGAATCAAGCGTCAAGATCCTAAAAAACTTAAAATCATTTCTCCCCCGTTCCATGAAAGACTAATAATACCTAAACTTGTTTTTTATCTAGACTTTTATAACTTGGGGGAACTTAAAATTTTATGTATTAAAATTCCTCTCCTACAGGCTATTCAAGACATTCTTATTTATGCTAAAACAATTAAAGGATTTTGTGTGAAAAAACCTACAAGAAAACCAAACATTTCAACAACCGCCCATGTCGTAGGGACCTTATCTAGTCTACTTCTAGGTAGGGAAACACCAGTGAAATATGAAGATCGAGGGAATCCCATAGTTACTGTTCAAGTATATGGTCGCTCTTTTCCAAACACACTAGTTGATTTAAGGTACAGACAGCCATTAACATTCTAACGACAGAAACCTGTGAAGCACTCAGTATCACAGATTTGGAACCAACTACTACTTTGTTAGAACTTGTTGATAATTTTTTTGTTAAACTCGGGGGAGCTCTACAAGACATTATTGTTTCTGTCGACTCATGGGAATACCTAGTAGATTCTCTAGTTATCAACCTAAGAAGTTGATTAGATGGAAACCCTTTAATTTTGGGTGGACCTTGGTTAGCAACAACTGATTCTTATATAGGATGTCGTACTGGTAGCATGACTATCACAAAAGGAATGATGTAAAAAACCTTGTTTTATATCCCCCTACTAAGCCAAGTCTTCCCATCCTAAAAAATCATAAACATCCACCTACATACCTAGAAGGAAACATTTGTTCACCTCCTACAGTAGCAGAAGAACTTGAGTTCAAGAATCAGACTAAAGATGATGTTATTAATAATTTTATAAATCAATCAACTACTACGAACAATGAGAAATGTCAAATGTTGAAATCAATTCTTGACAATGAAGCCCAGGAAGATCCTTCGAAAAATGTCGATGATCAGCATGTACCAACAACCGTTGTTCATAACAGCAGACCTATTGAGATTGAGCCCAACAAGATCTTGAATATTAATGATACTCTGGATAGTTACCAACAACAAAAACTCATTCAGATTCTAGAAAAAAGTAAAGGGGCTTTTGCCTTGGATTATCCAGACATGAAGGGCATAGACCCTTAATTATGTACACACCACATCTACACATAAAAGGATGCCCATCCTATCCGACAAACTCAGTGAAGATTGAATCCGCATCTTAAGGACATCACCAAAGAAGAATTATATAATTTTTTGGATGTGTATTTTATTTATCCTATTTCAGATAGTAAGTGGGTCTCTCCATTAGTAGTTTTTCCCAAAAATAACGGGAAGTGGCTGATCTGTGTGGACTACAGGGAATTGAACAAGGCCACACAAAAAGGCCACTTCCCTCTTCCATTTATTGATCACGTCCTTGACGCACTGGTAAGGAAGAAATTATTTTCCTTTCTTGATGGCCTCAACAGGTACAAACAGATCCAAATTGCCCCTGAATATGAAGGCAAAACTACCTTTACCTGCCCCTGGGGTACGTTCACATATAGAGTGTTAGATTTTGGTTTATGCAATGCCCCAACTACATTTTAGAGGTACATACTAAAAATAATTTCTTATTTGATAAACAAGGGACTTGAAGTTTACATGGATGAATTCACCCAGTAAAAGAACTATTTCGACGAAGCGCTACAAAACTTAGAGAAATTTTTGGAATGATTCATTGGTACTAGGTTGTGTTTGATAAATGAGAAATGTAACATGATGATGAAGAAAGGTGTAATCATAGGACACTACATCTCTAGGGCTGGAATACAAGTAGACCCAACAAAAATAGAGGTAATCCTTCTACTACCTACACCTTGCACTTAGGCAGAGGTACATAGTCCTAGGATATGCAAGATACTATCATAGATTTATAAATAATTTTTCACGAATTGTTGCACCTTTGTATGCTTTAACAGGAAATGTTCAATTTATATGGTTTGATAAATGTGACATTGATTTTATAGATTTGAAGAAATTATTCTCGACTGATCTAGTTTTAGATGGACCCAATTTGGAGTTGCATTTTCATATCTCTACAGATGTGTTGGATATAGCAACAGGCACTGTCCTCAAGCAAGAGGAGGAGAAAAACCCCTATTATATTTAGTATATCTGAAAAAATATCACTTCTGCTGAATTCAATTATATTGTAACAGAAAAGGAATTTTTTCCTGTCATGTATGCCACAAATAAAATTACACATTATATAACATACTACCAAAAATTTATGTACACTTATCATTCTTCCATTAAATACTTAGCCAATAAACCAATCACTAATGGGTGAGTGACCCATTGGCGATTACTTTTGAAGGAGTTTTATATTACCATTATAGACCATCTAGGAAAGGAAAACCTAGTCGCATATTTTCTGTCACGGGTTCCTAAGAAAAAGGATCCGCTGGCTGTGAAGGATCAGTTCCCAGATGAACATCTATTTTCTGTAATGGTTAAGCCACCATGGTATGCATATGTGGAAAATTATTTAGCGAAAGGAAAACTACCAAAGAAGTTAACAGCTAAAGGAAGGAAGTTGATTGTCCAACACAATGTCCGATTGTCTTGGATTGGTGGATACCTTTTTCACATAGGATATGATATGAAAATACATATATGAATCTATGAACATGAAATTTATTACATCCTGAAGGCTTTCCATGAAGAGCCTTGTGGCAGACACTTCGCAGATCGCAGAACTAGACGTAAAATATTTCAGATGGGCTATGATTGAACCATTATTTTTAAATATGCCAATAAATATGCCCAGGCTTATGATAGCTACCAGAGGATGGGTCGTCCTAGTCAATCCGAGGAAATTTCATTGTAGCCACAATTGGTAATAGAACCTTTCAAATGGTGGGCATTGGATTTTGTTGGCCCATTTAATCCGCCATTAGACCAAAAGGACTACATACTAGTTTCTACAAACTATGTAACAAAGTGGGTCGAAATAGTATCTTTTCCAAGAGTTACAGAATAAACTGTAATTAATTTTCTTTTTGAGTTATTCATGTAGTATGGTTTACCCAGGGAAGTGGTCACAAATGGGGGGCCACAGTTTGTAGGACACAAGATTAAAACCACCTTACGAAACCACCATATCACACATAGAGTCACGTCTCCATATCACTCATAGGTGAACAGGAAGGTTGAAAGCACGAACAAGGTCATTGAGGAAATTTTGTCCAAGATAGTTTCAACACATTCGCAAGACTGGGCTACTAGACTATGAGAGGTCTTGTGGTCCTATCGCACAACTTGGTGAAATACTATTGGTTATTCCCCATACCAACTTGTATTTGGCAAAGAACCTATTTTTCATATCAAAATTTAAATAAATACTTTCAAGACAACCCGGGAATTGGGACTGGACCTGATGGAAGCCCAAATTAAGCGACTTCAACAAATAAATGAATTAGATGAAGCAGGATTACTTGTCCTTCAGCGCACAACAATTATTCTACAACAACAGGCTAAGTGGCATGACAGTCTCATCAATAAAAATACATTTTAGGAAGTTGCAGACTGGGAGCTCCTCTATGATTCCAAATTCTAAGACTTCCTAGATAAATTGCAGACAAGATGGCTTGGCCTGTATGAAATTCAAGAAGTACACATCAATGGCACTCTAACTTTGACTACCATCGATGGGTTTGGCTCCTTTTTTTCGGGTGAATGGGAACCGGGTACATCTTTACCACAAACCACTCACCAAAGAGTCTTTTTTTTTCCAACAAGTACACAATGATCCCATTATGCAAATATTAGCTATAGGGAGTAATGACCAGACAACTTTACTTTCGCGAAATTTGTCTCTTTTTGGTTGTAAATAATGTAAATATTTTCTTTACATATATAGTTTATGATTTGTTGTTTTTGTGTTTTTTTTAGAATAAAAACCCCTATATAAATGCATGCTTTTTTTCTTTGAAACGGTCGCTTATAAACAAAGTAGCTTCTATTCCTTTTTCATTGTTTCACTTCATTTTTTTAGCAGTTGTTTTTCAATTCTTTGGATAGATGTTGTTTCTTCCAAGTGAATAGTTTTCGTTCCTTTGGTTTTATTTTTCCACAGTTGTTGTTCTTTTTTGAAATTGATGAACAATTGTTGTTCAATAGATTGGATAACTACTGTTCAATAAAATGAACAACTGATGTTTTGTTAAACGAATTTTTTTTTTTCAATAAAAATGAATAGTTGCAGTTCAAAAGAGTGAACAACTGTTGTCCAATAAAATAAACAGTTTTTGTTCAATCGAACGAACAACTATTGTTCAGCAAATAAATAGCTTGTGTTCAGTCGAATGAACGTCTACTGTTCATTCAGAAAAATAGTTGTTGTTAAATCGAACGAACAACTATTATTAAGTAAAATGAATAGCTATGGTTTCTTCTTTTGAAGAATTTCACATACCTTTGTTGTTCAAAAGAGTGAAAATATGATGTTTTTCAGTCTAATGAACAACTGCTATTCAGTCAAATGAATAGCTTCATTTTTATGACTTTCAGATACTATTGTTTTTCAATAGAATAAACAATTTTTGTTCAATAAAATGAACAACTCTATTCAGTTAAATGAATATTTTTTGTTCCAATATCTCCACAAATTCCATTCAAACCTCTATTGAACGACCATTTTTTCTCTTACATGCATTTCTACGAAAATCGTCTTTTTGGTTGGGAATTCACACCGAAGCTAACAAATGCAGTTACATTAAAAACATTATGATTTTTACACCTTTGATGATTACCTTTACTTTGTGATGAAGGGGCATTAGGCTCTAGAAATAATTTGTATCTAATTAGACATAGGGGATTCTTATGTTTTTAAATTCTCATGTACTTATTTATATTTTGAATAAAATAGTGAGGAATTGTAAATGTTCTCTAACCACTAGAGAACATGAGAGAATTTAATTAAGTTAGGAAGGCGAAGAGTCAGTTTCAGTTATTTTGGGAATTGAGTCTAACTTAAGGACTTTGGAGGATTCCAAGAGTCTTTATTGAGTTGTAAAGAAGCTGAATTGATTCATTCATCTCTTGTATAAATGTAAGCATCAAGTAGAGGTCTACATAGAGTAGATTTCATAGCTGTGCAGAGATTAGGATAGATGTTCATGGGACAGGGTGAGGTAGAAGGCCATTGAATTGAAGATCTGGCCAACCGAGAGCTTCGTAAGTAATTTCATGTATATATTATGAAAGAGTTTGTTTCCGAAACTATGTGCCTTGATTGATTTTAACTCTGTGTGAATGAATTGAAATTCATCTAAGAAATTTTAGAAACCAGTGTGATGAAACTCTGTGATTTTCAAGCCTAATTGATGCTCTACATATGATAGAAGGATATATGTTGGTCGATATTGTGGTTGAACTAAATGCATGAAGGATTCATGCACTCCCTTGAGAAACCAAAAGGAGGGATTGCAATCATCGACCACTGCAAGAGTCGATGACATGCAGTGGAATTGAGTTTCAATAGAGCATTCAGTATCTGATTATATCAGATTTTTATATGGAAGCCTAACATAAATGGTTGACTATTGGAATGGAATGTGGTTTAACTGGTGTGTGGAGAGTTCACTGGGGAACTCGATGAGACCTGGTCTATAGTTGAATCAGCATGGTTTCACTCGATGGTAGTGGGATAGATTCATAAGAAGAATGTAGAGGAGGACGGTGGGGAGGAACCAGGAGTTAGCGGAACATTGGTGAAGAGAGAATAAACAAGAGTGAAGGCAGAATTCATATATAAAAAAGGCGATGAACAAAAGAAGTGGAACCTTGAGTCGGAGGAACGAAATTTTGAAGGGAAATAGTAAAGGCAGTTTTGCAGACCTACAGGTGGGTTTCGCATAATTTTAAAGTGGTAAGTGGAATTCCCATAAAAAATTTGATATGCTTCAGCCATTGACACGTTGCATATAGTGGTTTTGAAATACAACATATTTTTCACTTTTTGTGAGCACTAAAGTTCTGTGGTAAAAGAATTGCGATATTCCTTCGATCAATGGTGCGGGAAGATCAATGGCATTTGCATCAGGAAGATGCGCAGAGGTTAATCAAGTAAGTTTCCTAGGCCCGAAGACGTTTATATATGTTATCGCTTGGCTCTTAAAGCGAAGTCAAGACTTTGTTATGATGTTCTAACATTTGGCGGAGGATGTAATATATGTTAGTACATTATAGTTGATACAAAATATCAAAAAGGGGTGCGCGTATAAACTTTGTATATGTGAGTATGAAGCCGCTGTGGGACCGGAATGGTTGTCGGGTTTTGTTTTAATTCAAAGTCTAGGTGTGAGGTTTGGAAAGCATTTTATATGCGTTGGGGTTTGAATCGATGTTGATTCAACTTTATGTTTGTATTGTTAAATTAATGTTTTGAACCCTTTATCCAAATTCATGAAATGGGAAATGTCATATGATATTAACCATAGAACTGAATTAGGTGATGTTTCGCACCTGAAGGTTGATAAGGGCTTGTGGTATATGGTTTCATAATCATTGAGATTTTAAGTAAAGAGTCAAGCTTCTGCATAGTGTTGAAATTTCCCATATTTAAAATTATTTGGGTAAAAATTTGGAAGTGCATTTATATGCACAAGAGAGTGTGATTGTGGTTTGGATAGGGAGCCCATGTATCATTGTGGTTTCAGCTACTGCTCTTGTTGTCTCCCTGATTGTTGTTGCCTCTGTGGCTTTCTCCTCGGGTATCAGAGCATCAGGAATAGCTCTGCTTGAAGAAAAAAAAAACTTTTGTAATTAAATCTGAATGTGTGAAGAGAGAATGAAGAAGATCAGATTCTGAAATCTAATATGCAAAGATACACAGGGTTGCAGTGAACATAGATTTGCAGAACTGAATAAGTGGAAGAAAATATCATTCAGGGATCTTGTAGGTGAAATAATTTTAAATCTGATTTGAGATTTATGATTGTAGAGTTATGGTTGCAGGAGATAAAGACAAATTTTTGACGATGAAGGTAGTGAACCTGATAGTTAGCTAAAGACTGGATAGGGAGAGAAATTGTAGTGTTCTAAAGAGAAGGTGAGTTGATGAGCATTATTTAACTTTGGTTTGAAGGATATGTTTGCAGAATTCAGGTTGCAAGCAGTTGTGGAAAAAATCTCAGCACAAGCAGGTCACAACTTTGAGAGAAGTGATAAAAGAATCCAGCAGAGGATTCTGAGGTGAAGAAGGAAGTGTGGAAAAACCTGGAGAATTCCCAAAAAATGTGGGATGAAATAAGAACAAATGTTTTCTTGAGAAGTTGCAGAGTGAATCCTAGATAGAGCAAAAGAGAGTGCTCAAAAGGTTCTAGCAGACAGGGGATCGGTACTTGCCAAAAGCCCAGATCCAGAGGAAAGGATTGGTGAGGTAAGTGGCAGTAGGAGAGCTTGCTATTGTAGAGGCTTAGTGAAGCTGATGAGTGAAGAACTCATGATGGATAATATGACTTCCAAAAGTCATAGCAGAGATTGCAGAGGTTCTGAGAGAGGCCACAATACAAAAGAGGAAGAAGATGCCAGGACAAATGGCATAAGGAAGAAGTTGACTGATGCAGAATATTGGAAAGAGATAGCTGAGATCATGGAATAGTTTAATGAACTGGAAAAGAGGATAGAGGAAAGCCAGATATTTTCTTGGATCATGAAGAAGAGAGTGAATTAGCAACCATTACAGTTGAGGTTGAGTCAAAGGGAGATTGCCTTATTGAAAGAGGAACTCAAGATAGCTCAGTTGAGAAAATAAGTTTTTTCTTGTGAAGTAGAACAGAGTATAGATAAACAATGGAGATCTGCAAGATATCTTGTGAACCATGGTTAAGACTTAAGGGAGCAAGAAGCTTCTCTTGCTGAAGAGGAAATCATTTATTATTTCTTGATTTATTGGACAAGTCCAGATCAGCTGGATGATGTAAAGACTTGTATTTTTTATTCTGACGATTGTGAGGTAATTACAGATTCTACAGAGGAAGAGGAACTTAAAGTTCTTGAGTCAAGGATGTAATTTGAAGATTCCACATGCAAATCTTTTCAAAGGGAAGTGCTTGAAGAAGCAACCAAGACTGAAAAATTCTTGTGGTTTTGAAACTAAAGAGTTGTGTACGCTTGCAGGTACATCACAGGGAGATGAAAAAACTTTAAATTTTGTTGAGGAGGAGAAATTGAATCTGAAATCTATTCAGATCAATGCTGAGATAGCCAGATCTCAGGAGGAATTGAAGACAAAGGAGTCCAATGAGAATATTCAGCAGAATATTGAGGCAGAGAGAGAAGGACCAACAGATGATTGGTCAAGAACAAGAAAAGGCATAAAAGGTTGTGTAAGGTTCCCAAAATCTACTCCAATTGAAGTTGTTGAACTATATAGAAGGTTGGCTTTTAAGAGAAGAGAGTTGGAGAAACAAAGAACTTACACACAGGAGAATTTGCTGAAGAAGAAAGACAGAAATTGTCATGAATGAAAATTAGAGAACAAAAGATATGAATATGATTCAACAAAATGAAGGAGTTCATTTTGGTAAATCACAAGAAAAGTACATTCATGAAGCAAATAATGGAGAGAAGGAGAGACTAGCTGACAGTCTCATGGAGGATGAAAATCAGCATACTAATGTGCTAACAAAGAAGTTAGAAGAAAAATCAGAACAACATACTGATGTGTTGTCAGAGAAGTAAGAACAACAAATGGAGGTTTTCATAGAATTGAATGAAAGTGAAACTATGTTTGCTGAAAATGTAGTGAAGGGTCATCATTCTAATATGGTGATTGGGACAGTGGAGATAACCCTGGCAGCTGAGGAGAAAGAAAATGAAGAATTTCTGAGTCTTGAAATAGACTTAAAACTACAGAGAGAAGAATTGATGACTGGATCATCAATTGAGACCATTGGGTCTTGTGGTTTTGACACTGATAGTTTGATTGTGTTTACAGGTGATGCAGGAGGCAATCCATCATTTGGAGTTGCCTTGAGAGAAGAAGAACTGTTGCAGAAAAAAGATGAGATAGTCATGCTCATATGAAGGAACTTGTCACTGATGACAAGGAGGAGTTGATTTGTTTGATTAATCAAGAACAGACTGGAGGACAGACTTGTGAAACTTCTACAGTAAGGAAGGATCAACATTATATTCTGATAGAAGATGAAATTGCAGAGCTTGAAGAACTTGATTTGATTGTCAAAATCAATCAAGGAGATGAAAGACAATTATCGAAGATTGTCGAGGAAGAAGGAAAAGATGCTGAAACTGAATTGCAACATGTTGATGATGTGAAACAAGTACAAAAGAGATGGCTGAAATGTTTGCTTGAAAAATTTAGACAGGATATTGTAGACACTAAAGTAAAGAGGCCTGAAGCTGTGAAATAAAGAGCAGCAGATACTAGTTTGCAGAACCTAATTATGTTTACTAGTATACTGAATGAGTATATTACTGCAGGAAGAAAATTAATTGATGATTTGTTTTCTAAAAATAAGTTTTCAGATGATGAGAAAAATAAAAATGTTGCAGAGGGAGATATCTTAAGAGATATCCAGGATGTTTGGGAGGAGGCAACATGTGGGATGACATCTGCAGAAATAGAACCAATTACAACAACAATTGAGGAGAAAGCCATAGAGGCAGCAACAATCAGGGAGACAACAAGAGTAGCAGCTGAAGCCATATCTATGGTAGCTACAACAGCAACACTCTTGAAGGCAGTAACAACAGTAAAAGAAAAGGAAGCTACAACAGTATAAAGTGAAAGCAACAACAGTGGGCAAGGAAATTTCCAGATAAGGGATAAACTGGACATAGAGATTGAAAGCATTAGGAGTCTGATGATGAAGGTGTCTTAGAAGCAACAGACACTAGCAAGAAATTAGAAGAGTTCTAACGAAGGAAGGACAAGAAGAGATTGTGAAAGCATAGCTGGAAGTGAATTGCAGAACAAGATATGGAGATCTGGAGAAGAACAGTTGAAGGATGATGCAGCTATCGGACAACAGCAAAACAGAGTATGGGATCTAGGAGGCAGAGATTAAAGACACATGATCAATTTGAACCTTGGGAGTCTGATGTAGGGGCATTAGGCTCTAGAAATACTTTGTATCTAAGTAGAGATATGGGGGTATTATGTTTCTAAATTCTCATGTAATTATTTATATTTTGAATAAAATAGTGAGGAATTGTAAATTTTCTCTACCCACAAGAGAACATGAGAGATTTTGATTAAGTTAGGAGGGTGAAGATTCAGTTTCAGTTATTTTGGGAATTGAGTCTAACTTAAGGACTTTCGAGAATTCCAAGAGTCTTTGTTGAGCTGTAAAGAAGCTGAATCGATTCATTAATCTCTTCTATAAATGTAAGCATCAAGTAGAGGTCTGTAGAGTAGAGTTCAGAGTTGTGCAGAGAGTAGGATAGTTGTTCAGGGGACAGGGTGAGGTAGAAGGCCATCGAATTGAAGATCTGGCCAACCGAGAGCTTTGTAAGTAATTTCATGTATATATTATGAAAGAATTTTCTCCCGAATGTATGTGTCTTGATTGATTTTAACTCTGTGTGAATGAATTGAAATTCCTATAAGAAATTTTAGAAACCAGTGTGATGAAACTCTGTGATTTTCAAGCCTAATTGATGCTCTGCATATGATAGAAGGATCTATGTTAGTCGATATTGTGGTTGAACTAAATGCATGAAGGATTCATGCACTCCCTTTAGAAATCAGAAGGAGGGATTGCAGTCATCGACCATTGCAAGGGTCGATGACATGCAGTGGAATTGAGTTTCAATAGAGCATTCAGTATCTGATTATATCAGATCTTTATATGGAAGACTAACAGAAATGGTTGACTATTCGAATGGAATGTGGTTTAACTGGTGCATGGAGAGTTCACTGGGGAACTCGATGAGACCTGATCTATAGTTGAATCAGCGTGGTTTGAGTCGATGGCAGTGGGATAAATTCATAAGAAGAATGCAAAGGAGGATGGTTTCAAGGGGAAGAACCAGGAGTCAGCGGAACAGTGGTGAATAGAGAATAAACAAGAGTGAAGGCAGAATTCATATATAACAAAGGCGATGAAGAAATGAAGTAGAACCTTGAGTCAGAGGGACGGAATTGTGAAGGGCAACATTAACGGTGGTTTTGCAAACCCACAGGTGGGTTTCGCATAATTTTAAGGTGGTAAGCGGAATGCCCATAAAAAATGCGATATGCTTCGGCCATTAACACGTTGCATATAGTGGTTTTGAAATTCAACCTATTTCGCACTTTTTGTGAGAAATAAATTTTTGTGGTAAAAGAATTGCGATATTCCTTCGATCAATGGTGTGGGAAGATCAACGACATTCGCATCAGGAAGATGCACAGAGGTTAAACAAGTAAGTTTCTTGGGCCCGAAGATGTTTATATATGTTATCGCTTGGGTCTTAAAGCTATGTCAAGACTTTGTTATGATGTTCTAACATTTGGCGAAGGATGTAATATATGTTAATACATTATATTTGATACAAAATATCACCAAGGGTGCACGTATAAACTTTGTATATGTGAGTTTGAAGCCGTTGTGGGACTCGAACAGTTATCGGGTTTTGTTTTAATTCAAAGTCTAGGTGTAAGGTTTGGAAAGCATTTTATATGTGTCGTCGTTTGAATCGATGTTGATTCAACTTTATGTTCGGATTGTTAAATTAAAGTTTTGAACCCTTTATACAAATTCATGAAATGGGAAATTTCATATGATATTAACCATAGACCTGAATTAGGTGAAGTTCCAGACCTGAAGGTTGAGAAGGGCTTGTGGTATATGGTTTCATAATCATTTATATTTTAAGTAAAGAGTCAAGCTTCCGCATAGTGTTGAAATTGCCCTGATTTAAAATTATTTGGGAAAAAATTTTGAGGTGCATTTATATGCACAAGAGAGTGTGATTGTGGTTTGGATAGGGAGCCCGGGCATCACTTTGAAATTGACATGGTTAATCCATTCTAATGATTTTTTGGACATCTCTTCTTTGGATGTATCATAAAACGATTGACTACCTTAATACCATGATGTTTTATCTTTTACACTTGCAATGGATAATTCTCTTTGGTATGATTATATAGGAATACATGCATAACTTTTATTGGAATTCTTTCACTTCTCACACCATCCCTAACTCTTAAGGAGTTAGTGAGCCTCCCTCCACTTATAAACATGCACTTAAAAAATATATAATATAATCTTTCTCAAAGGGGATAGTGGGTCTCAACATGAGCTAGCCTACCATGATCATAAGAAAATTAACAAATGGCATTCCCATAATGGCCACCACACTAGGGTAATAGCCATCCAGACAGCTTAATTTTCAGAAGGACAGGAGATCTCATCACGAGCCAACCTAATCATTTTGTTATTCCCTGGTGAATGTCACTGTGATTATTTTGTTACCAAGAGAGCACAGCGACCCCTTTGTAGAAATAAAATAAGTAATATAAATCATAAATGGAAGATCCTAGCTCATTTTTGGGTTAAAAAGCAACCCTGTTGAGGCTATAGATGCCTATAGGAAGTAGTGGCTCTGCTTGTGGTATTGAAGTTCTATTATACATTGCCAATTTTTCTATATCCTACTATATCTATTGATTAATTTACAAATAATATTTCACCATTTGAACATCGTTTACATTTATATTAACCAATATGCATGGTAAACTATATTTTTATGTGAATTACATTAATATTTTCCAATCGATTGATGCGAGTAGTCACTATCATTAATTCCCTTCTCAGCTTCGTCATACTTGCTCATCAAAGGAAAATTATTCCCATAATTATTATTTCTCTACTTTATTCCCCTTTTAGTCATTTTTATAAAAACATCTCCATGATCTATGGTTAGCATTGCTCTAGCTGTTTCTTTTCGTATTTCTACTACTCTGACTATTTTTTGTCGCATTAATGAAGCCACTTCATTCTTTTATCTTTTCTCGTAATCGACAGACGTGGAATCATTTTTCTAATTAGAGGGGGGAAGGTACACATCATAGAACAACATGTGAAATCATTTACGAACTCTGCCAAACCATGCTAATGAGACAAATAATATTATTGTTGCCTTTATATTAAAATAACAATTTCCAATTCAAAATATTTGTATGTAGTATTTTTTGTTGTCCCGAACTGTATAAATGTGAGAAAGTGCATGCAAAGGTGCGAATTAGGTTGCAATAGAATAGCAATTATGGGGGGAAGATATGTTGACAGTGAACCTACAATATTACGACTAACAGAGCAGGCTTAGGAGATTCTCGAGCACGCTGGTTAGTTTCAATATCTTGTCAAATTACAGAGATTCCATAATGAGATAGCACTTGAATTTATGCATAATTTGAGGATTGGGAGAACAACTATAAAATATATAAATATAACAGTCTCTAAAGCAGTCATAGCTGAAGTCCCAAGACATCCAGTAGAAGACAAAAAATGGACTGATAAACATGTTCTATTACATCAAGTAGTTGTAGCATTCAAGGATCTAGAGGAGGAACTAATACGCAAAGGAAAAGGAGTTCACCCAACATCACTAAAGGAACCATGTCGAGAACTAGCAACCACTGTTCAGAGATACATCAATTGCGATGGTTGTCAAGACGTGGTAAGACATCGACAACTTAAATTGCTAACAACTTTTAGAGATAAAATCACAGTTAATTTGCCATTTTTTCTAAATTCCTTATTGCATGATGTTGCTAGTTGAGTTATAAAGGCCAAAGACCCATAGTCTTATATCAATCATCATGGCTTGACTAAGCTTATTATTATTCATGAACTTTCCCAACAAAAATTGACCTGGGATAACTTTGTAAATCCTACCTTACCCTTATCAGAGGAAAACCTAGATGCACAGGAAATGGCGGATGATAGGGACATTGATGACTTAGAACAACAAACTAAAGAGGAATAAATTGCAAAGAGAGTAAGAAAAAGGAACACACATTCCTTAACCCCTAGCTAAGAAAAACGGAGATGCTCTGTGAGGATAAGATTATGAAATAATACCAAAAACCCAATATATGAAGTAGTTTCATCTCATGCAACCCGTGCAAACCCTCAGAATGTCTTTTTATTAAATGAAGAGGGAGAAGTGGCCTGAGTGTTAGAAACTTTGGGTACACTCTTTGAGGAAGAAGGCCAATCTGATAATTTTAAATTTCAAAACCTGTCTACCTTTGCAGATAGTTCTAACCATACAGGAGTTCTACCCCCTATTGGAGGAATGGAATAATTACAGAACCAAGAGGAACCAATTCTGGTTTTAGATGAATATCTCGAGGGAGAAATTTATGGAGAAAAAAAAATCTAAAGTAGAAAACCAATAAGGAGACATTGTTTCATTACAAAAAGAACCTAAAATTGGTACAACCTCTGTTTTTCCTAAAATGGATATAGTTTTCCCCTCTCCAATCAAAAACCCCATAAAGGAGGAGGAGAAAAAAAACACAGACAATGCGAGGATGAAAAGGTTGAGCAAAAAGAACAGAATATTGAGAAAAATTATTAGGGTTTAAGGAAGTAGATAAGAACCGAAATCATATAGTGTAAGTAGACACCATTAGTACCCAGACAGAGAAATGATCCACTGAAGATATTGGAGCTCAAACTGAAATTCCTTGTGCTTGTTCAATAGGAACTCAAACATAATTTTTTGTGGATGTTATATACATTGTTTTTCAAATAAATTTTGGAGATTTATTTATTCCCCAAGAAACAGTCGGTACAATGGAAAATGTTGCTCAGACTGATTTAGTGACAACATGTGACAATGAAGTTCAAATAAAGGAAATACCTTGTTATGTCCCCCTGGTAACGGAAGCTTTTATTCATAAATTGCAAAATGAATTAAAAAGGACCAAGCAGGTGTTAGCCCAACATCAAAAGGAAGTATTACCTCTGTAGACACACCAGGAAATATTAAATAAGCTAGATACACTTACTACAATGTAATATGAGACTTTTTCTAGTCTTCAGAATGAGCAGGAGAAAGTAAAGGAAATGCATAACCAACTTCAAAAGTTCAGGGTACAAGCTGAAACTATTTGTTCAATTTAATCTAATGATTTTTCTTGTCGATGGCCAAACACTAATTATGCCCTATTTTTATTAGAAAGGTATTTATTATTGAATATTAGAGTTGTCAAGGCTAGTCAAGCTACTAAATTAAGGACTACCTTATATTTTTTTCATTGTTGCAAGGAACGAGACAAGAAGGTGAAACATCTTCTCTGTGAACTATATCTGCACAATTTTTTCTTAGAAGATGAAAGGGATGCTAACCATAGCCCCTTTATTGGAGATTTTCAATTCCGAGCTTTCATATCTTTTGATGAAAATAAGCTTGAATGGGCTAAGGCCTATAATACTTTTCAAAAGAGGGAGCATGGTCTAGATCTATGGGTGAGGGGGGAACCCACTAAACCTCTACACCTTTTTATCCAGCAAAAGAGGTTTATGGAGCAACAAGGAGTTGTGGCAACATTGGGAACCCTACATAAATATTTTATACATGTTGGAAGAGAGTATTTCGAGGACATAAAGGATGAGGATTTATTGGCAAAAAAAAAGGTGGAAAGCTTCCACCAACAATGTCAAAACCAGGGAACCTTTCGGTTAGAAAAAATTTAAGGCTGTTGCTGCTCGTGTGAATGTGTATAGCAACATTATCCTATACAAATGCACTACCTGGATAGGATGTCGTGACAAGTTTCCTATTATTTGGTATCCCCTGGAGGGATATTATTTTGATTATGATTTTCCCGAATGCCATGTGAGCCTTGTGTTTGCAATTCTTAAATGGACGAATGGTTTTAGGCTATATCAGGAGGAAGTGTTTCCTTCCTACTCTTTGACACAGTTACACCTCAACTATATTATTGCATGAAGACATGAAAAAAGGTAAGAAGGGGAGTATGTTGGGCCATGGAAATGGTATGTTTTTATCCTCATTTTAGCTTAATTAATCATTTAATTTTGTGCATTTATCTTAGTTCTTGGGAATAATCTATAATAAAAGGTTATGAAAGACAATTAATTACCAACAAATTGTATGATTTCGGCATAAAATCTAAATTTTTGTTGCCTTTATGTGCAGAAATATGAATTGGACAACTATTGTTCAAATGATGGAACAACAGTGTCCAAAGAAGGAAAAAGTATAATTTCTTGATCACGTGGGCTAGCGGAAGAATAGGAGAATCCAACTAATATTATAGAGAGAATCTGATTATTAGCTGTGAAATCCTTAGTATCTCCTGATGTTGAGGATTCACTCACATCTATTAGTTTACTATTTTTTTATATAAGGTTGATAGATGAAATAGAAGAGGGGTTATTTTTTGAGTTGTAACTTTCAATTGGACATCACTATTCGTACTTAGACAGAGTATTTTCACTACATTTATGTTATGTATTTGCTAATGTGATTAATGAGAAAAGGTGTGCTTTCTTTATAATTGTGTTATGAGTATTCCCAACAGTAGTTTCTAGACGCTTTGTGCCCGGTCACTAGGAGACTTGTTGCTTCTCTTTATCATAATCATTTATTTTATCTTTGTGATTGTTAATTGTTGTATCTTGTCATTTCAATTGTTGTGTGATGTTAGAATTTGTTTGCGTAGTTTATCCTTGTTGTTTGAGATAAATCTTAAGATGTTGTTGCTTTTACAATTGCATATTATTCTTTCATAAATTGCTAATACTAGCGTTAGAATTTATTTTTGTTCCTTTTGAATGTTGTTATCATAGATATCCAATGTTTTTTTACTATTATTCTTCATTATAGGTTTGAATAACAGATTGTTGTTCATTTCCTGTAATCTCTCTTTTCAATAGATAATTGTTAAGAAATAATTCTTTGAGTGTGATTCTTTCAATTCATAATTTAGATTCATTTTTTCTACAAATCAGAGAGTAGATTAAGATTTATGGTTTATAAGTTCTTTAAGGTTTTCTTTTAAGTTATTTCAGATTGAACTTCAAGAATTACAAAAATATTTATTGCAACAATTTAGAATCATTTATTCCTAAATAGCTTCTTATTTCACTCTGCACAAATAGTGCAAACACTCTTGAAACAAACACACGAATCCTTGGTTTATAATTATTTATTTTTATAGTCACCTTATTTCACCAACATATGGATTTCTTCCTAAGGAGGGTGTGCTCCTCTCAACTTCAGAAATGGCTTCATGATGCTCAAGGTGGCTGGACCTTCTACACTGTGATTGAAAATAAGGATTGATACGAAGTTTTGATGTGACTGTATAGGTTGCTCAAGACAACGCTCTTGTATCAGCCTTGATTTATGCATAGATCTCAAAATGTAGATTGGATTAACCTGAAATTTTTTGAGCATATTACTATCATCCTTATGCACCTCCCCATAAGAAATATCGGCTATAGGATGCATGATTTTTGAGAAAAATAAAACATGGTTGTAGTTGATGGAAGTTGATTTATCACAAAATGTGCAACAGAAATTGCTGAAATTATTTGAGCATGTTACCATCATATATATTCATCTCCCCCTTAAACATCTCGACAAATGGATGCACGATTTTTGAGATATAACAAAAACAATTTTATGCTAAAAACTATTTCAGGATGACCTCCTTGTAGCAGACTTTTTTTATTCATAGCTCTCAAATATTATATCAGATTGGTTGGAATTTTTTTGAGAATATTAATATCATCCTTTTGCACTTCCCCATAAAATCTCCGCCATTGGATGCACGAATCTCAAGAAAATGTAAAACCGGATGTAGGTGATGGAGGTCGATTTCTCACAAAATGTGCACCAGAATGTGCTGAAATTGATTTAGCATGTTATCCTCATATATATTAATCCCTCCATGAAACAAGTCGGATGATGGAAGCACAATTTTTGAGATATTATAAAAACAATTTCCTGCTAAAAACTAGGAGTTTCCTGTATAAAAAACAAGGTTTCCTATAGAATTTTAGGATAATCAGGAAAATGAATGGGAAAAGCTTGGAAATGATGGGTGGATGTTGGAAATAGATGAGGGTGATGGATTGACATGACCTAGGTCCTTTTGGAGCATCTGAGCAAAAGAGGAGCAAGTCGTAGTTTGACTTCCTTTGACTACGATTTTGACCAATTTTTTATTTTATTTTTGTGCGAATCTGTTTTTTTTTGTTGCTTGCAAAGGTTGGAGAGCATCTAAATTCATTAGAGAGAGATACATGGAGCAAACACATTTTTTTCTTTTCATTTTTTCACCTTTTTCCTTTTTTCTTTAGGCCTACTAGCTGGCTTAATGAGGTTTTCAACTAGTAGGTCTGCCTAGGCGCATCAAAGGAGGTTTTTACCTATGATATTTTATTTTTCTCTTATTTTCTAATTTTTTCCAACCCACTGACCAACCCATGGATTTTTTCAATCAATGACCCATATCAAGCACCTCAAAAGTGGTTTTCACCTAATATTTTATTCTTTTTCCTTTTTTTCTCTTTTTCTCTTTTTTAATTTTCTCTATCCTACTCTACTTGAAAAAAAAAATCTATTTCAAGTAGAGAAATACTTCCAATGGAGCCATGTGCACATCAAGATGACAAATAAAATCATGTGTACACTTGAAATACATGCTTCGACATGTCCCTGAATATGAGATATGAGTTTCTTTGAATGATATTGCATCATGTACTATTCAATAAGAGTGTATTTCCGCAGCCTAATGATTTTTTCGAACCATATTTCAATATATATTTGATGCCATTGGTTTTTTTGCTCATTCAGAAAACTATTCATCTCTTCTTCTACCACGAAATTAAAATATTCCTCTTTTTTTCTTATTATTCTTTCGAACACATGGAGGAAATGATGGTAAACATGAGGGAAATTTCTCAATGTCTGATTCTAATGTCTGCTATTCATCAAGTGCAACACCTGATCCTTTGATCTCCTCACTTGAATCTTCTTCTTCTATATGTTTTCCTTTAATGACATCAAGAGAATCTCTTTGTGTTGGTATGGAAATGGTGGTACAGGTAGTTGAGTGGGAGTGGATCTATGAGATGGATGTGGTTGAGGTTGTGGTTGTCGTGGAGGTGGATGGTAGGGATAGCATGGAGTTGGGTGTGGAGGATATTGTGGATTTTTACCATAAGTTCCTTTCCAACGTTTTTTCCAAGATTGGTTTTGGGGTTGAGATGGCCAAGGTTGCCAAGGAGGGAGTGTGTTCCAATTATTTTGAGATGGATGTGAATAAGCTTGAAATTGGGAAGTAGGTCCTTCCATCATATCAGGTTTTCTCGACTCCCATGATCTTCTTGGAGCTACATAACATATCTTCTTTGGTGATTGAATTGATCCATTGTCCTCTTGGTACAATTCCTTAAACCTTGGTAATGATGGACAATATTTAGTAGCATATGATTCTACATGGATAAAAATTTTATCAACATCTTCTTTTTGCTCATTTTGCATTCTTAACATTTCTACTTGTTCACTTATATTTCTAAGAATTTATGTATTAAAGTTATCAAGAAAATTTCCAAGTTCATCCTGACCTACCAATGCTAATGTTGATTTACTTAATCTTTCCCTTCCTATTTATATGCTCTTGCAAGTTTCATAAATTTCTTCAAATTATAATTGGTATACATCTCCTCTACTCATGAGATCAAGTAAATCAATCAACTCATCCCTAATTTTTCTAAGTAAAACGGCTTTTAGTGTGTCAAATCCTAAATGATGTAACTCTTCCATCTTAATATTATACATGAACCTCTCTATTAGGTCTTCAAGGATCTCATCTTGTTTTTGATTCATTCTAAATATTTCTTCTTTAAGATCATGGTCTTTATATTTTTCTAGAAATATATTTTGCATGCCATTCCATGACCTCATTGAATTAGTACCTAAACTCATGAACCATTTAAGAGCTCTATCCTTCAATGTTGTAGGAAACGATCTCAATTTTTGAGTGTGTGATAAGTAGCCATAAAATCTATAAAGTATTTCAAATTAAAAGAGAAAGGTTTCCAGATCCGATGACCTCATAACATGGAATTTCGTAAGGAAAGATGGAGGGATTCTCTTCATATGCACACTGCCATCAATATATTGAATGTGAAATCAAAGAGGATCTTCTTCATTGTCATCATCTCCATCCATTTATTCTACCTTTTCTTCTACCTCTTCGTCTTCTACTTGTGAAACTGGATGGTCACGTGGTTCTTACTACACCACGCGATCAAATGGGGGGGGTTGGGAAGTTGGTGTTGGAGACTCATTTTTAAATATATTTTTTGAATGAGAATGCTAATGCAATTCAATTTTCTGTTTTGAAATGAAATATGCCTAAAGAATTTTTTTGTGTTTTTGCAGATGTTGGGAAGAATACTGAGAGGGGGGGTGAATCAGTATTTAGAGCTGACTGAAAACTTTTTACTTTTTATTTTTTTTTAAACCATATGCCACTCTACTGAATCCAACTTGTATGTCCAGATATCTTATTATGTCTTTACTTAGATCATCATTCATTCATTAGATATTTAGTAAGCAGTAAGTATGAACAGAAATAACAGAATGAACCATCAAACACATATGAACACCAGTATTTAGGGTGGAAACCCAATTCAGGAGAAAACCACCGCTGTTGTTATCTTAGTCTTCAATATTTATTATAAAGAAAACTTCTCACAATTTTATGCTGGCGCAGACTTATACCAGCACGCAGGCACCCACCTGCAGAAAGGCTACAACCTTCTCTCTTTCTCTAGCCACTACTGGAAGGGAGCTCCAGCCCCCTGATTTTAACACTAGCTTCTACTCGCAGGATACTTCCTCTTTCATACAGAATGCCTCAACCCTCAGATACACCATATTTCTTCTATTTCTTCATCAGTCTTCCGTCAGGTCTATTTCATTTGCTGATCATCGTAGAGATTTATCATTTCTAGATCATATACATAGGTGCATCACATATGCAGATATCTCTTAAAGAGATTTAGTTATTAACCACCTTTTCACCACACCCTATAGTGTAATCCTCTTCTCCTTATATAGTTTAGCCTTTATCAATACCATGAGTAGAAAACCACTCAACCGCTAATGGTATTTATATTAAAATCAAACCAATCAAAATTGAAATCCCAATCTTGGTTCTTCCATGCACGAATCGTCCCAAAGGTAATATTTATCTCTGCCAAATAATACTATAGCCAAGGTTAAGTAACCTTAACATGCCGCTAATGGTTTTCTTTCTTTTATTGGAATTTTATTTATCAAATTCGTGGAATTTGATAAATAAATATTATTCACAACCTTTGGAAATTAAATATATAATAGAAATTTATATTAATAACCAGCGCTTTTATCAAATGGCTTTTAAACAGACCTTTGGTTCCGGCCCCACATACATAATCGACGACCCAATCAATATAATTTAAAACTGGAGCCCATTGCTAACGATCGTTTCCATCCGACGACGAAGAGCACATCGCTCGGTCTTCAGATGATCTGACGAATAACGTTCGTTGATGATGCACGGATGATAACGCACGATGGCGTGCCGTACCTTGGGTAAATTTCGTGCATCTATAGAAAAAGAACACCGTCTGATGACCCATTCCCAAATCAACGGCGTTTAATAATATCGCTCGGCTTCTTTGGTCGAACGTTAATGTGCGATGGCGTGCTTTCATAGCAGTTTTCGTGGGTCCGCCTTTGCTACGTGTCAACGTTTCTATGGAATCACTCCCCAACAAGGAAATATCGCCTATCACTGGAAGGTGGTGCGATGAAACCCGAAAACTGCCTTCACTGTTCACTCGATCACAGTTCTGCTCTTCCACGCAGGGTTCCCTTGCGCTTCCTTTTGTTACATTCTACCTCTTTCCTTACAGGTTTCGTTCATGATTCCAAAGGGATAGTCCGTGTTCCACCGAGAGTTCAATGCCAAATACTCTGTTTTAGTTCTTCCGCATTATAACTGATTTTCTTTCGCTCCTTGTTCCTTTCTCCATGAACGCCCGTCAGTTCCTTACTAATAGCGTAGACCCTTCCATGTGGAGCTTAAAACCATAATTTTGTTCATATCATATATTCAAAAAATATATAACTCCACTGTCTACCAGTTTGGATACACTGTCGACCGTATTAAGATCAGTTCCTCGAACAACATACAGAGCACCATTAATCCCTCATAGGGTTTCTTACTTATCACGGATTTCAATTATCCTCCATTAGGATACATACCTGTGTTCACACATAAATTAGTTCCACAGGGACTCAAATATCCTTCCTATAGAATTCAATTTTTTCCTTGACTAATACTGCTCTCTATAGATGCACTCTTTCTCTGTTCTTCTCTGCTAACCTTTGTTTTCTGCTACAATTATTTTCTCTGTTCCTAGTTACTGTTTCAGATGCCAGTTCCTTTGCCACCTCCTTTGCCATCAATGACAATATTTCCAACAACAGAAAGAAAAGAAATGAATCAACTAGGGAATATACAATGCACACTTTGACACATCCCTGAAAACGGTGCTAAAATGTGATGAGCCTCAGTATTGCAACAAGAATGTTGCAACTCCCAACGCTACCAACTTTAATTATCAACCCGAGGTTCGTACAAACTTAAGAGGTATCAGCACTATATGTGTAGCATACAATGTGTCTTTCTGTTGTTGATATAATTTAATGAGGTGAATGTCATGAAATCAAAGCCTAAATAAACTGCAGAAATGGAATTTTTTCTTTGAAAAGAATTAATGCTAGGAAAGAACAACAATTTGTAATTGAAATCCTAAGAGTATGAATTCAAATAAAAATACCTAATATAATTTGCGAAAATGAATGTCCTAAGTGGTATTTGTTATTCCTCAATCATATATTTAGATCCCAAGGGTCATGATTCAAGTCTAGGAGACAAAAACCAACCTTTGGGAGCAAATCTGGTCGAGTTTACACATGCTAAAAGAGTGCTACATATAATTTTTATTTTTGATACAGGCAAGTCTATTTTGGAAATAACTCACAGAATGACTATGTAAATCAAATTCAAATTGGATGGGAATTTTTTTTTTATTAAGTATGATGTATTAGGTATCTCTTCGAAGTGTAATCATTCCAAAATATCCGTGTTCAAATGTGCTAAAAAATAAGTGAAAATTACTCCTCTAAATTTTGGAAATTCAAGAACTAGTGAGCTACTTAATCTATCAAATGCCTAACCTAATCAAGTGAAAATTAAATGGGGTAATTTTTTTTATCAAATTTAAAATTATTATGACCTGATACTAGTGGAATAAATTCAAATGGATCTCATTAACTCCTTCTAAAAAATAGCTGAAATTTACTACTATTTCAATACAAGGCATTTCCAGAAATCTTATATTCGTGAACTAGTAACCAAAATCGAAGTAGCTTAATGATTAAGATGGAATTACAAAGTTATTCCAAGGATGAATAATGATTTTTAACCTATAATAAACCTAAAAAATAACTCAATTAAATCATATAACACAATCCTACAACATGAAAAGAAACAATAGAAAATATAGAAATATGCAAAACAAAAATAAGAGATGCATGTGAATAAGAAGTGAAAAGAACATAAAGAAATTGTGCAAGAGGGATCTGAGATTCCTGGGATGGCCAAGCCCAAGGAGGAATCAAATTCCTTTGGAATAAACCAAGCCTTATAAGCTAAAAATGGCGTCAATCTTCATTATTGAATCAGTCAAAGTACATCCCTGCAAGAAAAGAAAGTGGAGTTGCGAGAAAACAAGTTTTTTCCACAATAAGTCTAAACAATACCTACCCAAAGAGTCTAATTCAAATTGGTACTTATACAAAATTACGAGGAAGCATTCCCCTTGAAAGGAGGAATCTTTCCCCTCCAAAATCCCTCAAATAGTGGATGTGGTTCCCAACACTAGGAGTTTGTAGTAAATGAGAGGGACCACATTCCTAGATTTTCTCAATCATTTGGAGTTCCAAAATATTTCCAAGATTTCTCAATAATTTTGTGATATTTTTTTTTCATTTATTATGAAATATTGATCCTCCAGTAATAGGGAGTAGTTCCCTAAATTATCTCCTTCTCCAAATCTTCATAATCTACACAATATTCTTAGAATATTCTACAAAAATAAATAATATTAGGCACACATATGAAATTATATTTAAACCTTCCTAAGAACATATTAAAGCATAAAAAAAAATTATTAAGTGTATAAGGAGAGATTTAATATCTTTTATGTCCCTAAGAAAGGTTAGATGGACCTTAATTTATTTCTAATTTAGAGGCCCATCGATAATGATGACAACCTTGTGGCGAGATGATATGAAAATTCTTGCATGAACATCTTGTTGGTGGCATACTTTGGAGAAATATGCAGTGAATTATCAGCATCAAAAACTCTAAGGAAGTTGCCATCCCGTGAGGAAAACCCATATGTGATCTATGATATTGCCTCCATTTCTCCATGTGGCATGCAAGGTGTTTCTTCCTCAAAGATCAACTTGTATAGTGGAATGATGAAATGGTTAGTTAATTGCTCCATTACTCCCTGATGACTGAAATACGAAATCAACTTGTAATATACATTCATGATAAGGTATCATGGTGTCCATGTACAGTCCATGCCAGGAAATGGATTCTGTGCACAGATTGCATCTAGTAAATATGAAAACGTATAGAACCTTGCTTGCTTTCCCTTGGGAGGATTCTGGACATCTACTACATGGGGTCTCAATTGTTGAGGAAACAAATATGACCATTTGAATGGCTTCCCCTCATTCAAAACCTAGTTCAATAAGACTTCCCACTATTCAGGAAAGGTCTTTGTGCTCTACTTCCCATAGAGTCTACAAAATAAGATAATCAATAGTTGGTAGGCCCTCCTAAGAGAATTTGTATTGTATGACTAGGTAGGTGTCTATAAAAACTTTGATGGCTCTTTCGCCCAACATTTAACAATATATCTTGTGCTCACATAACTATTGGTGGCATAGAATTATGAGTACATGAGTATTACTGGCTTGGGAAAATGATACATAATCTTATAATCCTCCACTATAAAATTAGCAAGCTTTTGTTCGCTAGCATTATTTAATTTCATGGTATTCACATAAATGCATGAAACAATACAACTGATGACATCTTCCATTAGAGGAAAATTTAACCTAAAAGTGCCCATGATCTTTTCACGTACATAATATGTAAACCAATGAAAATCCTTTAAATATAAGAAGAGGTAGATGTAGATATTTTCGAGGGGAAAAAAAAAAAAAAAAAACTTCTTTTATTTGTATTTTGGCTTATCTCCTTATAGGTTTACTCAAATTTCAAGTGTCGAAACTCACTGAATGAGGAATTAAATTCCACATCCAAGTACCCACTATGCTTACTTTTGAGAAGACCCACATTGATAAAAATCGAATATACATTTAAAAAATGTGTTCGATACATTTTTAATATATCTTAATTTTTATCAATGTGGGTCTTCCAAAAAGTATGCATAATGGGTACTCATTGGAAACATAATTTAATTCCACATCCAACGATTGCATACACTTGAACTTTGAGTAAAATTATAAGGAGATAAACCAAAAATACAATTGAAAAAGTAGCTTTCTTATTTTCCCTCCAAAAATCATCACTATTATTTTATTATTATCCTATTATTTTATTATTTTTCCTTAGGAGGCCCCTTTTAGGTCAAAATTTCCTCTAATGACATGGGAAGACTGAATATCTGCATGCAACCCTATATAATCCCAACTGTTGAAAAATGAGATATATCTATCGGTCCTCTTGATCTGCCTTGAAGATTTTTGCTGAAAAAGGTTCTTTAACTTTCTTCCATGTTAGATCTGACTCCTTTTCCACAAACAATTGAGTGTCAACATATACTAGCAAGTTTACTGGCCTTTTCTCAACTACTTCCCCGTTACTACTTTTAGTGGTATATTTCCAAGAAGAACGATTCCATGATAGCAATGGCTATTAGAGAGAAGCGCTCAACAACTGTGGTACCTGTGGGACATAAAAGGCACTCATGGAAAGGAAACATTAGCTTTTGTAAATCTACCTTCAAAAAAATATCCAACAATAAACCTGTGAAATAGTGAGAAATATTGCACAATTTTCATGAGAAAGTGAGGGAGATTGGTTGTGGGAACCACACATTTTGCAGTCCCATCATCCAAGTGTTCATCCTGAAGCTTGAGACTGTGCAATGCATAGTTTAGCTTGGGCAGTGATAGGGAGAGACTGTGCATTGTGTAGTCTCAGTTTCCAAGGTGGAAGGTTGATCCCTTGAACTGCACAATGCGTATTTGGGCCAAATTTTATTACATATTGTGTAGTCTCATATGCCAAGCTCTCAAATTGAGCCTCATACTTGTACAATGCCGAGCTAGGCAATGTGAAAAATAGCCAAGGGAAAGTGCAGATCTTCCTGGTGAAAGTGTGGGAAACAAGTAGATCTAAGTGATGATGTGGGTTTAAGTGCAGATATAACTAAGTATGGATGTATCAATGTGAATGAAGTGCATAAAATCAATAATCGGAAGGAAAATAAAATGTTTAAGGAGAGTCGTTGAAATGACGACCATCAGTGCAAAAACAATAAAATCGATAAAACACTTGTGAAAGGAGAACGAAAAACTGAAACAACACTTCGACAAGATAATATAAACTAAAATTCCAGAAAAAATGAAGATAAATGAGAAAAAAAACACACATAGAAGCGAAATGAAAAAAACAACAAAAAAACTGCAAAAGACAAAAAAATAAAAACTTACCCGAAGAAGAGATGACAACTACAATGAAGGTTCCTTGATCTCATCGAGAATATTAGAGCTCCAAGATCAAATTTACAAGAGAGACCTAGAGGCGTCAATTAATATATCTGAGTGAATTAGGTTTTATGATGCATATGCTTAAAATTAAGGAAAAAATGACACTTGTAGATATTTCAAAAAATAACAATTGTTCCTCCTTGAGGAAACTAATAATGAATCTCTATTTTTTAGGGATTATTTGTCACTTTTTATCTTTCTCTTTTTTTTTTCTTTTTTGGGAAACTTTCCATGCACACTGTCAGGAAATATTGTGCAATTCTTGGGAACTGGGCAACTTTTCGACTCAGTGCATTACGTAGTTTCTTAGCTCAAGGGATGGATTGCATAATTATTGGGCTCAATGTTGGGCTTCCATATATGAATTCTTAGTTTCTGAGCTCAAGGAAAAACTTCCAGTCTAGATTGTGCAATTTAAATAATCAAGGATGACTTTCCCTCATGGATTTTTGTAGTTTCTGGAAGCAAGCCCAGAACTATTGTAAGGCCAATTCAAAAGTTTAGCTTGTGACTTAAAATATTAGTTAAGTATGAAAACAAGAAAAAAAAATCATCGATGAAAATAAGTCTGAATCAACTCATCAATACTTGACGAAAATGTAAGATAAGCCCCCATGGGCAGCAAGAAGGCTCCAAAATAAAAGTGTAGGAAAATTTTGGGAGGGTGATTGTAGCTGTTAGAGTCGGTCCTTGCAGCCCTCCGTCAGTGATCATTTTGTCTTTTGCATATTCATTATTAGGTGTCTCGCTTGTTCCACTTCGTTGCATTTCACTAGGATCATGCCATGAACTGACGAAGGGGTCTGTCGTCCTATGTTTCCTCATGTTTATACCTACAGCGCTATTTTAAAAAAACTTTTCCTCAAAAAATTATTCATAGTTATTGTCATTATATATATGGTCATTAAAAATGTCAATAAGTGTCCTAGGTCTTGGTGTCTAGGGTTTTTGAGTCATTTATATACTAGTCATAAAGCCTGCAAGGTGAGGAAAGTCCAGCACTTGTGATTTTTATTTTATTATCATCAGCATTTTAAAAAAATATATATTTCTAGTCCAAAACTCTATTTTGGAACTAGAAACTTGTCATTATCATTTTGTAAAAAATTGTAATTGTTCCGCCATGAAGACATTGTCAAAAGCAGACCCCTGGTCTTTTCTCTAGCCAAGATAGCCATATCCCTGCAAGAAGACAACAAAATCATTAGTATCGACCTCGAAAAAGCCAAAGGAAGTTTGTATTTGAAAAGCCAAAAGTGAAATTACAAAAAACATTTGTAATATGGGTTTGAAGTTTGATTTGAAATAAAATCTGATTGTGAAGATATTTTTGACATGTATAAAAGCCAAACAAGTTTCATTTGAACCAATTCATAGCTCCCAAATCGTGTTTGCAAAGTGGAGGGCCGATTTCAGAGTTTTGAAGTGCGTGGACAGAGTTTTGGGGCTGCGCGACCCACGTGGAGGCAGCGCGACCCACCTGGGCAGCGCGACCCACGCAGAGTCAGTTCAGCAGTGTAAGTTTGCAAGGTGCGCGACCCACCTGGGCCGAGCGACCCACGCAGAGGCTGCGCGACCCACGCAGACACAGGGTTTCGAAATTTAGTTTGAGCGCCCAGTTTGGCTTGGAATCGACTCAAGCTGCCTTCAAACAGGTTTCTATCCATTGTTTGATGTTTTTGAACGCATTTGTAGCATCATTGGTGGTTTCGAATATTCAGATGGAGGATTCAAAACCTCACAGTCATAGTATTATTGGTTTCAGGCTTTGAAATGAAAATGAATGGTGGAAAGAATGTGTTTGCTATCTTAAAGCAGTGATATGTCCAGCCTTCCATATAACATTAAAATCATATTGCTCTCATGCCCATTTAGCCATATTAACCATTGCTATTACTATACCATGATAAAACCCTTTGTGCCATGTTGACTGTGTTTGTAATGAGTCTCACTGCCCAATGTAAAAATATGCTCATAACTTTGTTTCAAATTTCCCATTGAAACCTTTATGATCATTACTCATAGACAAACATATTACTATTAATGCCATGCTCTCCTTTGACTAGATGTGTTCAAACTTTTGAAGGTTGCCTGCTCCTATTTGGTCTAAATTTAGTTTGCATTCAAAACAGAGATTGTGCCTTTTCCAATCCATTTAAAGCTGAGATTTTATCCATGATTTGATTCCTTGATGGTGCTTTGACGGTGGGAATATTGGTTGGGTGTTAAAACATACATCCTAATTTTGCTTTCACTGCATTCATATCAGCATACACATTGCCAAAAGCTTGATCAGAGATATGTCAGAGACAGAGTCAGAATATGAGCCAGGGTCAGGCAGTGATTCGGTGGCTGAAGGTAATGTGCCACGGGGTTCCCGCAGAGAAAATAGAAGTGGTGATCATCACAGAGAGGAGCCTACTTCTTTGGCTCGGTTGCAGGCATGTCCATTAGCTATGGATTGTTTTCGATTCTTGTCATGTTTCAGATTTTGTGAGATGGTTGTACAAACCCGACCTCATCGTGAATTAGCACGTCTGTTTGTTCTTCATATACGGGGTGATCGGGTAAACCTTGCTGGGGTTTATTTCATTGTATCACCTTTGACTATTGCTCAAGCCACTGGCATACCGAACATAGGCGAGGAATGGAGCAAGGGTAAGCATTTAGAAAAATTTCACTATGAGCCATACATTAAAACTGGATATGTGGCTTACTTGAGCAGAGTTTTTCCATTCAGATTCTTGAGAGATGAGTATGCACCACTCATGAGGCTCATCATTCAGTATTTTAGTTGTGAGGGCAGGTATGCTCGTCTTTTCTCATATCATGTTCGTTTGCTGATGCAGTTCACAAGGGTGCGTATGATGAATATTCCGTATTTCATACACCGCAACATAGAGAGGATGGTGACATTTGTGCAGAAGAAGACGAGCCCAGTGCAGCAGTAAATGAGTATATATCATTTCGCTTTGATCAAAATCTTGGTGTCACATCAGTTGGCAGAGCAGGGCATCACTTGGGAAGATTTCATTTCTAGAGACTTTTTCAGAGTGCCACAGCAGCCTCCCGAGGCGGTTCATGATGCAGGAGAGCCCTCACACCAGCCGGACATGTTTGAGGTTGAGCATTTTATCACTCCTTTGGTTCAGACATATCAGCGAGGCCACAGGGCCTTATTTGCAGCGACACGGCGGGTACTATCTCCACGTGAGGTGGAAGGGGTCCTGCCGACTTCATCGACACGGCGAGTATTATCTCCACGTGATGTGGAAAGGGTCTCGCTTTCTTCTCCAGTGCAGGTACAGGTACAAGACAGAGGCAAGAGGCCCATGCATGATGAGGGCCCATCAGGAGGCCGGGACACCGATATGACAGTCATTGATGTTGATACGGGCTCTCCTAGCTCGAAGCTGAGGGAAGTCATCCAGGAGCAAAGGGCCGAGAATGACCAGCTGAAAGACCAATTGCAGAAGGCTCAATGGGTGATTAACTATTTGGAGCAGCGCAACAAACAGCTCGAGGATGAGCTCACATTTTATGAGGTGCGCCAAATCCGTGAGGACAGACAGTGGAATCGAAAGAGACCCGGTGACATGACACCAGCTGACAGAGATACTGTACTCACGCGGGTAAATATACACCTGGAGAAGTTGTTGGCGAAGGCCAATCGAGACAAAGACATGCTTCGCCACATGAAAGGCCATTATTGGGCTCGCATGCATGTTTGCAAAGCGAGGATGAAGATCATGAAGAGGAGGTTGCGCAAGGCACTTCGACGGCGGAAAAGGCCTAATCCACTTCAGATTTTGGCCGAGGCTTCATTGACTGGGCAAGACACATGATGGAGGACCTCCGCTCCGAATTTGGGCAAATTCGGAGAAAATTTTGTCATTTTCAAATTTTTGGTCTAAAAAACAGGTTTTGCAGCTACGTGGGTCGCGCGCTCATGCGCTCGCATTTTTTTGAAACACTTGATGGAGGATATTTTTACATTTTTGGATTTTTCATGGTTAATTATGCATCCTCTGAAGTCAACTTAGCATTTCAACAAAATCTGGATGGTCAAACAGCTCAAAAACACCATGAAAACCACCTTGCTGCCACCTTTTGCACCAGCAGGAAGTACCTCTGGGAGAATTAGGTTTTGGAGGGTCAAATCAACTCCAAATTCAGAAATTCCACTTGGGTTGGAAAGTAGACATCCAGGGCTTTCCAACGAGCTATCATGAGCTCAATTTTGATGTCGGGAGCTACCTCAAAATCAGCCTGAAACATGAGCGACCCACGCAGTTCAGGAGCGACCCACCTAGAAATTTTTCTGAATTTTCAGCTGCCAGCTCAGTATTTCGCCTATTATGGACCAGTTTTGCTTATGGATAGAATTTTTGGGTTTTTATGATGTAAATTCATGTTTGATATGTAACTCTGGCTTGTTTTTATCTCTTCTAGAAGATTCACTCTCAAATGAGTAAAAAATCATGTAATGGATCAGTTTCCACTCTTTTAGAGGCAAGTTGTTAGCTGCCTAGATTGTAGTTCCACGATTAGAATTGGTTGAAACTGATCCCTGAAGAGGGAATTCGACCCCTAGAGGTGGGGAAAGGGGTTAGAGTGATCTATATATTGTAATTTCTGAGGCATTCTACAGGTTGGACTCTTGGGATACTTTTGATACCATTGTACATATTTTCCATATTTTGGCTAAGGAAAGATCAGGGGTTTTGCGGCACTTGTTGGGATCCTTGTGGTGTTCTGTTCTTGATGGTGTTTCTTCTTTGTTTACTGTAAGTTTCTTCATGTTTAATGTATGCCATCCTTTCATTATGCTTCTGAACTAAGTTGAATGAGTGATTAAGGTTGAATCCATTGTTTACAGTGCTTAGCCTTTGAATTCGGTTAGTTCTATATGTTTTCAGCTGTTTGGAGAGGATCCAAGTTCTTCTTTGCCCTCTTCAGCTCCTCGTCGGTCTAATCTATCCATAAATCCAATTTAAAGCATCAAGATCATCACCTACCTCGCCCCAACTTGAACTCTGCAAAGGTCTGACCTTATCCCCGGACCCAAAATTTGTTTTCCCATTACTCCAGCGAAAACCCAAAAAACCAAAAATCAAACATACCTATCTCTTTACTAGCCTAAAATCAGTTCTTATTGTAAGTCATCTCGCATCCTATTGCTCATTTTCTCGAGATTGACGGAGAGAGCCCTCTCCTGTCCTCGTAGGGCTAGCTACGAGGCTGAGCGTGGTTTGATGTAGCCTTGAGTTTTACTTCATTTCAGCCTGAGGTAGATTTGAGTGCTAACAGTAGCCACTACAACACTTCGAAACACTGTAATATCCCAAAAGGGAGAATGCAGTAATACTTCACACAATATAAGAACTTACAGCAAGATAAATAATAATCTAAGTACAAATAATAATATGTAGAAAGAGCTGAGCCATTTTATTATATTGGAGAAGAGTCAGTTACACAAGTATAAAATATAGGTAGATCTAGCCAAAGAGATGAGCTAGGATCACCCTAAAAATATGTATAAAGAAGGTACAGTGTAATTGTTGAGGCTCTACAGCAAATACTGCATTGTCTCTTTCGCAAAACATAAACATGTGGTTACAGGCTGAAAATAGAAATGCAGATCTACTAAAAACTGGAGCTCTGATGATTCCAAGATTCAATATCTGGCTAATGTGATGGATTCCCAAGACAACCCAGAATGGATTTTCCAGATCTGCAACTTTGGAAAAATCACCTCCCGAGGGTTTGATCCTTAATCTGGTGGGAAATACAAGTCTGAAGCTAGATTTGAAGAATAGATGGCTGAAATGTGTGCTCAGATCATATCTATGCTTGAAGGGTTGATCCCTTCATCAGATCTATGAGCTGAGAGCTCTAGATCTACCTTCTCAATCCTCTAATAAAGAATTTAGCTGCTGCAACACAGCTGCCAACAGAAAATGTGGTATGAGGGAAAGAGAGGCCTTCTGCCTATTGAAAAATGATGCAATAAACTCTAGGCCGATGGTGAGACTGATGGAAATGTGAAGGAATGATCCTCCTCTGGATTGCTAGCTGAAGTACTAGAAACTTCCTTCCTCCTTTCAGATCTGCAATATGGACTGCATTATTCTTGGAGAGAATATTGTTGCTAGGAGGTCAATAACATTTGGCCTGATGCCAGATCTACAATGTGGCTCCGGGAGTGCTGATCTATAAGCCCAAGTGATGGGAATAATCCCTCGCCTTGTTCTCCAGCTAAAGTACTAAAGACAACTTCCACCTTCCAAACTGATCTTTAGAAAAAGGAAATGGCACTTAAAGCCTGATGTATAATGAAGTACAAACCTCTTCCTTAGAGATCACTCAAAGGAAGAGGAGGGATTCCTACCCAGGAACACCTTGTGCTAGACAGCACCTGCAATCTCTGCTAGACAAACCAAGAATGCATTGGAATATCACTTGACAATTCCATATGTAAAAGATCATACATCAAATAATCCAAGATGCCTTTCACCTTTTCCTTCATCTCGTTTATAATGATTGAGCCATTCCAAGTCTTGGCCCTAATCTCAACTGCGTAGTCTCATGTGGACAAGATCCTCCAAGTGGGACTGTGCTGTTTTACCAAATCAACCAAACATTCTAGGTGCAATGTACACCTTCGCGATCATGTGTTCTTCATTTGCATATGATCCTCCACCACTTGATCATTAATGCCCAATGGCCCTTTGTTTGATATCTTCAAGATCTTAGTTGACTAAATCAACCCTCCTGATCTCTCTCATTAAATGAGACATGATCTCCAATCTCATTAACATTAGTAGTTTCTCAACTACCTCTTCTTGCAGATCTAGTCTAAAATAATCCACATTCACACGCACAAAGTGTATATTGTATTCTTATTGAGGATTGTGGGTCCCTCCACCCTTTTATTTACTTAATTCATGAAGAAAATCAAGGACTCTAATATTCTAAATGTGATGTGAAAATTTGGGAATATTACAGTCCCCCCCGGAAAAATGTTGCTTGTCCTCAAGAAACTCAAAAAGTAGATGCAAGGCCATATATTCCCCTCCATATGGAATCCACATAATGAAGGTTTCTTCCATTTGTTGCAATAGGTTATGTATGTTTGGTTCCAAAGTTGTCTTTCAAAAACATAAGGAATGACCTCCAACTGTTTGGTTAGAAGTCCTCCTTCCATCATGAAGTACCAAGTGACAACCATGTGATGTCCAACATTATCAGCAATACATGAGAGACATAAAATAAATTATCTCTTTCAACAAGGGAAAAGATTCATCATACAATATATATATTCATCCCATGTTTCATGAATTAGATTGAGCATTGATATGCTCCCATACTTAGCCCTGTTGGCCTTGTTGGATCCAAACTCCATCATCTCAAAGTTATGAAAAATAAGAAGGGAATGAGTAATATGGGTAGAAAAAATAAGTCAAACCATATTCTCCTAACAATAACCACCAAAGTAAGGCCCTTTGCTGCCATCCTCCATCTCTTCCATGTAAGATGTTCAAGCCAAACTCCCCCATAAGAAACCAAAGCAACAAGAGATCTTGCTGCCTCCTCTCCTCCTCATGTGCATAATCAAGAAAAAACATACTAATGGAAATATGAGATGTCACATCAGCCCAATAGAAAGAAACATCATCAATGCACATCATGAGATCATTATGCCAAATTTTACACAATACAAAACACATAGACATAGGAGATGTCATATGGTGGCCAAACTCCCTCAAGTGAAACAAGAATGAACATTCCTTCTTTTGCTACATACTATCATTGATACACAAGGCATGAATCAGAAAATCATGAGCTATTGGGTGGTATCCATACTCACCCAAGAGCAGCCAGCGTAGCCATGCCTCCTTCTTCATTTCATAGATGTTTTTCAAGGCATGGATTAGAAAAATAGGTGCCTTTGGAGAGTCACATAAATCTTCCAATGGAAAGAAATGTAATGAAGCATGCTATCTGATACAAATCTGCAAGTGGATTTGCAAACCCTTGCTTAACATCCTTACCCATTCACTCCTATGGGGATGATGAATGAGGTACTGCATAATCATGGCATCCTCCCTTTGTAGAATGCCATCCTTCCCAAACTGTTGAAGACTTTTGTATTTCATGAAATTTTTAAATGCATCTTTGACGAGATCTCTTAATGAGATTATCTCTCCATCAAATGCCCTCCAAAACCAAAGAATTTTTGGATTTAATGCAAGTAGAAGTTTCTTTTTGAGAAGTGAGAGGCTCATTGAGAAAGGGTCATATAGAAAGGATAAAAGGTTTCTCATTCCAAGATGTCTACCATTTGTCATCTTTGCTTCCATTGCTTCATGATTGAAGCTACCTCTAGAATGCTCCAAGAATTATGAAGACCTTTCTTTGTCACAGATACAAAGTGAAAACGCTATAAATCTGCAGGGTGATACATACACTGTTTCAAAGAAAGTCACAACACTGATCTTACAATCAGTCATTGTACATAGGATAATGCTAATCCCATTTTCTGAAACTCTAAATCTCAACTGAAAGGGTTGAATGTAGCTCATCAATGATGAACGAGGATAGTTTTCAACCTCCTCCTTGATTAGATCAGGGGTCCTCTGCGCCGTGAAATGTCTTTGCTTCAAATCAACATCTTGTTCTAACCGTTGTTTATGCATTGATCTAGAAACCATATGTGCTAAAATTTTAGGCATACCTTGGATCAACTGATATGTGGGAATATCTTGACAGAAAACAAGAGTTCCTTCAACTGAGATAATAATGTCTCCAACTACTGGTGAGAGTGATGACCTCTTTTCTTCAAGTGTACCAATGCTGGTATCTTCCTCCCCCTCCTCATGCATCTCTTGATCCATGCATGGGACTCCATATGTCAAGAGCTCAAGAATACGTTGCAAATATGTAAGTGCCTCTTCTCTAGATACAAGTGCTTTTGCAGCAGGTGGTGAAAGTAGTGACCTCTCCACATCAAACCTCTTCCTTAACTTGTGAAAGAAATATGAATACTTGGTCACCTTTGCATGCTCTAGGTGCCCAAACCACCAATCTTCTTCTTCATCCAAGAGATGAAATGCTGCAATTTGAACAACCTCTTCTTCAGCCACAAGATGTAGCTTGAAAAATGAATCTAACTCCCTCCTCCAAGCCTTGAAATTTCTTGAGGAAGATCCATCAAATGTAGGAAAATAGAATCTATTATGCCTCTTCCTTCTATTGCTTCTATAGGATCCTCTTTCTTCTCTAATCTGGAAGAATTGTTGGAGAGTTAGCTTCTCCTTGAAAGCTCTATACTGTGCTTTTTACTCTTCAAGATATAGACTGAGAGTCTCACGAGTCTCAAGTTCATTCCTTTCTTCACTTCTACACCTTTTACCTCCTTCAAAGAAAGTGGGCATAGTGGATCTATGAGGAGATCTAGAATTATCCGGTCTTCTTTGCTGTCGATAGGAAGTGCTTTCCTCATCAGATCTACTTCTTGGATCTTCTTTCTGTTCTTCCTCCTTCATTTGATAGACCTATTTGGAGAGATATTGCATGGATCTAAATAAAGGAGTGACATATTTTTCATTCTCCATGATAGATATCATCTATCTATTCTTCTTTCAATGTAAAAAGATGAAGTGTCCACAAGCTGAGCCAAAGAGCATGCTCTAATACCACTGTAATATCCCAAAAGGGAGAATGCAGTAATAATTCACACAATATAAAAAATTACAACTGTTGGAAATACTGAGAGGGGGGGTGAATCAATATTTATTTCAATTAGAAGATTAGTTAATCTTCAATTATTATCAGTGTTTGTACAATGATAGCAGCAAACAAGAGGAACACAAATGCACACAATTTTGAAGGTGGAAACCCACTCCGGGACAAAAACCACCTAAAGCTTTTCTAATAATTCTTTTCGACTCCAATTGAAAATAAAGCTCCAAATTCCTATAATCTAGAAAATCATTCTTCTCCAACTCCGACTGGATGGACGCTCCAACACCCAATGAGCTACAACTCACCCTAGCACCACCCTACCACCCTATAGAAGAATAAAAGAAGAATGGACTCCCGTACCAGGGAAAATGGTCCAATTTACAATGATATAGAATGATGTAGAAGAAGAATATATACTAGACCATAACCCCAAATTTGATACAACCACCTATTGATGATCCTAGATCTCCCAACATTGCCTCTTCAACCCTTGGCAGATAGACACTAGTACAATTTGTACAATAATGTATTTACAATGACTAAGTACAATGATACCTTTACAATGATTGTATGCAGTGCTGCCCACTTGAAGACTTCATATGATGAACTTCTTGCTGCTGTTATGCACCTTAGTTTCTGCTCTTGTCATGCTACCCTTTGCTGCACCTTGATTTTCTTTTCTGTCGTAGAAAGTCTAGTCCTTTGCAACCCTTGACAACACATGATCTAGCTTTTTCTTGCCTTCTACTAGCTTGATATTGAATCCGGTGTATCTTTGTCATTTCAGATCCTCAATATCTGATTTTTGGTTGTGTAGTAGTCCTCTGAGTCATATTTCCAATCCCATAGGTCTGACCCAATTTGGATTCTTGAAGAGATATTTATACCCAATCTCTCACAATGCCCTAATTATGTTTTGTTTCAGCAGAGCGCACTTGTACGGCGTGCCACGCGTCTCTATTTCTTCATTTGTTTCTGAAATTTATAGAGAGAAAATTATAGATTGTGCACTATCTACCACTTTTTACGAAATTCCAATCCGATACTCAGAGAGAGAGTTATGACGATTTTACCAAGGTCACTTCTTTGAGATGAATTTCAGGAGCCTGCAAAAACCCTTACTTCCCCAACTCATATCTCCAAAAATATTGCACAACTTGATCTGAAATTTTTAGTGTAGATTCCTCAGGATTTAGACTTCACCTCATAAATATCTCAGCTTATGAGCCTTCGTAGAAAAATATTTAGAGCGAAAATTCCACGATGACCTGTTTCAGATGGCCGAATCCCTTGCCTAAGGAGGAAATGAAGATCACAATATATATGAATGCTTAAGTTGAGAGGGGATTAAAAAAGTGAACATGGGAGGGATTTTAGGAGCTTAGAAAATATTAATTATGAATTTTCAATGATCCATGCCTCAACCCCATGGGGTTTTAGCCCACTAACTGGGGTACAAACTTCAAACATGAATATCTCTCAAACCGTGAATAATTACATGGAGTGCCATATATCAACGGAAACATATCGACAAGTAGAAACCATCAAAAGCATTATTGACCCAGAATATATTAATTTGGTAGGTCAAACTTCTCATTCAATATTGGGTTAGCCCCTGGTGCTTCTTGGGTTGACATCAATGACAGCCGCTGATCAACAATATCCCCCTTTGGAATTGATGGAAACACAAGTACTCCCTCTGCGATCATGAAACCTCTTCCTAAAACATTCTCTCCCCCTTTGACATCAATGGAAAAGGGTAACTCCCCCTAAAACACAACCATCCTGCGGACCTATACACACTTCCACTCGCGCTGACACACAAACGTCTTGCAGACCTGTACAAACTTCCACTCCCCCTTTATATTCTGAAAAAGGAAAATCTAATGAGAACTTGGGAGAATCCCAAGCTTCTGGTGAAGATATTCTAATGCTGGCGAATATTTGATATGTGATTCTTTTGGTGCTGCTTGGAATCTTGCTACTTGTCCAACTGCTTGCATAACATCTGGTCAGGAGGCTATTACTTATATAAGACTACTAATCATAGATCTGTACAACCTTTGATCCACATCCTTAGATGAGTCATCTATGCTCAATTTGCAACCAACTAAAGACATCTCGAAATCACTTTGCACCTTTGTAGCAAAATTCTTACTTAGACAATCATCATTGCTACCAATTATTGTATCATCCTCTTTAGCTATTAGACATTCTTTAGTTGTTTCATCCAGAACATATATGTCGTTTGGAGCTCGACTTGCTGTAGCCACAATTTCACCATACACGCCTTTGCTGATTTCACATTTCGTGGAGTTGAATAGTATTGTGTGTCCTTGATCACACATTTGTCCAACACTGAGCAGATTGTGATTCATGTTTTCAACCAATAGAACATTCTTGGCTAGAACATCTTTGCTTCCGAAAGTGACAGTACCTGATCCTATAACATTTGAAGATCCTTCATTTCCAAAGGACACGGTTCCATCCTTCTTCTCTTTCAGAGATACAAATTTATTTCTATCTCCAGTCATATGCGTTGAGCAACCGCTATCAACATACCACACATCCTTGTTCTTTTGAGCCTTGAGATCGAGAGCACAGTTATCATTCTTCTTCTTCTTCCATGTTCATTCATTCTGTGGCTTCGAAGATTTTTCTAGAGGATTTTCAAGTATGCAGTCTTTGGCTATGTGTCCAAAGTTTTGACATTTGTAACATTCAATATTATTTATTAAATGTTCGAATCTATTGATATTTTGCTGAGCCCTGGGAGGTTCATATTTGACAGATCTCCTGGAATTGTATTCGTTCCTAGGGTATGTGCGACATTCTACAACTTTATGACCAAATTTTCCACATGAATAATAGTAGCCATAAAAAATATGTTGGTACCTGGATGGAAATTTTCGTTGAGGAATTGTCTTCCAAGGTTGTTCTTGCTAATCTTGTCCAATGAAGTCTTCATGCATGTAAGATCTCATAGGTTCATTGTATTTTTTTGTAGAAGGTCCTGCTTCTTGTTCTTTGTAACCGATGCTAGTTTTTTCATTGCAAGATCGTTGATTGTTAATGAGTTCTTCCAATGCCCTTGAGCTGTTGGCATAGTTTTGGATAGTTTTTCCTTTCTTCACTTCCTCACGTAGCGAGACTACTTGGGCTTCTAATTCTTCCCTTTCTTGGTTTCTTTCTTCCAAATTCTTTTGAAGTGAATCTTCAATGCATTTGTGTTCTTCAACTTCAATTTTGAGACCTTGAACTTGTTCTTCAAGAGTTTTGGAACGGATGTTCGCTGCCTTGAGATATTTTATAAGCTTGATTGCTTCCTCATAAAATTCGTCTATGGTCCATCCTTCTTCTTCGTTGTTTGATACATCTTGCTTATTGTGCTTTGGTTTATTGTGCTTGGCCATAAACAATACTCTCTCATTGGCTTCTTCTTCACTACCATTGTCTTCATCGGATGATGAGCTATCTTCTTTAGAGAGAAAGTTCCTTTTGGATCCTTGCTTGTTGAATTTATTAAAGCCTTTCTTTTTTTTTGAGTTTCCATTACTTTTGTTTGGACATTTTGCTACGAAATGCCCAACCTCATTACACCTGAAACATATCAATGGAAGTTTACCTTTGAATTTTCCCTTACCAATTTGTATTTTTCTCGTGAAGTAAGCATATTCTTCATCTAAAAGACCACCTTCATCATATCCCTTTTCTTCACGCTTGCAGGTGCATGTCTTTTCAATTGAAGTTTGTTTATCCTTATTGGTTTTCTTAGATGCAACGAATGTCATTTCTAGATGCGAAGTACCCTCTTCTTCATCAAGTCTCATTTCATATGCTATGAGAAATCCATGTAATTCCTCTTTGTTGAGTTTGTCCAGATTTGCACTGTATTCTAAGACCGATGCCTTTGGGTTGAATCTACCTGATAATGTTCTAAGAATCTTCCGTATAATAGTCTTCTTGTCAATTGGCTCTCCCAATCCTTCCAGAGTATTGGTTATTTCATCAACGTATTGAAAGTATGCAACAATGTTGCAATCTTCTTTCATTCTGAGTTGCTCAAATTTTGCTCTATAGATTTGAATCTTTGCTTCTTTGACATTTGAGTCACCTGCATATATATTCTCAAGCTTGTCCCATACATTTTTGGCAGTTTTGCAACCCAACATCTTATGATAAGAAGATTCAATAAGTCCACTGATAATAATATTCTTTGCTTTTGCATCATCTACCAAATTCTTCTTACCTTGTTCATTCGTGGTTGATGTAAATCCATTTTGAACAGTGTCCCATACTTCGTAACCTTGCGCCAAGAGATAGACCTCCATTCTTCCTTTCCAAAGTGCACAATTGTTTTCATTGAATAGAGGTACACCATTCTTGGTATGCTCCATGACCTCCTTCCAGAAGTTAAACTACTATTGAAGGAACCAAGCTCTGATACCAATTGTTGGAAATACTGAGAGGGGGGGTGAATCAGTATTTATTTCAATTAGAGCATTAGTTAATCTTCAATTATTATTAGTGTTTGTACAATGATAGCAGCAAACAAGAGGAACACAAATGCACACAATTTTTAACGTGGAAACCCACTCCGAGACAAAAACCACCTAAAGCTTTTCTAATAATTCTTTTCAACTCCAATTGAAAATAAAGCTCCAACTTCCTAGAATCTAGAAAATCATTCTTCTCCAGCTCCCACTGGATGGACGCTCCAACGCCCAATGAGATACAACTCACCCTAGCACCACCCTACCACCCTATAGAAGAATAAAAGAAGAATGGACTCTCGTACCAGGGAAAATGGTCCACTTTACAATGATATAGAATGATGTAGAAGAAGAATATATACTAGACCATAACCCCAACTTTGATACAACCACCTAATGATTATCCTAGATCTCCCAACATTGCCTCTTCAACCCTTGGCAGATAGACACTAGTACAATTTGTACAATAATGTATTTACAATGACTAAGTACAATGATACCTTTACAATGATTGTATGCAGTGCTACCCACTTGAAGACATCATATGATGAACTTATTGATGTTGTTATGCAGCTTAGTTGCTGCTCTTCTCATGCTACCCTCTGCTGCACCTTGCTTTGCTTTTCTGCCGTAGAAATTCTGGTCCTTTGCAACCCTTGACAACACATGATCTATCTTTTTCTTGCCTTCTACTAGCTTGATATTGAATCTGGTGTATCTCTGTCATTTTAGATCCTCAATATCTAATTTTTGGTCTTATAGTATTCCTCTGAGTCGTCTTTCCAATTCCATAGGTCTGACCCAATTTGGATTATTGAAGAGAGAGTTATACCCAATCTCTCACAATGCCCTAATTATGGACTGTTTCAGTAGAGCGCACTTGTACGGCATGCCACGTGTCACTGTTTCTTCATTTGTTTATGAAATTGATAGAGAAAATAGTACAGACTATGCAATATCTACCAATTTTTATGAAATTCCAATCTAATACTTAGAGAGAGAGAGTTATGACGATTTTACCAAGGTCACTTCTTTGAGATGAATTTTAGGAGCCTGCAAAAACCCTTACTTCCACAAATCATATCTCCAAAAGTATTGCGCAAATTGATCTAAAATTTTTACTGGAGCATCCTCAAGATTTCGGCTTTACCTCATAAAAATTTCAGCTTCTGAGCCTTCATAGAAAAAAATTTAGAGCGAAAATTGCACGATGACCTATTTCAGATGGCTGAATCCCTTCCCTAAGAAGGAAATGAAGATCACAATATATATGAATGCTTAAGTTGAGAGGGGCTGAAACAAGTGAACGTGGGAGGGATTTTAGGAGCTTATAAAATTTTAATTATGACTTTTCAATGATCCATGCCCCAACCCCATGGGGTTTTAGCCCACTAACTGGGGTAGAAACTTCAAACATGAATATCTCTCAAACCGTGAAGAATTACATGGCGTGCCATATATCAATGAAAACATCTCAAGAAGTAGAAACCATCAAAAGAATTATTGACCTAGAATATATTAATTTGGTAGGTCGAACTTCTCATTCAATATTGGGTTAGCCCCTGGTGCTGCTTGGGTTGACATCAATGACAACCGCTGATCAACAACAACAAGATAAACAATAAATCTAAGTACAAATTAGAATATGCAGAAAGAGCTGAGCCATTTTATTATATTGGAGAAGAATCAGTTACACAAGTACAAAATATAGGTAGTTCTAGCCAAAGAGATGAGCTAGGATCACCCTAATAATATGTATAAAGCAGGTACAACGTAACTATTGAGGCTCTACAGCAAATAATGCACTGTCTCTTTAGCAAAACATAAACATGTGGTTCTAGGCTGAAAAGAGAAATCCAGATATACTCAAAACTGGAGCTCTTATGATGGAAAAATACAAGATCTGGCCAATGTGATGGATTCCCAAGATAACCCAGAAATGATTTACCTGATTTGCAATTTTGGAAAACTCACCTACCCAGGGTTTGATCCTTGATCTGCTGGGAAATACAGATCTGAAGCTAGATCTGAAGAATAGATGGATGAAATGTGTCCTCAGATCAGATATATTCTTGAAGGGTTTATCCCTTCATCAGATCTATGAGCTGAGAGCTCTAGATCTACTTTCTCAATCCTCCAATAAAGAATTAAGCTACTGCAACACATCTGCCAATAGGAACTGCGCTGTGAGGGAAAGAGAGGCCTTTTTCCTGTTGAAAAATGATGCAATAAGCTCCAGGCTGATGGTGATACTGATGGCAATGTGAAGGAATGGTCCTTGACTAGATTGCTAGCTGAAGTACTAGCAACTTCCTTCCTCCTTTCAGATGTGCAATATGGACATCATTATTCTTGGAGAGAATACTGTTGCTAGGAGGTCAATAACATTTTGCCTGATGTGAGATCTATAATGTGGCTCTGGGAGTGCTAATTTATAAGCCAAAGTGATGGGAATAATCCTTCACCTTGTTCTCCAGCTGAAGTACTGAAGACAACTTCCACCTTCCAAACTGATCTTTAGAAATCTGCAGATTGTTGAATATGATTGTTCTGCAGAAAGTAGAAAAAGGAAATGGAACTTAAATCCTAATGTATAATGAAGTACAAACCTCTTCCTTAGAGATCACTCAAAGAAAGAGGAGGGATTCCTGCTCGGGAAAACCCTGTGCTAAACAACACCTGCAATCTCTGCTAAATAGCCCAAGAATGCAGTGGAATGTCACTTGAAAATTCCAGATCTAAAATATCATACATCAAATAATCCAAGATGCCTTTCACCTTTGCCTTCATCTCCTTGATCATTATTGAGCCATCCCAGTCCTTGGCCCTAATCTCAACTGCGCAGTCTCATGTGGAAAAGATCCTCCAAGTGGGACTGTGCTATCTGACCAAATCAACCAAACAGTCTAGGTGCAATGTACACCTCCTCCATCACGTGTGCTTCATTTTCACATGATCCTCCACCACTTGATCATTAATGCTCAATGACCCTTTGTTTGACATCTTCAAGATCTTAGTTGAATCAATCAACCCTCCATGATCTCTCTCATTAAATGAGACATGATCTCCAATCTCATTCACATTAGTAGTTGCTCAACTACCTCTTTTTTCATATCTAGTCTAAATTAATCCACATTCACACACAAAAAGTTGATATTTTATTCTTATTGAGGATTTTGGGTCCCTCCACCCTTTTATTTTCTTAATTCATGAAGAAAATCAGGGACTCTAATATTCCAAATGTGATGTGCAAATTTGGGAGTATTACAAATGCACTGGTAGAACTCCAGCTCTTTGTATGAGTCTTGTCTCATGAAAAACAAATCTAAATCTCCAAGAAGTATTGTTCTATTCATTTATTACTGTAGCTTCTTCACTTATCTTGAGTTAAAGATATAGTTCCTACCATTCTCTTCATCGGTAGCACACTAACCAAGCCAAGTCAAACTGAGTTGTTTCGATTGGGGATGAGGAATATATAAGTGCACAAGTAAAATATAATGTAATAGTCTTATTTTTCATCTCTAATGTTTCTCCGCTTCCATCAGGCTTAGGAAATAACCCAACGGAGTCACTTCGGGAACAAAAAAATTTATCTTCTACCATCGAGCTTGGATAGTACCCTCACAAAGTTTCTTGCTTCACCTCTTTGTGTCAGAATCCTTTCTCTTCTTTTTCCCTTTATTTATTTATTTATTTTTATTATTTTTATTTTGTTCATAGAACTATGCATAGGAAATTATTTATTTCATTGGTCGGTAGAGGCCTCTTGAATTATTGAGAGCATAATATGTTTTCCCTTCAGAGAAGGATATTTATATATACCTCTGACATGATTGTTAAGGTTTTCCTCCCATCCTTACTCTAACCGAATTAGTTGACAAGGATTAACTGGAAATATATAATACTGATTAGAGTAGGTAGTACTAGTTAAAGATTAAAGCATCGTGATTACACTGCAATTTTCTCTAAAAAGGAACATATTTTCCATCAAAGTATCATCGATTAAAAGAATTAAATATTCACACAAAATGTGGGCACAAACAGATAACCAAGCATTAATATTGGCACAAATTCCTCTTAGAATTTACCATTCTTTCTTGGATCCAAGCATGGTATCATGCGGACCTTATCCTAAGACTGAAAATAAAAACAACAAAAATAAATTAAAAGAGAGGAGTGGAAATCCAATAAAAGCAAAAGAAAAAAAATCAAAACAACAAGGAAAAAAAAATGAATGCTCCTACTCCTAACCTAATCATAGAATAGGCCACACCTACGTTAAATTAAACTTCTAGTGTAGTCACCAATGCATTAGCTAGACTATGTAAGTGAGGGAATCCATATCAAGAAATATATTAAGGCATAACAACAAATAAAAAAGATAAGATGATAGAAACCAAATGATTTGAAGTTTGAAAGTGCATGCACAAAAGAATGAAAAAAATGTGCACAAAACACATTCTACTAATGCATTGTGGTGTTTAGACACAGTGTGACTCAAATACATGTAAGAACAAAATTTCTAACTATAGAAATGAGCGAACATAAAGAAATAATATCTTTTTTTGTAGCAACAACAGTGCTCTCCATGTACGACTCCTCCAACGACTAAACAATAGGATCGTGCAGTAAATATGGAGGATGTGAACATTGTAAAACATGTTGATTTTCAATGTGTGTGGAAAAGTGATCAGGAGCCTCTAAATATTCAACACTAATCTAATCGGATGTGGAGCTGACCTCAATGCTACGAGAACTTGACATAACCGTCAACTTGGGTTGAAGTGCCTCGACAGCTTGTGGGAATTCCAACTCATCAGAAGATGGATCATCGAAGATTAGTGGCTTGTGTTAGCAACCTATAAATATAGGATTCATAATTTTGACTTGACTGATGATAATTTTGTACCTTTGTACATACTTTGCTTTCTGCAAGTTGTTTTCCCATATTTTGTAAAAAATAAAAAATAAAAAATAAAAAAATCAAAAAGAGGGTAAAAGTCCTCAAAGAAAAATCAAAGGACTTAGAAAAATAATATACCCCAAAAGGAAAAAGATGAATAAAACATGAAAGTGTGCAAGTCTAAATGCCACTACTTTTACTTTTTGCAGAGGATTATGGCAGAGTGTCAATAAATGCCATAATCCATGATGAGTTGAAAAATTTAATCTTGATTTATCATGTTTCAATTTTACTTGTTTTAGATAGAGAATGAAGAATTGTCATACAATTTAATCATGACAATTCAGTAGTTAGGTAGAGAATAAAAGAATCCAACAGTTTAATCTGGATTCTTGGATGAAATAATTTTAGAATTATATAGTTTTATTGCTTTCAAAAGAATAAAATGTTATAAGGTTGCTAGCTCAAATGCACCTGATCAAAATAGAAGAAAAAATGTTAGAAGATATGATTGGGTAGGTAGAAGAAGGTGGGAAATACATTGTAAATATCTTTCACCAAGCTACAATAACTAATTTCCCCTCCCCATATCTATTTGACATTCTAGACTATCATTCAAAGAGGCTCAGGGAATTTCCCTGACTTCTGTTGGGACCAGACCCAAGGCTCAATGACTGACTAGTCGAAAGTGTTAAGTTTCTATATTAATCCCAGAAATCACATTATTTTCCTTTCATGCATTCATTACCATGAAAAATCATAAGTAAATATCCCATTTTTACTTAATGATGCTCAAAACCTCATTTCATTAACTTCCTACATCTCATGAACCATAAAACCCTAAAAAAACATGATATACTAAGTAAAAGTGAGTGAGTTTTGAAAATGAAACTTTACTCTAATTTCCACTTTCCTTAGTTTTATTTATGAATTTTTGAGTATTCCTTGTCCCATTTCATATTAACACCTAAATTATTTTATTAACTCCCTATAGAAAGTCCTAGTCCTATTAATATAATTCCTTTTTATTAATTATCCCAAAAAACCCCTTATTATAAGATTTTTATGTCAAAGTTATTTTTCACCTGTTTAAATTAAATATTGATACTATCCCTTTGACATAAATTATCCATAATTAAATATCTCGATCCCCTATAGTTTTGGACCTTCAAATAATCTAAAACTATATAACAAAATAAAAATATGAAAAAACAATTTTCATACATATCTTGCACATTTGAAAAACATTATCCCGCTTATTTCATTATATCCTAAGTATTTTATAAAGGATTTAAGTCTTAAAACCTTTGTAAATACTCTTACCATTTTCCCATCCCTGCACAAGCTTCACCCGAGGTTAAATCTTGACCTTACCCCTCTTTCCCGTTATATGAACCTTCACAAAAGTCTGAACCTTGGTTAAAAGTTCCTATTAACCCGCCCCATTCAATTTACCCTATAAACCCCTTTTATATGTAACCCATCGCCCTCGCATTCATCCATCACCCTCCGATAATATTTATATTCCTAATCCAATGGTCCACACTCAGCGTGATGAACCAACCTCATGCCCCACCATTCTCGACCGCATTAAGCCTTGACTGTTGATCATCTCTATCAAATCAATGGTCCATATTAAAGACTGGTCCCACCTTACTTTTCCCTGCAGCTCCCCAAGACATCCTGACCATTCACATCGTTTGTCTTAATCCGATGGTATGCATTCCATATCGCGTGCCAAAACTGATCCATTGAAGTTTGACGAAATTCACGCGATAAAAGTAGTTTCATTAAACCGCCCATCGCTACGTGTCCAAATTCTATTCGATCACGTTCATATTGGCCAAAACAACTTACCATCTAAAATTAACATGATAACCACCGATGGTTTTCACATTTAAAGAAAAACTGCCTCCTGCCATTGATTGTGACCTGTAATAAATGATACACATTGTGACAAATATCTAAGGTTTTACCAAAATATCTCATCATTTTATGTATTTTTTACCCCCTTGCCTATTATGATAAATGCACCCAGACTCCGTTTTTACCTTTGCTAGTCAATTTGTCCCCCTGAAGCAGAATTTCATCACAAATATTGTATTTAGAAAAATCCTGACGCTTCTCACTGAGCCATAGTGACCAGTTTGAAGATTGATACAACCTGAAACCCTTCTCAACTGCCAAAACACCTCCATAAGGTATTTCTCAGCGTTCTAAACCTTCAAGTTTGAAAATTTGAAGAAAAATTAAACAAATTTGACTGTAGAAACAAAAAATTTCCAATCTAAGAATGCCCAAACCTTGAAAAAACGAGGAAAACCATGTCAAATTTTCCTCAGAATTTTCCATTTCCATAAAATCTCAGTTTCTAAGAAATTTCCTTCCATCAAAAGACAATTTCCACGATTCAAAAGTTTTAAAAACACACTAAGAGCCATTGAATCCCTTTTCAGTCCTCTACATCTAGAAAACTTGTGTTTTCTACCCTAAAACCCTTGCCTAGTTTTCCAAAATTCTCCTAGATCTTCTCAATTAGCCTCTATTTTAAAATTAACTAAGCAAAAAATTTAATCTTGCTTAGTTTTCACCAAAATGAAAAGAAAAAAGATAACCCCTAAAACAAGCGGTCGAAAAGCCCAAAAATCTGCCTCAAGCAAGCTTCCACTTCCTCAACCTTCAAAGATAAATAAGCCTACCCCAGCCTTAACAACAAATTCAACCGAAGTAGTTAGAGCTATTCAACCACCTGTTACTACTGAAGAAAGAAGTTCCTTAATTGATCTAGATTACAGGATTAATGATGCAGCATTAGAATTCAATATGCTTGAAGTCCATAACTGGTATTGTGAGAAATTTGTGAAGAAAATTGAAAATTACATACCTATATGGGAGTCAAATTTTCCTAAGTATGTGGTCCCAATCACTCATCCAGCTCAATACCTAATTAGACTATGCCAATTACATTATGTCCCTGACCAGAGATGTATTGTAAACAACGATAGGGAAGTATTTTTTCTATAACAACAGAATCCATTAATGAGATACTCCAGCTTAAACATGATCCATCAGTAGTCTCTTTATCCATTGAGGATTTGAATCAACTGAATTTAGATTTGGATTTCCCTAGTAAGTTTATGGTTATTCAAAAATTCATTCCTACTCATGTTTATTTCCCAAAAGTAAATCCACCCTATTCCACCTTTGCTTTTCCTAAATCTTTTAGAAAAATCATCTCTATGCTTTCCTTCTGTTATCACTCATATTTTCCTTGAAGTTGTTGGCAAGAGGAAAGGGGTCCGAGGTAACCAAAAACCAAATTTTAGGTACAGAATCTGGCCAATCTGTACCCAGAGAGGGCTCTCTCTATAGGTTTTAGCTTTGTTTTGAAAGATATTAGGCTAGTTATGAAAGTCCAAGGATTTTCATTGTGTTTGGGTGATGAAATTCAATAGCAGAGGGGTAAGACTGAATATTTTAGGCCATTGGGCTAATGGAGTCAAAGAAAGATGGCTTGGCTGGATTAAATTTCTTAACAAGAGATGGTTTCACAGGGCAAGGTAATCAAATAGGGAAGAATTTAATATCTAATATGAATGGAATGGAATCGAAATGGGTGAAGGGAAATTAAGAATCTTTCAACATATTTGAAAGAGCAAAATTGAATGATTATTAATAAAGAGCAATTAAAAATTCTTTACTAAATAATCAAAATGAATAAACTAGAAAACAGGAGCAATTAAGAATTCACTGTTTAAACTAGTTCAGAAGAAAACATTAAGAATAACAACGATTGAAAACAGATTGCACTTAAGCACTTTCTGAATTATTCCTTTTCATTTATCATTCATATATGAAACACGGATGATATAATAAACAAGTATAAAACACTAAAACATAAGAGATAGATGACTTATTGATCTGTTGTCTGACTCAAGAATCTTGTGAAAAGTCCTTTGCATCAATTCCTTATCCAGCTAGCCATACGAAACTTGTCCAATAGCAATTTATTCCAAAATAATTAATGTTACAGCAAAGTCTAAGAATCCACCCCCCCAATACTCCAATTGAGGGAGTATTTATACAAAAAATTATAAAAAATATCTTATAACAAAGTGAGATATAATTTAGGATGACTCATGAATATTTTACAACAAAATAGAGACAGATGGTCTTGTGGATAAGAGAAAAGATAACCGATGTTTTTCTCTTCCCTTTTTTTTATGAATATGCTGGAGGCAGGCCCATGGTTTGGCTTGATGTTGTCCTCTTTAGTAACTCTGTGCTGGCTGCTCTATTTTACTGATACTCTTTACCTGTACTGATACACTTTGACCTGTTTGATCTCTGTTTATAATTTTTATCATGACTTACTATAGTAAATAATCAAAATTCATGCAAGGATAATTTTTAAAAAAATTCTAACATCTCTTCCCACCATTGTGCTTCTGGTATTCAGGTTCTTTGAAGCTTCCTCAGAGTCTCATCAGTCTCTGTATATCTAAATAATGTAGGATGAATTGGGAATAAGTGCTTTACCTCATGTTTGGCAACATGAAAGTTTGGAAGAGGGGATTCAGCTCTTCTTGGCACAAATTGGTCGATTTTTCAAGTAAATCTCCCATGGAAAGGGGAATCAGGGCTTGACCAGGATGAAACTGTAACATTTCGTAGATAAATTGAGCAGTTATTGGGAAAAGGATGGTTTGACTCAGGGACATGACCGCTCGTTGATTGGGATCATAATTGGCATGGCAGTGATATATTATTTCAAGAAAAATATGGACTGAGGGTAAAAGATACATCGGAAGATTGGATTCCCACAACCCAAAAATATCAGAGCCGTTTAGGTAACTATCTCAGCATTGGCAAAAAATTCTGAGAGGATTTTCACTAAGGATGAGGTCTTTAATCTGGAAATACCTATCTGCTAGGGGCAGATAGTCTAAATCTTTATTAGGGGCATTTAGAGGTGAAACATTCAAAGCCACAGGAATCTCCATTTCTGGTTCTCGTGGGTTCAGAAAGGAATTCGAGTTTTGATGGAAAAAATGGGCACAATCACAGGTTTGGGAGCTTAGGAGTGAACCAAAGACTAAATTGAACTGTGTTTTAGTCTTTTCCTGTGGAATTAAATCAAAAACCAAGAATTTGCAAGGCTTAATGGGAATTTGGATAAATACCTGTTTTCCAGGAAATGAACAGTGACGAAAACAGGTGTAGGCAATGACGGATGGGTTCTGGATTGTTCGTCTGCAAATTTTAATCACAAAGTCAAAGGTTGGCGGGATATTATTTTATTTTTTAAGAGGATGATGCAAGCAGGAAAGGATGTTTTGTCAGAGGTGGAAAGGCGGTAAGTGGTATACATCGCACCGCTTTTGGGTACGGGTGGTTTTCAGCAGAGGGCTGGCGATTCCATACAAATCACGACATGTGGCGAGGCACTGTTTGGAAAAATGCTTGGCCATCGCGCATTATCATTTGGAAATGGGGGCACAATGATATGGATGACAGCCGTTGATCGTGGACTGGTTGATCCAACGGCGGTCGGGAAGATGAGATGATGGGGAAATAGCAAGGCGGGCCCAATACAATTGAATATGATTTAATCACATCGGGGGCAGTTTGATTGGTGGGGTAGGTTATTAATTAACCATGAGGGTTAATTAATCCCTTTTTTATACGGCGGGGAGACGGGCTCTTAATTAGTTACAAATTTAACTAATTAATCACAATTAACATATTTGTATGGTTATATTTCAACCAAAGGGGCAGGATATATAATATTTGGGAATTTTATATAGTTAAAATAATACATGAATGGGTGGATTTGTATAGGGATTTAAATAATAAAGTTAGAAATTAATATGAAAATAAATGGAAGCGCTAAGTGTAAAAACATTAGGTTTATGTATTTAACTTATGTTTGAATGAAAAAAGGGTTTTTATGAGATATTGTGAAATTTCCCTAAGTAAAAGAGGATTTTACTTAGGAAAAGATTTTTTGGAAGTGAATGACTGATTTATGAATGGTTTTAAGTACTTAGGCCTTTTCAATTATTCGGCCAAGGGTCCGGTCCCTCCAAAAGTCAAGGAAATGCCTTGAGCCCCTCTAATTTTCAAATGCCTTAGTACTTAGGGGAAATTAGTGAAATTTTTAGGGAAAAATGAGAAGGGAGGTTAATAATTTGACTTTGTTTTGCTTGAAATTCTTCCAGTGTAGTGTCTGCCTTGCACTTGTGATGAAAGTAAAGATTTAACACATCTAGATTCATTATCCATCACATGTAATTTTGCAACAACATCTACCTACCCTACCTACTTTAACCTACCATTTTTTCTTCTTTATTAGGGTGCACTTAGACTGGCAAACCCTTATCACGCTTTTTTTCTTTTACGTCTAGAAATCTATCTAAGTCTAACCTTATTACATTCAAGGGCTCAGATTAAACTGTTGAGCTCCTTTTATTTACTCTACCTGTTTACTTATCTGCCAAGATTAAATAGTTTGGTCATATTTTATTCTCTATTTATAAAACATAAAATTGAAATATGAACTAGCCAAGCTTAAACTGTTTGACTATTCATCAATTGTGGCATAAGATACAAGTTGCACACAATTTTTTTATTTACATAAGAGAAAAAAGTAGTGGCATTGAGACTTGCACACTTTCCTTGGCTTTTATTTTGGTGGGGTTCATTTTATTTTACTTTTTTTTGGCCATTTTTATTTTTTTCACCCTTTGATTTATCTTTTAGGGTATACCCTCTTTACATTTTTTAAATTTTTTGATTTTTTTGACAATATGGAAAACCTTTGCAACAAGAAAAGGTATGAACATATTACATAGCCCATCAAGTCAATCATGATATATGACACCTATTGGTATAGGAGTCTAACAATGGCTCCACTTGGGGATGGGTTTTCCTGGTGAAAAGTCAAGAACAACAGGTCAGTTGTCCTCAAAATGATATTGACTAAACTATGGAATCTTCTTCTACTTGTTGCTTTATTGTATGTATGACAGTGATACTTCTGAAGCTTAGGGACTTCTCTTCGGGCTTCAACTCCAGCAAGTTACTATCCGCTCAAAATTGTGACATTACAAAGGATATAGTATGTACATGTTAAAAATCAGGATATCCTAATAAATAGGATCAAAGTAATGTTTCAGCATTCAACCATTGACTGGCCCATCTTCAGTTTCTATACCATCCAAGTTTTTTAGAAAATATGTATTGTTTCCTTGTAAGGCATGGATAATATAAGGTCCTTTCCACAGGAAGTCAAATTTCCCATGTTTTCCCTTATCCTCTCTTCTGGAATCCCATCTTAAAACTTTTTTTCCAAGTTGGAATCTTCTGCCTTGGCTCTTTTATCAAATATCTTTTTTAGTTTCTCCTGAAATACTTGGGATCCTTGATATACTTCCTCTTTGGTCTGCTATAAATTGATAGTCTGGTTATTCTCCTTTGAATATCATTAGGTTCAATATGAGCTTCTTGAAGTAATTTCATTACAGGAACTCCTAAAGATGAAGGAAATACAACCTTAATGCCATAGACTAACTCATAAGGACTGGTCCCAATGGATTTTTTGGTGGTGAGTCTATCTACCCACAGTGCATTTGTAAGTTTCTTGTGCCAATGTTTCTTGTTTTCCTCCAATAATTTCTTAATAATATTGATGAGACTCTTGTTGGAAGACTCAACTAATCCATTACCTTGAGGGTAATAGGATTTGGAATGGCTTAAGTTGATATGATATTTGTTACAGAAACTTATCATCTTCTTAAATTTGAAGGCAATAGCATTATTAGTTATGATTTTATCAGGACAGCCAAATCTTGATAATATATTGGTTTCTAGAAATCCTATGATCACGGTGTCATTGGCTTGTCTGGAAGGAATTGCTTCTATCCATTTGGTAAAATAATCCGTGGAAGTGAGAATCCATTTGTGTTGGCTAGAAGATGGAGGATGAATTTCTCCAATGAAGTCCAGGCCCCATTGTTCGAAAGGTTTTTCAGTGGAAATTGGTTGCAGGGGTAGAGGTAATAATTTTCTCTTGCCTTCAAAAATTTGACATTTATGGCAAGTAGTGACAAATTTCTTTACATCAGAGAACAAGGTTGGCCAATAAAATCCATCCCTTAGGATCTTGTCTGCAGTTGATTTCGAATAAAGGTGTCCACCAAAGTCTCCTGCATGAAATTCATGGAGAGCCTTGTCAGCTTCATCTTTTAACAAATAATTCAATAGAATACCTTCATGATTTTTCCAAAAAAGAACATTATATAAAATACAAAAATTTGAAGATGTCATCTTTAAAAACCTTTTCTTTGTTCTGGATAACCCTGTAGGAGCTTGCAGGTTTAATAATACATAAATTATATCAGCATACCAAGGTGAATCTAAGAAGGCCTGGCTGATTTGTGGAGTCGCCATCTCCTGTTCGTCATCTAGTTCATTAATATCCAGGGCTTGACAATTTGTTTCTGTCATGAGTTGAGCCAATCCCTGTCTGATGCAGTTCTACCTGCATATCCAAAATCTTCCCAATTTATGCATATAAAAATGCATCTCAATAACTCTGCTCCAAAATTTCCATTTCCGGCAATTTCACACACTATCATTGCACACGGAAGCTCTCAAACATATGATTCAAACCCATAAACTCAACTTTCTTCATACCAGACTTCAAATAGCATTTAAAACCCCTATAAATGTCTTAACTATCCAACCACTAGTATTTATACTTCCAGGCTTTTATCATTAAAACCCAACACTTGTCATGGTATGAAAGTATTCCAATATCGTGAAATTACTTCAAATAACCCATATATCTGAAAATCCACCATGTTTTAAACGCTCAACTTGAACAAATTAACCCGATGCATATCATTTAAACCATTCACCCTCATAAATATCTGACAACACAACTTAGACTTTGTTCAAGACTCAGGTATAGCGCTATGCTATTCAACGCACTTTAGCCATCGCTTCCATTATTAACTCATGAACTGGTTGAATAAAAACTAAATCAAACAACCACGCATTCACTATACCTTACCCAATCAATCACCAGCAATAAGCTTTTGGCCAAGTTGTGGACTGCACCTTCGTGGAATTAATTATACAATGCATCATAACAGCAACCACTGGTTTAATGGCTCGAATCTTTCTTTACTGCTCTGTTATTTGTTCAATGAATAAATCGATGCCAGACAAACTCTTCAGATGTTGACATCACTTGCACACATGTCGGAAAGCTAAAAATATCGATTTTTTTTTTACTTCCACATGCATTCAACATCATTTTTCTTTCAACAGAAACAACGTTCAGCAAATTCAACACGGAATGGGAATGGTATTTGTTCCTTTAGCCTCAAAGAAATTCGACCTTCACAATATTTTGACTTATAGTTTGATTATCTGCTCCAATCAATTGCAAGTCGATTGATCTAGCGCTTTTAACTAATCTCTGTGTGGTTGCCTCACACCAATCAATTTTTAAACAACATATATCAATATGAATTATCAATCAAAAAACGTTCCATCACAACATATATCAATATGAATTATCGATCAAACAGTGGAAATCATTCTCAACCCAACAACATTCCATCACACATTAAAAAATACAACTTTTCATGGCTGGATATAACCCAAATGCCAACAGTTCATTCAGATTTTAATTAAACGCACCTCATGCCCATTGCTAAGTTGACTCACCATTACCGGTTTCAATCCTGGTACCTCACTTCACACTCTTCCTCTGTATAGAACCTCAACGCTGTTCAGACTTTTAAGTCACGACCTCTTTATTTCACGCTCAATCCTTCAGCCATGGAAATTACATAAATTCAGATTTTATTCACAAGTCAATAATGACATTCCTCCATACGATTTCAACAGGCCCTCAGATTATGATTGATGGCATTTCAATTCTTGGCAACTGCTAATTGGCATTTCATTTCAATGTGCGCTATCTGCAAACCTTCACACAGAAAGTCGACATTACCTAAACAATATTGATTTTATTCTTTATATACAGACTTTTATCTACCCCAAAGATTTTCATACGAATGAATTAAAAACTTAATCATCGTTCTACCACATTCGATCAAGAACATATATATATATATATATATATATATATATCTCACGCAGAATTCTCAAAATAATTATTCATCAATAAAACCAAATGTAATAAAGTACAAAAATTCTCTTCACCCATGGCCAGATTTCCAATCAGTGGCCCTTTTTACAAAGCCCGAATGCTTACAATCTCTTCCTCTATTCTGCACTCTAATTTCACTTCCCATTTGCCTTTGAGGCATATCAATTTATACAAATTTAATAGAACCAATTTTGGTTCTCATCCCTTTAATCACTCAACAACCCCTAAATATCTCAACAAATCCTAAAATCACTCTTGAGTCCCTAAGGATTCTCTCTCACCCAAAATTAATGAAACTAATTTCTAAATTAAAATCTCTCATCCCTTTACATCCTCAACTAACCAAATTCTCTCATATTTTAGAATTATTTACAATATTTAATTAAAAATACATAAAACCCACTCAAATCATTTATAAAAATCTAGCTCTTTTAAAACATAAACACCCCTAAGTTTAAATAAAAATACAAGGTATTTTCCCGAGCTAATGCTCCTGCATCAGACTCCCAAGGTTGAAAATGATCATGATCTCCTGATCATGCGTTTAAGTCTTTGTCCGCCTAGATCCCACACTTTGTTCTGCAACTTATCATCTATATCTGCTGTCGTATGCTACTTTTCTCTAGGTATCCATATCTTATGCTGTCTTGCTCCACTCGCTGCACTTTCACAATCTGTCCTTGTCTTCATTTTGCTGTTGCTTCTCTTCCTTGCTGATGTCTTCCTCTGAGACACTTTCAACGTGATTCTTCTCATTAATTCAATTTCTCGATCCAACAAATCTTCAGGCTGTTGATTTCTTGCTGTCTGCTGAGCTAAGATGGCTTGCTCAGTTCTTACTCGCTCTATTTGTACTGTCACTTGCTGACTTCTTGCGACCACCCAATCATCCATGCCCTCTTGTCTTCTGATATAGAAAACTTCTTCTCTACCTTCTCCTATCAGAAACTTACTGGACTGGTGCATTGTACACTCCTTTTTTCTATCTTCATCTCTCTGCACCTGTAATTCCCAATTCTGAAATTGAGATTCTTCCTGCACTAAATCTCGATCATTCAGCTTCATGTCCTCATCCCATGGATTTGAAATTTCCACAAAATTCTCATTTTTATCCTTCATTTGACTGCTCAACCGAGTCAAATGTTCTTCAGCCTCTGAAACAATACCTGAATTCACAAAACACTTGTTAAAATAAAAATCATAAGGCCTCAGTGCCACTGTCAGCTCTTCAGTATGCTGATCCCAATCATTCTTCAGACAATCAGTTAGTCTTTCCTCAGCATCATCCTCTTCGAGAATGTCTCTGTGTTTTGGTTCATAAAAATGAACCTCTTTATTTCCATTCATCTCTGTCTTTATATTCTGAACACTTATCCTCTGTGCTTCTAGGCTCTGCTCTAGGGCACTTAACTCATACCATAAACCTGTCATCTCCTTTGACAAAATTTCTGTGCAATCTTCACTACCTTCACAAACCAAGCTTTATGTTGTCACCATCTCTTCATCTATCATCAGAACATAATTCTGATCCTCAACTTCTGCAATAAACTCAGTTATCTGTCCATCTCTTTTTAATTGGCTATTTAATAAAAACAATTTGTCATTATCAGAATTTATAACAAATTGATCATCATCATGTATCATCCCTGCATTCATACACAACTTGTCAGTTTGAAAACTACAAGTTTCAACAGTCTCAACTGTTGGTTCATATACCAGCTCTTCAAGCTGATCCTCTTCTTCATTCACAAGAACTTCCTGTGTCGTAACAGCTTCAAGTACAAATGCAACACTGCTTTCTTCTTCAGAGTACTTTTCCATATTTGTGACAGATTCACAAGATTGCGCATCCTCTTCAGTAAAACCTCTAATCACATCAAAATTGTCAGCTACAAAAATACAAGATATCACATTATCCAGCTGATCTGGATCTGCCCAGTAACTCAAGAAATCATCAATGATCTCCTCTTCTATTTCATTAATGGAAACCTGAAATTTCAACTCAGCTGCTCTAAGTTGTGTACACCCCAACTGTACATCCATCATCTGCTTGAGCTTATTCAACTCTTCTGTTAACTGCATGCTTATCTGTTGATCTATTTTCTGTTGTAGCCTATGCCAGTTCACTTTCTTCCTCATGGTCCAACCATGTCTCTGGTCCTTCACACTTTCCTGTAACAATTCCATCAACAACTCGAGATGAACCGCGATCTCAGCTTTCTCTTTCTCATACTCTTCATCAGTCCACTGCTTCAATATGCCATTTTCCTTGGCATCTTTCTCCCTCCTTCTACTATGGCCTCTTTCTGAACCTCTGCTCTCTCCTTTATGACTTTCAATAGTCATCTCCTTCGCCATGAGCTCCTCACCCATGAGTTGCACCAAGCCTCTACAACAGCAAAATATCTTTCTGCCACTTACCTCACCAATCCCTTCATCCGGATCTGGTCTTTTGGTAATCTCCGGTCCTCTGCTGGAACCTTTTGAGCATTCTCCACTGCTCCTTCAGGCTTCACTCATCTGCAAATTTATTAGACCTATGTTGAATCTTCAGGTTCCGCCACTTTCTCTTAGAATCCCTTGATGGAATCCTTCATCACTGCACTCCAGCTGTGATCTGCTTCTTCCCGATGAGACTTTATTCAACCTGCTTGCAACCTGAACTCTGCAAATGACTTTCAAACCAGAATCAAATATCATCTGGCAACTCACCTTCAAGATCCCATTGATCTTGTTTTATCTTCCACCTGCACGACATATCTGTGCTGCAACATTCATCAGTCTCAAAATCTGATCTTAACACATGCAATTAATTTAACTGAAAACTTAAATCTCCACACAAAGCTATTCTAGCTCTGATACCAAAATGATGCAGTTCTACCTGCATATCTAGAATCTTCCCAATTTATGCATATAAAAATGCATCTCAATAACTCTGCTCCAAAATTTCCATTTCCGGCAATTTCACTCACTATCATTGCACACGGAAGCTCTCAAACATATGATTCAAACCCATAAAATCAACTTTCTTCATACCAAAATTCAAATAGCATTTAAAACCCCTATAAAAGTCTTAACTATCCAACCACTAGTATTTATACTTCCAGGCTTTTATCATTAAAACCCAACACTTGTCATGGTATGAAAGTATTCCAATATCGTGAAATTACTTCAAATAACCCATATATCTGAAAATCCACCATGTTTTAAAAGCTCAACTTGAACAAATTAACCCGATGCATATCATTTAAACCATTCACCCTCATAAAGACCTGACAACACAACTTAGACTTTGTTCAAGACTCAGGTATAGCGCTATGCTATTCAACGCACTTTAGCCATCGCTTCCATTATTAACTCATGAACTGGTTGAATAAAAACTAAATCAAACAACCACACATTCACTATACCTTACCTAATCGATCACCAGCAATGCGCTTTTGGCCAAGCTGTGGACTGCACCTTCGTGGAATTAATTATACAATGCATCATAACAGCAACCACTGGTTTAATGGCTCGAATCTTTCTTTACTGCTCTGTTATTTGTTCAATGAATAAATCGATGCCAGAAAAACTCTTCGATGTTGACATCACTTGCACACATGTCGGAAAGCTATACATATCGATTTGTTTTTTACTTCCACATGCATTCAACATCGTTTTTCTTTCAACAGAAACAACGTTCAGCAAATTCTACACGGAATGGGAATGGTATTTGTTCCTTTAGCCTCAAAGAAATTTGAACTTCACAATATTTTGACTTATAGTTTGATTATCCGCTCTAATCACTTGCAAGTCGATTGATCCAGCGCTTTTTACTAATCTCTATGTGGTTGGCTCACACCAATCAATTTTTAAACAATATATATCAATATGAATTATCAATCAAACAACGTTCCATCACAATATATATCAATATGAATTATCGATCAAATAGTGGAAATCATTCTCAACCCAACAACGTTCCATCACACATTAAAAAATACAGCTTTTCATGGCTGGATATAACCCAAATGCCAACAGTTCATTCAGATTTTAATTAAACGCACCTCATACCCATTGCTAAGTTGACTCACCATTACCGGTTTCAATCCTGGTACCTCACTTCACACTCTTCCTCTGTATAGAACTTCAGCGCTGTTCAGAATTTTAATTCACGGCCTCTTTATTTCATGCTCAATCCTTCTGCCATGGCAATTACATAAAATTAGATTTTATTCACAAGTCAATAATGACATTCCTCCATACGATTTCAACAGGTCTTCAGATTATGATTGATGGCATTTCAATTCTTGGCAACTGCTAATTGGCATTTCATTTCAATGTGTGCTATCTGCAAACCTTCACACAGAAAGTTGACATTACCTAAACAATATCGATTTTATTCTTTATATACAGACTTTTATCTACCCCAAAGATTTTCATACGAATGAATTAACAACTTAATCATCGTTCTACCACATTCGATCAAGAAAACATATATATCTCACGTAGAATTCTCAAAACAATTATTCATCAATAAAACCAAATGTAATAAATTACAAAAATTCTCTTCACCTATGGCCAGATTTCCAATCAGTGGCCCTTTTTACAAAGCCTGAAGGCTTACAATCTCTTCCTCTATTCTGCACTCTAATTTCACTTCCCATTTTCCTTTGAGGCATATCAATTTATAAAAATTTAATAGAACCAACTTTGGTTCTCATCCCTTTAATCACTCAACAACCCCTAAATATCTCAACAAATCCTAAAATCACTCTTGAATCCCTAAGGATTCTCTCTCACCCAAAATTAATGAAACTAATTTCTAAATTAAAATCTCTCATCCCTTTACATCCTCAACTGACCAAATTCTCTCATATTTGAGAATTATTTACAATATTTAATTAAAAATACATAAAACTCACTCAAATCATTTATAAAAATCTATCTCTTTTAAAACTTAAACACCCCTAATTTTAAATAAAAATACAAGGTATTTTCCCGAGCTAATGCTCCTGCATCATTGTCCCTTTATAAGCTTTGTAGGTTTTATTTCAATATCATACTCTAATATGATAGCAATCCATTTACCTCTTTTTCCCTCAATTCCATCTTGAGTTAAGATGTCTTTGACAACAGCATTTGGTATATACGCTATCACATGGGAATACAATATGTAGATTCTAAAATATTTAATGGCTTTTACAAGTGCAAAGGCTTGTTTTTCCATGATGTCGTATATTAATGATGAATCCCTTGGTGATTTACTAAAAATGGCTATAGGTTTTCTACATCCTTGATCATCCTTTTGTAATAAAACAACTGCTATAGTGTGTTCTGATGCAAATGAAAATATTATGAAGTCTCTATCAAATTTTGGACTAGTAAGAACTGGTGTTCTGGTCAAAGCCATTTTAATTTCTTCAAATGCTTGTTTGGCTTCTACTTCCCATTTAATACTTGAATCCTTTCTTAACATGTTATTAAGAAATCTAATTAGTTCAGCTAAGCTAGATATGAATCTTCTCAAAAAAATTATTTTTCCTACGAAAGCTTGAAGTTCTTTGACATTTCTAGGGTGAGGTATCTGCAATATAGCTTCTATTCTAGGAGGATCAATTCTAATACCATTTTTGGAGATGATATAGCCCAAAATTTTACCCTCTTCAAGACCAAACAAGGAATTTTTTGGATTCAAAGAGATACCATATTTTCTGCATTTTATGAATATTTGTCTGAGATGGTCCAAATGTTGCTGATCTGATTTAGAAAAAACAGTTAAATCATCCAGATATATGACAAGAAAATCATGAATTTCTTTTGCAAATGCGATGTCCATTTCTCTTTGGAAGGTTGCTCCTGCAGTTTTAAGTCCAAATGGCATTTTAACATACTTGAATGTGCCCCATGGTATTGTAAAAGCTATTTTTTCTTGGTCATCAGTATGAACCAGAATCTGGTTGTATCTTGAGAATCCATGTAGAAGAGAAATCCTAGAAGCACCTACTACCTTTTGTAAAATGTGATCCATTTTGGGTAAAGGGTAATTATCCTTCAAAGAAACCTTATTTACATTTATTAAATCAACACATAATCTGATCTTTCCAGTTTTCTTCCTAGTAGGTACAAAATTAGACACCCACTCTGAAAACCTAATGGGAGCAATTATCCCTGCTTCATACATTCGTTTGATTGCTTTTACAATTAAAGGCAGCAGTACAGGGTTGATTCTTCTGAGTTTCTGTTTAAATGGTTTTTGATTTTCTTTCAGAGGTATTGTATGCTAAATTATAGAGGTGTCATATGATTTCAAGTCTTCATAACTCCAAGCAAAGACATCCTGGAATTCTCTTATTAGTTCAACATATTTTAGTTTTTGATCAGGAGACAAAGATTTAGATAACTTTATCATTTTAGGATTATCTTCAGTACCCAAATTATATTCCTCAATATCTTCTTTCAATGGTTCCATTTTGGGTTTCTTTGGAATATCGTTAGAATCGAAAAGATCTTCCAGAGGAGTTAATCCTTTAGGCAAATGATTATCTTCTAAATTAATGATCTCAGATTTTCCTTCTATAATCTCATCAACCTCCATTTGTTTAAGATCCTGCATTTATTTTTTGGTGAACTTTGTTGGATAAAGCATTTAAATTTCACTTTCTTCTGAAATGTCTGTTTCTTATTCATTTATTTGATCAGATTTAATGACTATATCTTCATCTATGTTATCATTAGAAAATTCATTCTCTAGAGTCAGGAAATTGTTAATCTGTCCATCACTTGCAAACACTTGCCAGTTCTTAAAATTTTCAGGTATGGCTGGTCTGTGTCTAATCTCAGATGTGAATTGATGATTAGGTTCGAATGGTAATTTACAAGTACTGGCAAACATTGATATACTATGGGCGTGCAAGTTCTGTTTTCTTGGGATTTTCACAAGTTGAGTTTGTAGAAAAGTATTGAGAATCTCTACAACTGTTCCTCTATATTCTCTCAGTCTGGGATTGTTTGTTAGAAAATGTCCTTTGATCTCTTGAATGATTAAATCATAATCTCCTATGACAGATACTCTAATTGCCCCTAATCTTTTAACAAGTTTAAGGCCTAGCAAAAGAGCTTCATATTCTACCATATTATTGGTGCAATTAAAGTTTAATCTGTAGGCATGGCATTCAGCATGATCATTTTCAAGGTTGTGTATCCAAACTCCAGCTCCTGCTCCTAATTTATTAACGGAACCATCAAATTCTAAATTCCAAAGAATTTCATGTTCATAATTGGTATCAGGAGTTTGAGGAACTTTCTTAACAATGAGATCTAGTTTTTTTCTTTCTTTTGGTTTTTCTTGGGTATCTGATGTTTCATTGTCCTCAGAGATTTCCTGGATTTGAACACTAGATTTTTTATTTGTAATTTCTTTTGGTTCTACTGCTGGAACTTCTAATTCATTGGGAGGATCAATTTCATCATTATAAAGAATAAATGAATCCATATTAGAGTGTACTGAGTAGATGGGGAAATTTTCAGGTTTCTCCTGACTACTGACTACATATTTCATTAAATTTTCTCTGTATAGTCTCTTAGGTTGGCCGAACACTGAAATAGTAGCATATGACATGTCCAATTGAAGAGATCCTTGAAGCTTTGTGCCCCAAGATCTAGATAATAACATGGCATATTCTGGAGGAATATCTGCTACTACTATGTCCATCAGAATTGTTTTTGCAGGGTATTGAACCAGTGAAACACACAAATCTTTGATTAATCCTAAACATCTCACCTGATTTGAATCAAAAGAAAAGAGATGTTTATAAGTTCTAGTGATATCTACGTTTAATTTCTCCATTACATACTTGGGCATTAGATTGTGAGATGCCCCAAAATCAAGCATGGAATTATGAAGTATTTTATCATGTATGTTTAAACTCACATAGAATGGAGGAGTTCCTCCACTTCCTAGTTTTCCATTTACTTTAGGGCTAAATAGTAATCTGGGTTGGTCATCAAAAAAATTTATTGAGTCATCACTTCCAGTGATATTGAGTGATCTATTAATTTGACTTTGGTAGACATCATGTTTAGCTAATTCAGACAATGGAACAACTATTTTCAATTTGCCTACTTCAGCTTCCAGATTTTGAGTTCTTGTATTTCGAAAATTTGGATTATCTTTATCTTCTGTATTTTCGGTATTTTTCTCCCTCTCAGGAGTGGGGTTGTGGGCTGAAGTTGTTTCCGAATCAACTTCTGGAGGTTCCTCTACATTTCCTTTGGGAGGAAGAGTATTGGAAAGTTATATGTTATTCAGTTGACTATCGGATACATCTTAAATAATTGGGTTAGCAGGAATAGGATCTGACCTAGAAAGAATATGTACAGGGGTAGTATTGGTTTTACCTTTGAGGGGCTGTTTTGTAGCTTTCTGTTTACTCGTTTCTGGGACATCAATTCTTCTGCTCCTCAAATTATATTTCTTATGGACTTCATAAATGGCTATATCATACCCCTCCTTGAGGTCAAATGATTCTCCTGAATGAGTTTGGAATTGTTTAAGAATGTGAAATTCATGATCATCATAGGTCGAGAAAAATTTTGGTTCGTTCGTGCATCCAGTCAAGTTGTTTATTTGAGAATATTTTGTTGGTTCATCAGAATTTGAGGCTTCAACATAATTTTCTTGGAATGGGGGCCTAACGTTTTGGTCAGCACCAGTTTTTCCAGCATTTTGGTTTTGGTTCTTTCTGAAATTTGGATTTCTCCCAGTATTGCTCGGTTGACCATCCCAAGGAGATTTCCTTTCAATTGTTTCTACTCTATCTCCTAGCCTTTCCATTCCTTTAATAATAGCATCCAGTTTCTTTTCAAAAGCTGAGGTTTCTTCATTTAAAGGCATTCTCCTTTCACTTCTGGCTTTAGCTCGTCTAGCTATTAGGTTGGCTTCAACACTAACAGCTATACTTTGCATATCTTCTAAAGTTTGAGGAGATCTTTCCCTAAGATGATATGCCATATTAGAATCAAATTCATCAGGGAATTTGATTAATGCTGAATCTGGAGGAGGTCTAAGGTTTTGGGCAATATCATTGTAAACATCATTGAACCTGGTACAGTAATCTTTCACAGTCTCTTGTGTTCCTCTCTTTAGATTTCCATAGTCTGATAATATTTGAAGCGGATATTTCTTCTTTTCCCATCTGTTTAAAAAAGTTCTATAAGGAGCTTGTAAGTCAGTGACACTGTTTGTAGGAAGGGCTCTAAACCAGGTTCTAACTTCTCCAGTAAGACTTTGAACAAATATTCTCATTCTCACATCGTCAGCATCTATTTCATAAATTTCAAAATAATCGGTCATCTTTTTAGTATGCTGTTGTGCAGTGTAGGTACTAGAACCATCGAAAGGAGTGATTTTACTTAGGCAGTCTTGGGGCATAGCCCCTATATTGGCTGGTAATACCAAAGGAGCATATTTGTTTGCCATTGTAGGAGGTAGAGATGAAATAACAGTTGAGGTTGGTCTGGGAGTGGTGGATGGAGGAGTAGAAGGGGTAGTTTGAGGTTGATATGTTTGAGGAAATGTTGATGAACTTGGAGAGGCTGAAGTGATCACAAAAAGATTTGGTGTTCCTTCAGAGTTAAGCTCAGATTGTACAGAGTTTCACAAATTTTTTTCAAGATGTGAAGTAACAAATTCAAATTGTAAATCTTCAATAAATACTGGGTCTTGAACCAAGTGGGACAACTCAGATTTAGAAAAGTTTACAAATAAAGAGGTTTCAAATTGCTCATCAAAAGGTTTGTCCTCAAGGTAAATCCACTTCACAGGACATGATATTGATCTATAGAGAGGCCGAGAACTAGCAGAACTTTCTTGGCTCTCCTGTCTCCTAAGAATTCTGGGGATCAGATTCATATTTTCAAACACAGGCGGTGGATTTGGATCAGGATTAGCCCTAGTGTACTGAGTCCTTTCTGAAGCCGGGTTTCTAGGTGATTTTTTTTTTTTTTTGGTTTTTTGTCTAAATGTAATGAACAATACAACTTCAATAATCTCTTTAAGAGGTTATTGGATTTAAATTTTCTTAAAGATTTATTTGACTAGAGGAACTGAACAAATGTTTCAAACCAAATGTTCAATTCATAAACTAGACCGGAGATAGACTGAAGCATCATTCATTTACTTATGCAATTGGAGAGAAAAAGCAGTTCAAAGGCTACCTGGCTAACTTCAGGCTCCGTCTGTAGCTTATAAAGTAAAAAATAGTAACAATAAAATTATTCAGGTCCCCAGTGGATTCGCCATTATGTTATCACTCAGATTTTCCTTGAAGTTGTTGGGAAGAGGAAAGGGGTTCGAGGTAACCACAAACCAACTTTTAGGTACATAATCTAGCCAATCTGTACCCAGAGAGGGCTCTCTCTATAGTTTTTAGCTTTGTTTTGAAAGATGATAGGCCAGTTATGAAATTCCAGGGATTTTGATTGTGTTTGGGTGATGAAATTCAATAGTAGAGGGGTAAGACTGAATAGTTTAGGCCATTGGACTAATGGAGTCAAAGAAAAATGGCTTAACTGGAATAAGTTTCTTAACAAGAGATGGTTTCACAGGGCAAGGTAATCAAATAGGGAACAATTTAATATCTAAGATGAATGGAATGGACTCGAAATGGGTGAAGGGCAACTAAGAATCCTTCAAAATATTTTAAAGAGGGAACTTGAATGATTATTAATAAAGATCAATTAAGAATTCTTTACTAAATAATCAAAACGAATAAACTAGAAAACAGGAGCAATTAAGAATTCACTATTTAAACTAGTTCAGAAGAAAACATTAAGAATACCAATGATTGAAAACATATTTCACTTAAGCACTTTCTAAATTATTCCTTTTCATTTATCATTAAGATATGAAACACGGATGATATAATAAACAGGTATAAAACTCTAAAACATAAGAGATAGATGACTTATTGATCTGTTGTCTGACTCAAGAATCCTGTGAAAAGTCCTTTGCATAAATTCCTTATCCAGCTAGCCATACGAAACTTGTCCAACAACACTTTATTCCAAAATAATCAATGTCACAACAAAGTATAAGAATACACCCCCCCAATACTCCAATTGAGGGAGTATTTACACAAAAAATTATAAAAAATATCTCATAAAAAAGTGAGATATAATTTAGGATGAATCATGAATATTTTACAACAAAATAGACACAGATGGTCTCGTGGATAAGATAAAAGATAACCAATGTTGTGCTGTTCCCCTTTTTTTATGAATGTGCTAGAGGTAGGCCCTATGGTTTGGCTTGCTGCTGTCCTCTTTAGTAACTCTGTGCTGGCTGCTCTGTTTTACTGATAGTATTTACCTATACTGATACACTTTGACCTGTTTGATCTTTGTTTATCCTTTTTATCATGATTTACTGTAGTAAATAATCAAAATTCATGCAAGGATAATTTTTACAAAAATTCTATCATCTCTTCCCACCATTATGCTTCTGGTATTCTAGTTCTTTGAAGCTTCCTCAGAGTCTCATCAGTCTCTTTATATCTAAAGAATGTAGGCTCAACTGGGAATAAGTGCTTTACCTTCTGTTCTGGAAACATGAAAGTTTGGAAGAGGCGATTCGGCTCTTCTTGGGACAAATTGGTAGATTTTTCAAGTAAATCTCCCATGGAAAGGGGAGTCAGGGCTTGACCAGGATGAAACTATAACATTTCATTGATAAATTGAGTAGTTATTGGGAAAGGATGGTTTGACTCGTGGACATGACTGCTCATTGATTGGGATCATAACTTGCATGGGAGTGATAGATTATTTTAGGAAAAATATGGACTGAGGGTAAAAGATACATAAGAAGATGGGATTCCCATAGCCCAAAAATATCACAGCCATTTAGGTAAATATCTCGGCATTGGAAAAAATTTCTGAGAGGATTTTCACTAAGGATGAGGTCTTTAACTTGGAAGTACCTATTTGTTAGGGGCAGATAGTCTAAATATTTATGAGGGGCATTTAGAGGTGCAACATTCAAAGCCACAGGAATCTCCATTTCTGGTTCTTGTGGGTTCAGAAAGGAATTCAGGTTTTGATGGAAAAAATGGGCACAATCACAGGTTTGGGAGCTTAGGAGTGAAACAAAGACTAAATTGAACTGTGTTTTAGTCTTTTCCTGTGGAATAAAATCAAAAACCAAGAATTTGCAGGGTTTAATGGGAATTTGGATAAATACCTATTTTCCGGGAAATGAACAGTGACGAAAACAGGTGTAGGCAACGACGGATGGGTTCTGGATTGTTCGTCCGCAAATTTTCTCAGCAAGGTGGCAGTCGATAGTCTTCAACAGTTGGTTTTGAAGTTTTTGCATGGGACACTGGCCGCTGCATGGGATAGTGAAAATGACATGCGTTGGTTTATTTTAATCGCAAATTCAAAGGTTGGTGGGATATTATTTTATTTTTTAAGTGGATGACGCAAGTAGGAAAGGTTGTTTTTTCAGAGGCAGAAAGGCGGCAAGTGGTATACATTGCACTGCTTTTGGGGACGAGTGGTTTTCAGTGGAGGGCTAGAGATTCCATACAAATCACGACACGTGGCGAGGCACTGTTTGGGAAACTGCTTGGACATCACGCATTATCATTCGGATGTGGGGGCGCAGTGATATGGATGACAGTCGTTGATCTTGGACCGGTTTATCCAACGTCGGTCGGGAAGGTGAGATGATGGGGAAATAGCAGGGCGGGCCCAATACAATTGAATATGATTTAATCACATCGGGGGGAATTTGATTGGTGCGGTAGGTTATTAATTAACGATGAGGGTTAATTAATCCCTTTTTTATACGGTGGGGAGACAAGCTCTTAATTAGTTACAAATTTAACTAATTAATCACAATTAATGTATTTTTATGGTTATATTTCAACCAAAGGGGCGGGATATATAATATTTGGGAATTTTATATAGTTAAAATAATACGGGAATGGGTGGATTTGTATAGGGATTTAAATAATAAAGTTAGAAATTAATATGAAAATAAATGGAAGCACTAAGTGTAAAAACATTAGGTTTATGTATTTAACTTATGCTTCAATGAAAAAAGGGTTTTTATGAGATATTGTGAAATTTCCCTAAGTGAAATAGGATTTTACTTAGGAAAATATTTTTTGGAAGTGAATGAATGATTTATGAATGGTTTTAAGTACTTAGGCCTTTTCAATTATTCGGCTGAGGGTCTGGTCCCTCCAAAAGTCAAGGAATTTAATCATTCTCAACCCAACAACGTTCCATCACACATTAAAAAATACAGCTTTTCATGGCTGGATATAACCCAAATGCCAACAGTTCATTTAGATTTTAATTAAACGCACCTCATACCCATTGCTAAGTTGACTCACCATTACCAGTTTCAATCCTGGTACCTCACTTCACACTCTTCCTCTGTATAGAACCTCAGCGCTATTCAGAATTTTAATTCACGGCCTCTTTATTTCACGCTCAATCCTTCTGCCATGGCAATTACATAAACTTAGATTTTATTCACAAGTCAATAATGACATTCCTCCATACGATTTCAACAGGTCTTCAGATTATGATTGATGGCATTTCAATTCTTGGCAACTGCTAATTGGCATTTCATTTCAATGTGTGCTATCTGCAAACCTTCACACAGAAAGTTGACATTACCTAAACAATATCGATTTTATCCTTTATATACAGACTTTTATCTACCCCAAAGATTGTCATACGAATGAATTAACAACTTAATCATCGTTCTACCACATTCGATCAAGAACACATATATATCTCACGTAGAATTCTCAAAACAATTATTCATCAATAAAACCAAATGTAATAAATTACAAAAATTATCTTCACCCATGGCCAGATTTCCAATCAGTGGCCCTTTTTACAAAGCCTGAAGGCTTACAATCTCTTCCTCTATTCTGCACTCTAATTTCACTTCCCATTTTCCTTTGAGGCATATCAATTTATACAAATTTAATAGAACCAACTTTGGTTCTCATCCCTTTAATCACTCTTGAATTCCTAAGGATTTTCTCTCACCCAAAATTAATGAAACTAATTTCTAAATTAAAATCTCTCATCCCTTTACATCCTCAACTGACCAAATTCTCTCATATTTGAGAATTATTTACAATATTTAATTAAAAATACATAAAACTCACTCAAATCATTTATAAAAATCTATCTCTTTTAAAACTTAAACACCCCTAATTTTAAATAAAAATACAAGGTATTTTCCCGAGCTAATGCTCCTGCATCACTGTCCCTTTATAAGCTTTGTAGGTTTTATTTCAATATCATACTCTAATATGATAGCAATCCATTTACCTATTTTGCCCTCAATTCCATCTTGAGTTAAGATGTCTTTGACAACAGCATTTGGTATATATGCTATCACATGGGAATACAATATGTAGATTCTAAAATATTTAATGGCTTTTACAAGTGCAAAGGCTTGTTTTTCCATGATGTCGTATGTTAATGATGAATCCCTTAGTGATTTACTAAAAATGGCTATAGGTTTTCTACATCCTTGATCATCCTTTTGTAATAAAACAACTGCTACAGTGTGTTCTGATGCAAATGAAAATATTATGAAGTCTCTATCAAATTTTGGACTAGTAAGAACTGGTGTTCTGGTCAAAGCCATTTTAATTTCTTCAAATGCTTGTTTGGCTTCTACTTCCCATTTAATACTTGAATCCTTTCTTAACATGTTATTAAGAAATCTAATTAGTTCAGCTAAGCTAGATATGAATCTTCTCAAAAAATTGATTTTTCCTAGGAAATCTTGAAGTTCTTTGACATTTCTGGGATGAGGTATCTGCAGTATAGCTTCTATTCGAGCAGGATCAATTATAATACCATATTTGGAGATGATATGGCCCAAAAGTTTACCTTCTTCAAGACCAAACAAGGACTTCTTTGGGTTCAAAGAGATACCATACTTTCTACATTTTATAAATACTTGTCTGAGATGGTCCAAATGTTGTTGATCTGATTTATAGAAAACAGTTAAATAATCCAGATATATAACAAAAAAGTCATGAATTTCTTTTGCAAATGCGATGTCCATTGCTCTTTGGAAGGTTGCTCCTGCATTTTTAAGTCCAAATGGCATTTTAACGTACTTGAATGTGCCCCATGGTGTTGTAAAAGCTGTTTTTTCCTGGTCATCAGGATGAACCAGAATCTGGTTGTATCCCGAAAACCCATCTAAAAGAGAAGTCCTAGAAGCACCTACTACCCTTTGTAAAATGTGATCGATTTTGGGCAAAGGGTAATTATCCTTCAAAGAAACCTTATTTACATTTCTTAAATCAACACATAATATGATCTCTCCAGTTTTCTTCCTGGTAGGGACTAAATTAGACACCCACTCTGAAAATATAATAGGAGCAATTATCCCTGCTTCATACATTCGTTTGATTTCTTTTTCAATTAAAGGCAACAGTACAGGGTTGATTCTTCTGATTTTCTGTTTAAATGGTTTCTGATTTTCTTTCAGAGGTATTGTATGCTGAATTATAGAGGTGTCATATGATTTCAAGTCTTCATAACTCCAGGCAAAGACATCCTGGAATTCTCTTATTAGTTCAACATATTTTAGTTTTTGATCAGGAGACAAAGATTTAGATAACTTTATCATTTTAGGATTTTCTTCAGTTCCCAAATTATATTCCTCAATATCTGCTTTCAAAGGTTCCATTTTGGGTTTCTTTGGAATATCGTTAGAATCGAAAAGATCTTCCAGAGGAGTTAATCCTTTAGGCAAATGATTATCTTTTAAATTAATGATCTCAGATTCTCCTTCTATAATCTCAACAACCTCCATTTGTTTAAGATCCTGCATTTATTTTTTGGTGAACTTTGTTGGATGAAGCATTTAAATTTCACTTTCTTCTGAAATGTCTGTTTCTTATTCATTTATTTGATCAGATTCAATGACTATATCTTCATCTATGTTATCATTAGAAAATTCATTCTCTAGGGTCAGGAAATTGTTAATCTGTCCATCACTTGCAAACACTTGCCAGTTCTTAAAATTTTCAGGTATGGCTGGTCTGTGTCTAATCTCAGATGTGAATTGATGATTAGGTTCGAATGGTAATTTACAAGTACTTGCAAACATTGATATACTATGGGCGTGCAAGTTCTGTTTTCTTTGGATTTTCACAAGTTGAGTTTGTAGAAAAGTATTGAGAATCTCTACAACTGTTCCTCTATATTCTCTCAGTCTGGGATTGTTTGTTAGAAAATTTCCTTTGATCTCTTGAATGATTAAATCATAATCGCCTATGACAGATACTCTAATTGCCCCTAATCTTTTAACAAGTTTAAGGCCTAGCAAAAGAGCTTCATATTCTACCATATTATTGGTGCACTTAAAGTTTAATCTGTAGGCATGGCATTCAGCATGATCATTTTCAAGGTTGTGTATCCAAACTCCAGCTCCTGCTCCTAATTTATTAACGGAACCATCAAATTCTAAATTCCAAAGAATTTCATGTTCATAATTGGTATCAGGAGTTTGAGGAACTTTCTTAACAATGAGATCTAGTTTTTTTCTTTCTTTTGGTTTTTCTTGGGTATCTGATGTTTCATTGTCCTCAGAGATTTCCTGGATTTGAACAATAGATTTTTCATTTGTAATTTCTTTTGGTTCTACTGCTGGAACTTCTAATTCATTGGGAGGATCAATTTCAGCATTGTAAAGAATAAATGAATCCATATCAGAGTGTACTGAGTAGATGGGGAAATTTTTAGGTTTCTCCTGACTACTGACTACATATTTCATTAAATTTTCTCTGTATAGTCTCTTAGGTTGGCCGAACACTGAAATAGTAGCATATGACATGTCCAATTGAAGAGATCCTTGAAGCTTTGTGCCCCAAGATCTAGATAATAACATGCCATATTTTGGAGGAATATCTGCTACTACTATGTCCATCAGAATTGTTTTGCAGGGTATTGAACCAGTGAAACACACAAATCTTTGATTAATCCTAAACATCTCACCTGATTTGAATCAAAAGAAAAGAGATGTTTATAAGTTCTAGTGATATATACGTTTAATTTCTCCATTACATACTTGGGCATTAGATTGTGAGATGCCCCAAAATCAAGCATGGAATTATGAAGTATTTTATCATGTATGTTTAAACTCACATAGAATGGAGGAGTTCCTCCACTTCCTGGTTTTCCATTTACTTTAGGGCTAAATAGTAATATGTGTTGGTCATCAAAAAAATTTACTGAGTCATCACTTCCAGTGATATTGAGTGATCTATTAATTTGACTTTGGTAGACATCATGTTTAGCTAATTCAGACAATGGAACAACTATTTTCAATTTGCTTACTTCAGATTCCAGATTTTGAGTTCTTGTATTTCGAAAAGTTGGATTATCTTTATCTTCTGTATTTTCGGTATTTTTCTCCCTCTCAGGAGTGGGGTTGTGGGCTGAAGTTGTTTCCGAATCAACTTCTGGAGGTTCCTCTACATTTCCTTTGGGAGGAAGAGTATTGGAAAGTTATCTGTTATTCAGTTGACTATCGGATACATCTTAAATAATTGGGTTAGTAGGAATAGGATCTGACCTAGAAAGAATATGTACAGGGGTAGTATTGGTTTTACCTTTTAGGGGATGTTTTGTCGCTTTCTGTTTACTCATTTCTGGGACATCAATTCTTCTGCTCCTCAAATTATATTTCTTATGGACTTCATAAATGGATATATCATACCCCTCCTTGAAGTCAAATGATTCTCCTGAATGAGTTTGGAATTGTTTAAGAATGTGAAATTCATGATCATCATAGGTCGAGAAAAATTTTGGTTCGTTCGTGCGTCCAATCAAGTTGTTTATTTGAGCATCTTTTGTTTGTTCATCAGAATTTGAGGCTTCAACATAATTTTCCTGGAATGGAGGCCTAACGTTTTGGTCAGCACCAGTTTTTCCAGCATTTTGGTTTTGGTTCTTTCTGAAATTTGGATTTCTCCCAGTATTTCTCGGTTGACCATCCCAAGGATATTTCCTTTCAATTGTTTCTACTCTATCTCCTAGCCTTTCCATTCCTTTAATAATAGCATCCAGTTTCTTTTCAAAAGCTGAGGTTTCTTCATTTAAAGGCATTCTCCTTTCACTTCTGGCTTTAGCTCGTCTAGCTATTAGGTTGGCTTCAACACTAACAGCTATACTTTGCATATCTTCTAAAGTTTGAGGAGATCTTTCCCTAAGATGATATGCCATATTAGAATCAAATTCATCAGGGAATTTGATTAATGCTGAATCTGGAGGAGGTCTAAGGTTTTGGGCAATATCATTGTAAACATCATTGAACCTGGTGTAGTAATCTTTCACAGTCTCTTGTGTTCCTCTCTTTAGATTTCCATAGTCTGATAATATTTGAAGAGGATATTTCTTCTTTTCCCATCTGTTTAAAAAAGTTCTATAAGGAGCTTGTAAGTCAGTGACACTGTTTGTAGGAAGGGCTCTAAACCAGGTTCTAACTTCTCCAGTAAGACTTTGAACAAATATTCTCATTCTCACATCGTCAGCATCTATTTCATAAATTTCAAAATAATCGGTCATCTTTTTAGTATGCTGTTGTGCAGTGTAGGTACTAGAACCATCGAAAGGAGTGATTTTACTTTGGTAGTCTTGGGGCATAGCCCCTATATTGGCTGGTAATACCAAAGGAGCATATTTTTTTGCCATTGTAGGAGGTAGAGATGAAATAACAGTTGAGGTTGGTCTGGGAGTGGTGGATGGAGGAGTAGAAGGGGTAGTTTGAGGTTGATATGTTTGAGGAAATGTTGATGAACTTGGAGAGGCTGAAGTGATCACAAAAGGATTTGGTGTTCCTTCAGAGGTAAGCTCAGATTGTACAGAGTTTCACAAATGTTTTTCAAGATGTGAAGTAACAAATTCAAATTGTAAATCTTCAATAAATACTAGGTCTTGAACCAAGTGGGACAACTCAGATTTAGAAAAGTTTACAAATAAAGAGGTTTCAAATTTCTCATCAAAAGGTTTGTCCTCAAGGTAAATCCACTTCACAGGACATGATATTGATTTATAGAGAGGCCGAGAACTAACAGAACTTTCTTGGCTCTCCTGTCTCCTAAGAATTCTGGGGATCAGATTCATATTTTCAAACACAGGCGGTGGATTTGGATCAGGATTAGCCCTAGTGTACTGAGTCCTTTCTGAAGCCAGGTTTCTAGGTGATTTTTTTTTTTTTTTTGGTTTTTTGTCTAAATGTAATGAACAATACAACTTCAATAATCTCTTTAAGAGGTTATTGGATTTAAATTTTCTTAAAGATTTATTTGACTAGAGGAACTGAACAAATGTTTCAAACCAAATGTTCAATTCATAAACTAGGCCGGAGATAGACTGAAGCATCATTCATTTACTTATGCAATTGGAGAGAAAAAGCAGTTCAAAGGCTACCCGGCTAACTTCAGGCTCCGTCTGTAGCTTATAAAGTAAAAAATAGTAACAATAAAATTATTCAGGTCCCGAGTGGATTCACCACTATGTTATCACTCAGATTTTCCTTGAAGTTGTTGGGAAGAGGAAAGGGGTTCGAGGTAACCACAAACCAACTTTTAGGTACATAATCTAGCCAATCTGTACCCAGAGAGGGCTCTCTCTATAGGTTTTAGCTTTGTTTTGAAAGATGATAGGCCAGTTATGAAATTCCAGGGATTTTGATTGTGTTTGGGTGATGAAATTCAATAGTAGAGGGGTAAGACTGAATAGTTTAGGCCATTGGGCTAATGGAGTCAAAGAAAAATGGCTTAGCTGGAATAAGTTTCTTAACAAGAGATGGTTTCACAGGGCAAGGTAATCAAATAAGGAACAATTTAATATCTAAGATGAATGGAATGGACTCGAAATGGGTGAAGGGCAACTAAGAATCCTTCAAAATATTTTAAAGAGGGAACTTGAATTATTATTAATAAAGATCAATTAAGAATTCTTTACTAAATAATCAAAATGAATAAACTAGAAAACATGAGCAATTAAGAATTCACTATTTAAACTAGTTCAGAAGAAAACATTAAGAATACCAACGATTGAAAACATATTGCACTTAAGCACTTTCTAAATTATTCCTTTTCATTTATCATTAAGATATGAAACACGGATGATATAATAAACAGGTATAAAACTCTAAAACATAAGAGATAGATGACTTATTGATCTGTTGTCTGACTCAAGAATCATGTAAAAAGTCCTTTGCATAAATTTCTTATCCAGCTAGCCATACGAAACTTGTCCAACAACACTTTATTCCAAAATAATCAATGTCACAACAAAGTATAAGAATACACCCCCCCAATACTCCAATTGAGGGAGTATTTATACAAAAAATTATAAAAAATATCTCATAACAAAGTGAGATATAATTTAGGATGAATCATGAATATTTTACAAGAAACTAGAGACAGATGGTCTCGTAGAGAAGAGAAAAGATAACCGATGTTGCACTATTCCCCTTTTTTATGAATGTGCTAGAGGCAGGCCCTATGGTTTGGCTTGCTGCTGTCCTCTTTAGTAACTCTGTGCTGGCTGCTCTGTTTTACTGATAGTATTTACCTATACTGATACACTTTGACCTGTTTGATCTTTGTTTATCCTTTTTATCATGACTTACTGTAGTAAATAATCAAATTTCATGCAAGGATAATTTTTACAAAAATTCTATCATCTCTTCCCACCATTATGCTTCTGGTATTCTGGTTCTTTGAAGCTTCCTCAGAGTCTCATCAGTCTCTTTATATCTAAAGAATGTAGGCTTAATTGGGAATAAGTGCTTTACCTTCTGTTCTGGCAACATGAAAGTTTGGAAGAGGCGATTCGACTCTTCTTGGGACAAATTGGTAGATTTTTCAAGTAAATCTCCCATGGAAAGGGGAGTCAGGGCTTGACCAGGATGAAACTATAACATTTCATTGATAAATTGAGTAGTTATTGGGAAAGGACGGTTTGACTCGAGGACATGACTGCTCATTGATTGGGATCATAATTTTCATGGGAGTGATAGATTATTTTAGGAAAAATATGGACTGAGGGTAAAAGATACATAAGAAGATGGGATTCCCACAGCCCAAAAATATCAGAGCCATTTAGGTAAATATCTCGGCATTGGAAAAAATTTCTGAGAGGATTTTCACTAAGGATGAGGTCTTTAACTTGGAAGTCCCTATTGGTTAGGGGCAGATAGTCTAAATATTTATGAGGGGCATTTAGAGGTGCAACATTCAAAGCCACAGGAATCTCCATTTCTGGTTATTGTGGGTTCAGAAAGGAATTCAGGTTTTGATGGAAAAAATGGGCACAATCACAGGTTTGGGAGCTTAGGAGTGAAACAAAGACTAAATTGAACTGTGTTTTAGTCTTTTCCTGTGGAATTAAATAAAAGACCAAGAATTTGCAAGGTTTAATGGGAATTTGGATAAATACCTATTTTCCGGGAAATGAACAGTGACGAAAACAGGTGTAGGCAACGACGGATGGGTTCTGGATTGTTCGTCCGCAAATTTTCTCAGCAAGGTGGCAGTCGGTAGTCTTCAACAGTTGGTTTTGAAGTTTTTGCATGGGACACTGGCCGCTGCATGGGATAGTGAAAATGACATGCGTTGGTTTATTTTAATCGCAAATTCAAAGGTTGGTGGGATATTATTTTATTTTTTAAGTGGATGACGCAAGCAGGAAAGGTTGTTTTTTCAGAGGCAGAAAGGCGGCAAGTGGTATACATCGCACTGCTTTTGGGGACGAGTGGTTTTCAGTGGAGGGCTAGAGATTCCATAGAAATCACGACACGTGGCGAGGCACTGTTTGGGAAACTGCTTGGACATCACGCATTATCATTCGGATGTGGGGCCGCAGTGATATGGATGACAGTCGTTGATCTTGGACCGGTTGATCCAACGTCGGTCGGGAAGGTGAGATGATGGGGAAATAGCAGGGGGGGCCCAATACAATTGAATATGATTTAATCACATCGGGGGGAATTTGATTGGTGTGGTAGGTTATTAATTAACGATGAGGGTTAATTAATCCCTTTTTTATACGGTGGGGAGACAAGCTCTTAATTAGTTACAAATTTAACTAATTAATCACAATTAATGTATTTTTATGGTTATATTTCAACCAAAGGGGCGGGATATATAATATTTGGGAATTTTATATAGTTAAAATAATACGGGAATGGGTGGATTTGTAAAGGGATTTAAATAATAAAGTTAGAAATTAATATGAAAATAAATGGAAGCACTAAGTGTAAAAACATTAGGTTTATGTATTTAACTTATGCTTGAATGAAAAAAGGGTTTTTATGAGATATTGTGAAATTTCCCTAAGTGAAATAGGATTTTACTTAGGAAAATATTTTTTGGAAGTGAATGAATGATTTATGAATGGTTTTAAGTACTTAGGCCTTTTCAATTATTCGGCTGAGGGTCTGGTCCCTCAAGTCAAGGAAATGCCTTGAGCCCCTCTAATTTTCAAATGCCTTAGTACTTAGGGGAAATTAGTGAAATTTTTAGGGAAAAATGAGAAGGGAGGTTAATAATTTGACTTTGTTTTGCTTGAAATTATTCCAGTGTAGTGTTTTCCTTGCACTTGTGATGAAAGTAAAGATTTAACACATCTAGAGTCATTATCCATCGCATGTAATTTTGCAACAACATCTACCTACCCTACCTACTTTAACCTACCATTTTTTCTTCTTTATTAGGGTGCACTTAGACTGGCAAACCCTTATCACACTTTTTTTCTTTTACATGTACAAATATATCTAAGTCTAACCTTATTACATCCAAGGGCTCATATTAAACTGTTGAGCTCCTTTTATTTACTCTACCTATTTACTTATCTGCCAAGATTAAACAGTTTGGTCTGATTTTATTCTCTATTTCTAAAACATAAAATTGAAAGATGAACTAGCCAAGCTTAAACTGTTTGAATATTCATCAATTGTGGCATAAGATACAAGTTGCACACAATTTGTTTATTTACGTAAGTTTAAAAAGTAGTGGCATTTAGACTTGCGCACTTTCCTTAGCCTTTCTTTTGGTGGGGTTCATTTTCTTTTACTTTTTTTTGGCCATTTTTATTTTTTTCACCCTTTGATTTTTCTTTTAGGGTATACCCTCTTTACTTTTTTTAAATTTTTTGATTTTTTTGACAATATGGAAAAGCTTTGCAACAAAAAAAGGTATGAACATATTACATAGCCCATCAAGTCAATCATGATATATGACACCTATTGGTATAGGAGTCTAACACCTTCATTCTAGGTTATTCTAATGATGAGTTCACTGATGAATCAATTCTAGGTTTCCTTTCTACTTTATCACCAGGGAAACCTCCAACAATGATATTTATTTTTTCCAGATTCATTGCTGACAATATGCACTATCAGTTGACCAAGTTGCCTGAAGAAGGAGTGTTTAGAGATTCATCATATATATTTCACCTCCTCCTATTTTTCCAAGTAGAAAAGTTTCCAGTTGCATTACAGAAAATGGATGTCGAAGGAAATCCTCTCTCAGTAGTACTTTGGACTTCATTTCTCAGAAAAGATGGAAGTGAATTCAACTATAAGGATTTCACTGATTTTTTTTCCAGACAAGCCATGAGTTTGTTGTGAAAAACAAAACAACCAAGAATTAGTGAGGAAATAAAAAGAATTCTATAGTTATATGAACACTGTAAAGTAGGTGACTGGTATCTATTTTAAAATCATGCAGAACTAAGGATATTTGGAGAAAACCTGGCCCCTTATAAACTGCCCAAATTTCTAACCATCAGGTTTTTTGCTTTGGAATACTTGAGGCATGTCCTAAATGCAGATGCTATAAAATTTAAGGCTACCAATAAAAAGACACAGTTTAAAATGAAGAATCAGATAGGTCCCTTCATAGTAAACAATAGGGATGCCTTAAAGGAAATAGTCATGAAATTATCAGAGTTAAATTTCCAAGAAAGTTTTTATTGGAACTATGATCCACAAGGAATTCTAAGTAACATAAGGTTCAAATGTAAATTGACACCATTCATACATGAGTGTAAACTAGAAATTGAGAAATTTGAAAATCAAACGGAATGGGTAGAAAATACATTGATTGATCCTACTGCCAATACAAAGAAGGAGAGATAGTCAAATAATTCACAGGAAATAACAGTCACTAAGCAGACATAAGCTTCAAACAAAAGGACCAGAAATGAAGAAGGCTATTCAATAGAATCCATTGCAGAAAATGATTCAAGATTATTTACAACAAAAGGGAAAAAATGACTGCTGCTGAGAAAGAAAAGATAATAGAAATAGATGGCACTGATGATCAAGAAACCAATAATGATCAACAGACTGATGATGAATCCACTATAATTGTGAAGGAGACTCTAGCAGAAATTCAGAAAGAGCAGGTGCTAACACATGAACAGGACAGAGAAATGGTGGAAAAGCAGGTGAATTTAGAAGCTCCCTCCTCTTCCAAAGTAACAGAGGGAACAGAATCTGACATTCAGAAAAAATACAAGCAGATGAAAGAGAAAAATGAGGAGATTAAAAATGAAGTTTATTCCCAATTTCTCAAATAAAATCCAAGGAATAAATACAGGTTGTTGACAGCTTTTGACTACTCCACTAATAACATGATCATGTCATTCCTTAAAACAACAGTTGCAGATCCAAAATTAGTTTCAGATTACACCAAAACAGATGTAGAAGTGGATGCAGATACAATACATGAATTGGATAAAATATAATTGCATAGAAGCACCACATAAATGCTTTATTCTAAAGTAGTAACCAAAACTATGAGTAAAACTATGCTGCAAAAAACTGTGTCTAACTTGCAAGATCACATGAGTCTATACAAAGCCTCTTTACATGCTAAGGACCTAAGGATCAAATCCTTGGAAGACTTGGTTATACAGACTGGAGTAGATCCTTCAAACATTCAGGTTGCTCAAACACTCATAAAGCAAAAGAATGAAGACATTGCAGCCTTAAGGACGCAATTGAAACTTCCACAGAATGAACATCCACAAGCCAAGGAAATCCTACAGCAGCAAAAAGAAAAGGATGAGATGATGCAGTTAGTACTGAAAATGACCGCTCAAATCAAAGATATGGAGAATTAGATAGAAACCCTCATAAAATAAAAAGAAACATTGAAAGAAACAAATATTTCTCCTAATCCTACAGTCATTCCAATGGTGAGTACATCTGTTCCTTCTACACTGGCAGAGCACTTGGAACCAAAAAGAGTACTGGCAACTGCAGTGTCAGTACAATCTATAGATACCTCAACCACAAAATCATCAACAACATAGGTACAACAGACATAGTTAAATATTTGGAAGAAATGTCCCTTAAGAATAATGAGATCAATAATTTAAAGAAAGAAAATAAAGATCTCGAATCCTCATACAAGAATTCTTTAACCACATCTAAGGGACATGAATAGAGAGCAAAGGCCTTAGAAGAACAAGTGAAGAGTTTAGAGAAAGAAGTAAACTTCAGTGAACAGGTAGCATACATCAAAAACTACCTATGGAATAATATAATTCAAGATATTCATTTACAGTGGCCCTAAATATAGATTATCTATGAACAAAGAGATTTATTGCAAGCAGCACTGGAAAAAATTTAGAAAACTAAAATAGAGCTTGCAGATAAATCTTCACAAGCTATAAGGCTTATTGGATTCTTGAACAGCAAGAATAGAGTTGAATTGGAGGCATTAAAAATTCATGACAGGACTGAAACAATTTTGCAAATCAGGAAAGTCCTAAGGAAAAGAAATATCATGAACAACTTAGAAGAAAAATGTGAAGCCATGAATTTATCAATCAAAAAATTCATGACCAAATACACAATGCTAAGCCAAGTAGGTCTTCTAGATATCCACTGTTTCCATGAAAATTTAATGGTCCAGACTGATTATGACAAAAATATCGAAGCACATGTCGAAGAATAGGTGAATAAACATTTACCACAAGGTTCTCCAACTAGTTAGGTGGTTTTACAATATTTTGAATATTTTTTCTTTTTACAGAATGAGATCAAACATATGTTTGTTATAAAACCAATATTTGCAAAATACACTGATGCTGATGAGAGTTACAGGAAGTTGAAAGGTATAAAAATACCCACTGCAGAGCAGTGGTAGGGATTTACTGACTAGATATAATAGCATGCAGACAGAGAAGAACAAGTGCAGTCGGGTTTTTCCATTTTTACAGTTATCAATGGGTAAATATTGCAGTAAAAGTGTATCAGGTGAATAAGAAGAGTCAAAGAGTATCCAAGAATAAAACATTCAACTCAATTTTTATTGTTGTAATTATTCATTTTACAGCAGTAGAGTAATAAATGGACAGCATAAAAGAGCATCAGAAGTGAAGCACAGGTTGAAGAGTATAATTAGAAAGATTGTCTTCCAAGCTATCTTTTAAAAAGAAATTTTTCCAAGTGCCAGCAAGCATATACAACACAACAACAAATCAATTTTTATAAGATCAATTAGTCCTATTTTTTCTTAATAAGAGGACAACTTTCCAATTTGTTTTGTAGCTGTCCCTCTTTTATGTAATAATATTTATTTTCTCCTAGAGATATTCCTACATGTCTCTTAGATATTTTGTAATAATTTTGTATAAATACTTCACTCTTTGAAGTATTTTGGGTGGAATAAAATTTTTTAAGACTACTATAGAAATTTTTATTGAATAAATTGGGAGTTTGTGTGAGTTGATTTGTAAAGTAGCAGTCTGGAACTAAGTCAAACAGACATCATAACTCAGGATTCTTGTGATGATCAGATAAGTTAAGTATTTTCCTGTTTTCACTGTTTATCTTTCTAAGTTCCATACATACATTTACATTTTTTCTGTCTTAAATTATTGACTAGGAAAGTTTATACAACATTAGTGTCAAAAGCTCCCTGTTTTTTACTAGTTATTCATTGATATGTTTTATGCTGATATCCGAACTTAAGAATACTTAACTACTCTTAGTACCTTTTGACCCCTTTCTTTCATCTTCTTTTCTGTAACTTAAGGATCCTTCATTTCCATTTTGTTCAGATCTTACCATTTCCTCAAAAATCCTATTTCCAAACCGTTTTAAGGTCATCTATCCTTCCCTTAGTACATTTTCTCTTTTGACCTTATTTCGCAGATCTGCTTGCCAATAAATTGACTCCATAGCCCAATGGTCTAGTAGATGCCTATGTGGTTTACCTTGAAGTAGCTTTTATTCCCACAAAACATTCAAACCAAACCAATTGTCCAATCATAACTAGCCTAATATCTTATAACAAAATCAAGCTAAATCTTGAGGAGAGATCCCTCTCGGGAATTTAGGAAGGCTAGATCTTGAATTTAAAAATTAGGTTTTTGGTTACCCTTGGTTTTCTTCAACTATAAATCCTCATCCCACAACCTAAGAATTACTAGGGTGATAACGTACTGGCGACCATACTGGGGAACTAACCACTCTCCAGTTTTAAATTTAATATTGAAGGAAGATTTTAAAATCTATATTTTATACTTTAAGATTAACTTTAAAGGTTGTGGGTATTAATAAATAAACATTCTGGCTTCTAGGAAAACCTACTATACCAGGTCTAATGCAGATCCTAAACCTGCTGTAATAGTAGATAACCCAAAACAGATCGGTAAAAAAAAAAGAAAAAAAAAGTGATAGTTTAGAAGCTGAAGTGCACTTGAGAAAAGCTAATTCCTTAGCCAAAGAATTAGTGAGTTTAACCGATATTGAATTTGATTTCAAGTTTGAAAATTCATTATTTAGAAATAAATATGAAACTGATTCAAAGGAAACTGTTATAGATCCTGTTTTTACTTCGTTTGTGAATGAGAAACAGAAAATTATTTCAGCATCAATAAAATCAGACAAATATGAAATTCAAAATCTAGTAGAAAGGGTCAATGTTACATGAATTAAAGACATTGATGAAGCTATTAAATCAGCCAATTTTTTGTCTCAATTTAAGCCTCTATTTTCTCAATTATACACTACAGTTTTTCCAGCAGCAGATTCAACTCTGTACGCTACCACTTCATTATAGATTCCACTGTCAGTTCACCCACAGAACCTGTTAGTCCTGAGTTGCCTTTGCAGCCTAGGATCATATATTCATCATACCCTCAAGCCACTACAAGTTCATCCACAAAACCATTTATTCCTGAGTTGCCTTTGTAGCCCAGGATAGTTTTTCCATCATTCACTCAGCCCATTGCATCCACCAATTTTATAAGCACTACATTTTTTCCATCTAGTTCTATACATATATCAACATATTTTCCAAGTTCTTCAAATCCAGCTTTCAGCACATCAACCATCATATCCAACACTGTTCCTATAGTCACTGTTATACCTCCTAGTTCAGGAAAACTTCAAATCATGGCTGCAAGATATGATCCTCTAGTTTTACCCCAAAACCTCCATGACATGCCCCAAAATCACCAAAAGGATATCCCATTGTTTGATAATTTTTCACCTTTTACTGCACAACAACATATCACTATAATGAACGACTTTTGTGAAATTTATGAGATAGATGATTCTGATGTCCGAATGAGGTTGTTTGCTCAAAGCTTAACTAGAGAAGTTAAAACATGGTTTAGAAATTTAGGTGTTGGTAGTATAGAAGATTTAACTGCATTTCAAAGAGCTTTCCTAAATAAATGGGAAAATAAAAAGAATCCCCTGCAAATTTTATCTTATTTTGATGCTGTTAAAATAGCTCCTAATGAGTCTGTCCAAGATTATTGCACCAGATATAACATTGTTTATAATGCCATCCCTGTTGATCTTAAACCTACTCCCTATTCAATACTTATAAAATTTCTTGATGGATTTGATCTAGACATGGCATATCAATTAAGAGAAAGAAATGCTGAAACTTTAGAACAGATACAACTAGATGTTGTTGGTGTAGAAATAAATATCCTAGCCAAAAAATATAGACTCAGAAATGAAAGGAGAGTCACCATGAAAAAAGATAATTCAAGCTTAGATGTTAAATTTGATCTTGTTGCCAAAACTTTAGAAATAGTAGTGGAGATATTAGACCACATTGAGAAAAAACCGCAATGGGATAACCAACCCCAAATCAGAAATCCCAACTACAGAAAAAACAACAATCTAGGAAAAGGTAAAGAACTTTCCCCAGATCAGAAAATTAGGCCCCCTTTTCAAGAGAACTACATTGAAATTTCTCAAAACAATGTTGAGGATGAGGAAGACATCAACATAGTTAAGGGCATAGATGAGAGTAATACAATTTTCCTCACTCAGGAGGATCAAGAAATCTTTGAGCTTCAACAGTTCAAAGTAGAATCTAGTGAATCCTTGGACTATAAACAAGGTTATGACTTCACAATAAGTGCAATTCACAACCAGTATAACCTTAGGAGCAAGAAAGCAAATGAGCCTTTTACTAAAAACAATGCTCCAACTCAACAAAATCAAAACATAAAAAATGCAGAGGCTCCCAAAACAAAAATTTTGCAAATTCTTCCAAGAGAAAACAAGAAAAGTTCAAACCCACCCAGTCCTAAAAAACAGTCTAGTCCAAAGATTCTTGATATCACTGATGAGGTGGCCTAATCCTCCAAAGATGCCCAAAAGGATAATATTAGAAAGGCCACTAATTTAGCGAAAACAACAGTTACTGATCCAAAAAAGAATCCACCTGACTCTAGATCATTAAATCCTAAATCTTCTACTGGAAATTCCATATCTGACAAAGCATCTGCTGCCACTCAAACTGTTCCTGAAAAGTAATCAAAGACAGTAGAAATCATGAAGCTCAAAAAGAGGATAAAATAAAAACTAAAGGTAAAGTTAAAACTGCTGAAACTCAATAAAAATCCACTTAGTTAACAATCACAAAGGATGAACTTCTGAAAATTAGTAAATATCAACCAACATTCAACATTCAAGCTGAAATATCGAAGTTGAAAATACCAATTCCTTTAAAATAATTAGTAAAGAATGACTTGTATAAATCAACAATCAATGAAACTTTAAACATGAATGATGGTGAGGATTCGATTAATCTAAATGATGATCAAACCGAATTGATTTTTGGTCCTGATGTGAATGGTACACATGCTGACGGAGAAATCCCTCCTTTTTACATTAGTCTCATAATTCACGATCAGATATTACACAATGCAATGTTAGACTCAGGAGCTTCCCACAACTTAATGCCAAAATCCATTATGGAAACTGTGAATCTAGAAATAAATAGGACATATAAAGACTTGTTCTCATTTGATTCCTCTAAAGTTAAATGCATTGGATTAATAAAATATTTGTGTGGCAATTTAGTTCAACACCCAGGTAAAAGTATGATCATGGATATTGTAGTAGCTGACATCCCACCTAAGTATGGTATGCTTCTTTCTCGCTCATGGGGAGCTAAGCTACAGGGATCTCTACAACTAGACATGATTTTTGCTACTATCACAATATATGGATAACCCAAAAAACTTTACAGAGAAACTCTGATGAAATACATGGTCAGTAATGCAGTAAGGTCCATAAATTATCCCATCTATTCAACCCCAACTGACCTTGACTCTTTCATTTTATGAAACTTTGATAGTAATGATATCCAAACTGAATTGATTAACAGAAAACCTGAACCAAACAATGACAATATCTTTCATGAAGCCCTTTGGCATTTAGATTTTGATGGCTCATTGAATAAGACAGGGGTAGGAGCTGAGTATGGATCACAAACATGAAAACTAGTCATTCAGAATGACATGCCTTTAGACTCAACTTTAAATGCACCAACAACATGGTAGAGTATGAGGCATTTATCTTAGGCCTCCAAATTATCAGGAATTTAGGAGGTAAGAGAATTTTGATCATGGGTGATTTAGAATTAGTCATTAAGAAAATAAACGGTGAATATTTTTTTCATAATCCTAGATTAGCCAGATATAGAGATGAAACAACTGACTTGGTTGATGATTTACTAGAGTCTAAATTTGCTATTATTCCCAGAAATCAAAATGTGCAAGCACATTGTCTAGCAGCATTTGCTAGCACTTGTAATTTTCCTTTTCAAACAACACATAGATATACTGCTGAAGTAAAATACAACCCCATTGTTCCCGACAATGTTAAATACTGGCAGATTTTTTTTGAAGATGAACAGATTTTCAATTTTTTGAACAGCAGGGAAGAATTCGAAAACTATAAGATAGACACTGATGATAGTCTAGATTTAGAATGTAATGTAGATGATAATTTTAACTGTGAGATCAATAGTGTAGATGTACATAAATATAAAAAACCAACTGTATTTACTCAATCAGATATATATGACTTGGAAAAAATAGACATAGAATAAATGATGGAAGATGAACCAGATTTCATAGATTTAAAACATAACATTTTACGTAGAGGTCTGACTCCCTTATAAGACTTGTTTGATTCCAATTATGTTCCCAAAAGGCCAAAAATGGAACTAGTCAAGTCTGATATTGAAGAATGTAACATAGGAACAAATGAAAAACCAAAATTGATCAAATTGTCAAAATCCTTACCATCAGAGTAAAAGGTTAAATATATAGAACTTTTGAAAGAATACCAGGATGTTTTTGCATTGGGTTACGAAGATATAAAAACTTACAACAAAGAAATAATTCAACATAAGATTCCTTTGAAAGAAAATAAAAAACCTTTTCAACAAAAATTAAGAAGGATTAATCCAATTTTGTTACCTTTAATCGAAAAGGAGGTTAAAATAATGTTTGATGCACAAATAATTGCACCAGTCAGGTATTCTGATTGGATTTATAACTTAGTGCCTGCAAGAAAGAAAACAGGAGAAATTCAACTGTGTATAGACTTTAGAAATCTCAATAAAGCGTCTTTGAAAGACAATTACCCCTTGCCTAAAATGGACCATATTTTTCAGAGGGTTGTAGGTTCTTCAAGGATTTCCTTATTAGATAGTTTCTCTAGTTATAACCAAATTCTAGTTCATAAAGATGATCAAACTAAAACTGCCTTTACTACTCCTTGGAGCACTTTCATGTATGTGAAAATTCCTTTTGGTTTGAAAAATGCAGGAGCTACCTTTCAGAGAGCCATGGATATTTCCTTTGCCAAGGAAATCCATGAATTTTTAGTTATCTATCTTGATGATTTTACTATCTTTTCAAAAAAAAATGATGAACACTTAGATCACCTCAGACAAGTCTTTATCAAGTGTAGAAAATATGGTATATCCTTAAATCCTAAAAAGAGTCTTTTCAGACTAGAAGAAGGAAAAATGTTAGGACAAAAAATCTCCAAGGAAGGCATTAGAATAGACCCTAAAATAATTGATGCCATTTTGAACATTTAACCACCAATAAAAATTAAACAACTTCAAGCATTCTTGGGTAAAATCATTTTTTTGAGAAGATTCATCTGTAATCTAGCTGAAATCATAAAAGAACTCAACAATATGCTTAAAAAGAACTCTGCAATAAAATGGAATTTTAAAGCCAAAAAATCTTTTGAATCCATAAAACAGGCCTTGACAAAAGCACGAGTCTTAATCAACCCAGATTATACAAAGGATTTCATAATCTTTTCATTTGCCTCAGAACATACCATAGCTGCAGTTCTACTGTAGAGAAAAAATTAAGGTTTTGAACAGCCAATTGCCTTTTTTATTAAATCACTTAGAGATGCGCCTCTGAAGTACAATATAATGGAAAAACAAGATTTAGCCTTGGTCAAAGCTCTAAAATATTTCAGAGTCTACATACTCCATTCCCATATCATTGCATATGTCCCCATTGTTGTATTCAAAGATATTTTAACACAAGAAGGATCTGATGGTAGGAGAGGAAAGTGGATTGCTACTATCCTTGAGTATGATATGGAAATTAAACCAATAAAGCTCATTAAAGGACAGGGTTTTTCCAGATTGATGGCTGAATCTAATTGTAATGCTCTAGACATAAATTTCATTGCACAAATAGATGACCAGGAAGATATGGTGACTCCATTGATCAGTGATGCCTATCTAGACTCACCAGGTACTCTGATATTATCTTTGTACTCATAAATTTATAGGCTTCTCATGGATTAACTAAAACCAAAGTAAGATTGATCAAACTAAAAGAAATGAGGTTTTTCATATTAAATAATGCACTTTATTGGAAAGAAAGTAGTGGGATTTTACTAAATTGTTTATTAAAATCATAGGCTGACAAAATTCTCGAGGAATTTCATGCAGGTGACTGTGGAGGCCACTTATACTAGAAGAGTACAATAGAAAAAATATGGAGAGACGGTTTCTACTGGCCAAATTTATTTTTTGATGTAAAGAAATTTGTTACCTCCTATCACAAATGTCAATTTTTTTAAGGGAAAAAAAAAATATTGCCCTTACCTCTTAAGCCTATATCTACTAAAAATCCATTTCAACAATGGGGGTTAGACTTCATTGGTGAAATCTACCCTCCATCCTCAGGCCAACATAAATGGATTTTAACTGCTACAGATTATTTTACCAAGTGGATAGAAGTTGTTCCCACTAGGCAAGCCACTGATTTAGTTATAATCTCATTTATAGAAAGTAATATTTTGTCAAGATTTGGATGCCCACATAAAATTATTACTGATAATGTAGCTTCATTCAAATCAAAGAAAATAATTTCTTTCTGTCACAAATAGCATATCACCTTGGGACATTCTACTGCTTATTATCCCCAGGGTAATGGTTTAGCTGAATCTTCAAACAAAAGCTTAGTCAATATCCTTAAAAAAATACTTCAAGATAACAAAAATACCTGGAACAAAAAGCTAGTCTACGCCTTATGGGCTGATAGACTTACCACTAAGAAGTCTATTGGAACTTCACCTTATCAATTTTTTATGGAATGGATGCCATTTTCCCCTTTTCCTTGGGTGTACCAGTCAAGAATATCATTCAGGAATCACAGGTGGAAACAAATGATATTCAACAAAGAATTAAGGAAACCATACATCTCCAACAAAAAATGGAAGAAGTTTATAAAAGATCACAAGTTTTACATGATAAATTTTTGCATAAATCAGAGGACAATTACAGGATCATCAAGGTTAAAGTTGAAGGTTACTGATATCAAAGTTCTTGACATTTCACCAAGAAATTCCATCCCCAAGTGAAGCCGATGTTAGCAACCTATAAATATAGGATTCATAATTTTGACTTGAATGATGATAATTGTGTAAATATGTACATGCTTTTCTTTCTGCAAGTTGTTTTCCCATATTCTGTAAAAAATAAAAAAAATCAAAAAGAGGGTGAAAGTCCTAAAAGAAAAATCAAAGGCCTTAGAAAAATAATATACCCCAAAAGGAAAAAGATGAATAAAACATGGAAGTGTGTAAGTCTAACTACCTTTACTTTTTGTAGTTGATTATGGCAGAGTGTCAATAAATTCCATAATCCATGATGAGTTGAACAACTTAATCTTCACTTATCATGTTTCAATTTTACTTGTTTTAGATAGAGAATGAAGAACTATCATACAGTTTAATCATGAAAATTCAATAGTTAGGTAGAGAATAAAAGAATCCAATAGTTTAATCTGGATTCTTGGATGAAATAAGTTTATAATTAGATAGTTTTACTACTTTCAAAAGAATAAAATGTTGTAAGGTTGCTAGCTCAAATGCACCTGATCAAAATAGAAGAAAAAATGTTAGAAGATATGATTGGGTAGGTAGAATAAGGCAGGAAATCCCTTGTAAATATATTTTACTACGCTACAATAACTAATTTCCCCTCCCCATAGCTATTTGACATTCTAGACTATCAGTCAAAGAGGCTCAGGGCATTTCCCTGACTTCTGTTGGGACCGGACCCAAGGCTCAATGACTGACTAGTCGAAAGTGTTAAGTTTCAATATTAATCCCAAAAATCACATCATTTTCCTTTCATGCATTCATTACTATGAAAAATCATAAGTAAAGATCCAATTTTTACTTAATGATGCTCAAAACCTCACTTGATTAACTTCCTAGATCTCATGAAGCATAAAGCCTAAAAAAATATATACTAAGTAAAACTGAGTGAGTTTTGAAAATGAAACTTTACTCTAATTTTCACTTTCCTTAGTTTTATTTATGAATTTTTGAGTATTCATTGTCTATTTTCATATTAACACCTAACTTATTTTATTAACTCCTTATAGAAAGTCCTAGTCCTATTAATATAAATCCTTTTTCTTAATTATCCCAAAAAACCTGTTATTATAAGATTTTTATGTAAAAGTTATTTTTCAAATGTTTAAATTAAATCCTGAAACTAACCCTTTGACATAAAAATTATCCATAATGAAATATCTCGATCCCCTATAGTTTTGGACCTTCAAATAATCTAAAACTATATAATAAAATAAAAATATCAAAAAACAATTTTCATACATATCTTGCACGTTTGAAAAACATTATCCTGCTTATTTCATTATATCCTAAGTATTTTATAAAGGATTTAAGGCTTAAAACCTTTGTAAATACTCTTACCATTTTCCCGTCCCTCTACAAGCTTCACCCAAGGTTAAAGTTTGACCTTACCCCTCTTTCCCGTTATATGCACCTTCACAAAAGTCTAAACCTTGGTTAAAAGTTCCTATTAACCCACCCCATTCACTTTACCCTATAAACCCCTTTTATGTGTAACCCAGTGCCCACGCATTCCTCCATCTCCCTCCAATCATATTTATATTCCTAATCCAATGGTCCACACTCAGCACGATGAACCAGCCTCATGCCCCACCATTCTTTGTCACCTTAAGCCGTGACCGTTGATCAAATAAAATCAACGGACCATCTTAAATACCGATCCCACCTTACTTTTTCTTACAACTCCCTAAGACATCCTGACCATTCGCATCGTCCATCTTAATCCGACGGTACATGTTCCATATCGTGTGCCAAAACTGATCAATTGAAGTTTGATGAAATTCACGCGATAAAATTAGTTTCATTAAACCACCCATCGCTACGTGTCCAAATTCTATTCGATCATGTTCATATTGGCCAAAAAACTTACCGTCTAAAAGTAATGTGATAACCATCGATGGTTTTCGCATTTAAAGCAAAACCGCCTCCTGCCATTGACTGTGACCTGCAATAAATGATACATATTGTAACAAATATCTAAGGTTTTACCTTAAGTTATCATCATTTTATGTATTGCTAACCCCTCGCCTATTATGATAAATGCACCCAGACTCTGTTTTTACCTTTGCTAGTCAATTTTTCCCCCTGAAGCAAAATTTCACCATAGATATTGTATTTAGAAAAATCCTGACTCTTCCCACTGAGCCACAGTGACCAGTTTGAAGATTGATACAACCTGAAACCCTTCTCGACCACCAAAACACCTCCATAAGGTATTTCTCAGTGTTCTAAACCATCAAGTTTGCAAATTTAAAGCAAAATTAAAGAAATTTGACTGTAGAAACAGAAAATTGCCAATCTGAGAATGCCCAAACCTTGAAAAAATAGGGCAAACCCTATCAAATTTTCCTCTGAGTTTTCCATTTCCATAAAATCTCAGTTTTTAAGCATTTTCCATCCATCAAAAGACAATTTCCACGATTCAAAAGTTTTAAAAACACACTGAGAGCCATTAAATCCCTTTTTAGTCCTCTACATCTAGAAAACCTATTTTTTCTACCCCAAAACCCTTGCCCAGTTTTCCAAAATTCTCCTAGATATGCTCAATTAGCCTTTATTTTCAAATTAACTAAGCAAACAGATTAATCTTGCTTAGCTTTCACCAGAATGACAAGAAAACAGATAACCCCTAAAACTGGAGGTCCAAAAGCCCAAAAATCTACCTCAAGCAAGCTTCCACTTCCTCAACCTTCAAAGATAAATAAGCCTACCCCAGCGTTAACAGTAGATTCAACTGAAGTATTTAGACCTCTCCAAGCACCTACTACTACTAAAGAAATTAGTTCCTTAATTGATCTAGATTACAAGATTAATGATGCAGCATTAGAATTCAATATGCTTGAAGTCCATAACTAGTGTTGTGAGAAATTTGTGAAGAAAATTGAAAATGACATACCTATATGGGAGTCAAATTTTCCTATGTAAGTGGTCCCAATCACTCATCCAGCTCAAGACCTAATTAGAATATGCCAATAACATTATGTCCCTGACCAGAGATGTATTGTAAACAAGGATAGGGAAGTTCTATTTTCTATAACAGTAGAATCCATTAATGAGATACTCCAGCTTAAACATGATCCTTCAGTAGTCTCTTTATCCATTTAAGATTTGAATCAACTGTATTTAGGTTTGGATTTCCCTAGGAATTTTATGGTTCTTCAAAACTTCATGCCTAATCATGTTTATTTCCCAAAATTAAATCCACCCTATTCCACCTCTGATTTTCGTTAATCTTATAGAAAAATCATCTCTATGCTTTCCTTCATTCTAGGTTATTCTAATGATGAGTTCATTGATGCATCAATTCTAGGTTTCCTTTCTACTTTATCCCCAGGGCAACCTCCTGCAATGATATTTAATTTTGCTAGATTCATTGCTGACAATATGCACTATCAGTTGACCAAGTTTCGTGAAGAAGGAGTTTTTAGATATTCATCATATCTATTTCACCTCTTCCTATTTTTCCAAGTAGAAAATTTTCCAGTTGCATTACATAAAATGGATGTCGAAGGCAATCCTCTCTCAGTAGTACTTTGGACTTCATTGCTCAGAAAAGATGGAAGTGAATTCAACTATAAGGATTTCACTGATTTGTTTGTTAGACCAGCCATGATTTCATTGTGCAAAGCAGAACAACCAAGAATCAATGAGGAAATAAAAATAATTCTACAGCTATTTGAACATTGTAAATTAGGTGACGGGTACCTATATGAAAATCATATATAACTAAGGATATTTGGATCAAACCTGGCCCCTTATAAACTGCCCAAATTTCTAACCATCAGGGTTTTTGCTTTGGAATATTTGAGGCAAGTCCTAAATGCAGATGCTATAAAATTTAAGGCTACCAATAAAAAGACACATTTTAAACTAAAAAATCAGATAGGTTCCTTCATAGTAAACAACAGGGATGCCTTAAAATAAATAGTCATTAAATTATCAGAGTTAAATTTCCAAGAAAGTTTTTATTGGAACTATGATCCACAAGGCATTCTAAGTAACATAAGGATCAAATGTAAATTAACACCATTCATACATGAGTCTGAACCAGAAATTGAGAAATTTGCAAATCAAATGGAATGGGTAGAAAATACATTGATTGATCCTACTGCCAATATAGAGAAGGAGAGACAGATAGATAATTCACAGGAAATAATAGTCACTAAGCAGACATGAGCTTCAAACAAAAGGACCAGGAATGAAGAAGGCTATTATGGAGAAACCATTTCAAAAAGTAAATTCAAGATTATTTACAACAAAAGGGAAAAAATGACTCCTTCTGAGAAAGATAAGATAATAGAAATAGATGGCACTAACGATCAAGAAACCAATAATGATCAACAGACTGATGATGAAGCCACTATAATTGTGAATGAGAATCTAGAAAAAATTCAGAAAGAGAAGGTGCTAACACATGAATAGGACAGAGAAATGGTGGAAAAGCAGGTGAATTCAGAAGCTCCCTCCTCTTCCAAAGAAACAAAGGGAACAGACTCTGACATTCAGAAAAATACAAACAGATCAATGAGAAAAATGAGGAGATTAAAAATGAATTTTATTCCCAATTTCTCAAAGAAAAGCCAGGGAATAAAGATAGGTTGTTGACATATTTTGAATAATCCACAAATAAGATGATCATGTCATTCCTTAAACCAACAGTCGCAAATCCAAAATCAGTTTCAGATTACACCAAAATAGATGTAGAAGTGGATGCAGATACAATACATGAATTGGATCAAATAGAATTTCATAGAAGCACCACAGAAATGCTTTATTCTAAAGTAGTAACCAAAACTATGAGTACAACTATGATGCAAAAACTGTGTCTAACTTGCAAGATCACATGAGTCTATACAAAGCCTCTTTACATGCTAAGGACCTAAGGATAAAATCCTTGGAAGACTTGGTTATATAGACTGGAGTAGATCCTTCAAACATTCACGTTTCTCAAGCACTGATAAAGCAAAAGAATGAAGACATTGCAGCCTTAAGGAAGCAATTGAAACTTCCACAGAATGAACATCCACAAGCCAAGGAAATCCTACAACAGCAAAAAGAAAAGGATGAGATGATGCAGTTAGTACTGAAAATGACCTCTCAAATAAAAAATATGGAGAATCAGATAGAAACCCTCATAAAAGAAAAAGAAATATTGAAAGAAACAAATATTTCTCCTAATCCTATAGTCATTCCAATGGTGAGTATAGTTGTTCCTTCTACACTGGCAGATCACTTGGCACCAAAAAGAGTATTGGCAACTGCAGTGTCATTAAAATCTATAGATACCTCAGCCACAGAATCATCAACAACACAGGTACAACAAGCAACAGGTACAACAGACATAGTTAAATATTTGGAAGAAATGTCCCTCAACAATAATGAGATAAATAATTTAAAGAAAGAAAATAAAGATCTCGAATCCTCATACAAGAATGCTTTAATCACATCTAAGGGACATGAACAGAGAGCAAAGGCCTTAGAAGAAAAAGTAAGGAGTTTACAGAAAGAAGTAAACTTTAGTGAATAGGTAGCATACATCAAAAACTACCTATGGAATAATATAATTCAAGTTATTCATTTACAGTGGCCCTCAATACAGATTAACTATGGACAAAGAGATTTATTGCAAGCAGCACTGGAAAAAATTCAGAAAACTAAAATAGAGCTTGCAGATAAACCTTCACAAGCTATAAGGCTTATTGGATTCTTGAATAGCAAGAATAGAGTTGAATTGAAGGCATTAAAAATTCATTACAGGACTGAAACAATTGTGCAAATCAGTAAATTCCTAACCAAAAGAAATATCACGAACAACTTAGAAGAAAAATGTGAAGCCATGAACTTATCAATCACAAAATTCATGACCAAATACACAATGCTAAGCCAAGCAAGTGTTCCAGATTTCCATGGTTTCCATGAAAATTTAATGGTCCAGACTGATTATGGAAAAAAGATCAGAGCACATGCCAAAGAATAGGTGAATAAAACTTTACCATAAGGTTCTCCAATTGGTAAGGTTGTTTTACAATACTTTGAAGATTTGTTATTTTTACAGAATAAGATCAAACACATGTTTGTTATAAAACCAAACTCTGCAAAATACACGGATGCTAATGAGAGTTACAGGAAGTTTAAAGGTATAAAAATACCTAGTGCAGAGTAGTGGCAGGGATTTACTGACTGGATATAACAGCATGCAAACAGAGTAGAACAAGTGCAATCAATTTTTTTCATTTTTACAGTTATCAGAGGGTAAATATTGCAGTGAACGTGTATTAGGTGAATAAGCAGAGTCAAAGATTATCCAAGAATAAAACAGTCAACTCAATTTTTACTGCTGTAATTCTTCATTTTACAGCAGTAGAGTAATAAATGGACAGCATAAAAGAGCACCAGAAGTGAAGCAAAGGTTGAAGAGTATAATTAGAAAGATTGTCTTCCAAGCTATCTTCTAAAAAGACGTTTTTCCAAGTGCCAGCAAGCATCTACAACAAAGCAAAAAATCAATTTTGATAAGATCAATTAGTCCTATTTTTTCTTGATAAGAGGACAAATTTCCAATTTTTTTTGCAGATGTCCCTCTTTTATGTAATAATCTTTATTTTCTCCTAAAGATATTCCTACATGTCTCTCACATATTTTGTAATAATTTTGTATAAATAATTCGCTTTTTGAAGTATTTTGGGTGGAATAAATTTTTTCAAGACTATTATAGACATTTTTTCTCAATACATTGGGAGTTTGTGTGAGTCGATTTGTAAAGCAGTAGACTGGAACTAAGTCAAACAGACATCATAACTCAAGATTCTTGTGTTAATCAGATAAGTTAAGTATTTTCATATTTTCACTGTTTATATTTCTAAGTTCCATATATGAATTTACATGTTTTCTGTCTTAAATGATTGACTAGGAAAGTTTATATTGGATTAGTGTCAAAAGCTCCCTATTTTTTACTAGTTATTCATTGATATGTTTTATTCTGATATCCAGACTTAAGAATCCTTAACTTCTCTTAGTCCATTTTGACCCCTTTCTTTCATCTTCTTTTCTGTAACATAAGGATACTTCATTGCCCTTTTGTTCAGATTTTACCATTTCATCAAAAATCCTATTTCCAAACCCTTTGAAGGTCATATATCCTGCCCTTAGTACATTTTCTCTTTTGACCTTATTTCCTAGATCTTCTTGCCAAGAAATTAATTCCATAGCCCAATGGTCTGGTAGATCCCTCTCTGGTTTACCTTGAAGTACCTTTTATTCCCACCAAACATTCAAACCAAACCAATTGTCCAATCATAACTAGCCTAAAATATTATAACAAAATCAAGCTAAATCTTGAGGAGAGATCCCTCTCCGAAATTTAGGAAGGCTAGATCCTGAATTTCAAAAGTAGGTTTTTGGTTACCCCTGGTTTTCTTCAACTATAAATCCTCATCCCACAACCTGAGAATTACTAGGGTGATAACATCTTGGAAATATCAACAACGGAAAAATAAGAGTCCTAACCAAATGAATCAATAAAAAGGTCATGACAACCATTATCATAAATTTCAAGTTAAAAAATGGAGGCATACTCATGATCTAACAAATCATAAATAGTGGAAGATTGGGAACAATAAATTTCACCCTCTATATCTTCATAATGATGAGATGAGAGATTGGGAAGATCTTGAACATAAGAAATTTCCTCTCAGCATTCAGATGAAAGACAGAAATTCCATGTGTTCTGAGAATGATCGGAAGTGGTAATCCCATCATAAACTAATTCTTTGCAAGATTCAACAGGATTCATAAAATTGTGGAAAATGTTTGGGTAAAGAGGGGGAGGTGTAGAAGGAAGAAAATAATCCTTCATCATGGGTTCTTGTTCAAATGAGAAATCCCACACATAGTCATTGTAAATTAAATCACAAGTTCATTTCTCAACACCAACTTCATCCAAAACTTGATCCTCATGAAAATCAAAATAAATATTCGAAACAGGTGAACACAACAACTCACAATCTAGAGGACCAACCAAACCAAAAGATGAGGAGATAACACTTCATCGCAACCATCAAATTAGATGTCCGAACCTGTGCTGAAATTATGACTATGTGGGGTGGGAGAAGATTGTGGTAGATCAATGAATTATTTCTCAAGGTCTCCCACCTCAACCTACAAAACTGGATCTATTTTATGAGAAGGGGATGAAGGGTCACCTAGAATAGAAACTTCATCCGTCACAGATTTAGAAGCTCTAATACCAAGTTATGTTGGGTTACTTTCGAAATATTCATGTTCAAAAGGATTATTAGAAATGTGAACAAGAAATTGGAATCTATCTAATAATAAAGTCCAATCAAATTCATCTTCAGGAAATTCAAATCAAGGTGATTGAAACGATCGTGAAAATCCTCAAGAGATTCATCGGGTGTTTTTTGCAATTCCTAAATTTTCTTGCACAAAAATTATGATCATACACATCAAAAGCATATAAAATTTATTTGGAAAGATGTTAGAAAGAGTGTATGGAGGCATAAAGAAATGTGTTACACTATTCCCTTACGTTCCCTTCGAAAAGGAGAATGAAGAACCTACAAGAAGCATCCTTGTAGTGGATGTTTTGTTCCATGCACAAATCAAGAAAATGAATGGTGTTCTTAAAGAAGGTAGTTTAATCCTCGCCATTGAATTTGAGATTTCACAATTCATGAATGATTCTTGTCGACACATTCATATTTGAATATCTACAAAAAGATGTCAGTGTTATGATTTGGGAGAAAGCCAATATTGAGTGCAGAAATTCAAACGGATTTCATGGGTTCAACTTCTCATTTTCCCCTCCCTCTAGCACCAACATTGTTGACGGTGCTGGACCCGCCAACATTTAAAGGATATCCCTGGTATGAAGTCCCAATTAGACCTCACACCATTTGGTGTACGAGTCCCATCCAGATAAATGGGTTGGTTGCCGATGCAGTGGGTGTTAATGATATGCCTTGGTTGCGAATACACATAGAGTGATGTATGGTAACTTTAATGAGAGCATGTGTGTGAGCATGTGGAAAGTCAAATGTGATGGATGAAGGTTCAACACATAAAGGGAAAGGGAATGAGCCCCTTAGAATCCTATAATAATACACAACTTGAAAGTAACACACAAGCTTAAATTACATCACACGCTAATTTGCGAAATATTTCAAAAGTTAACACTGATGAGATAATAAAACAACACACATTCAACAAGATTCGTACCAATGAAAATGTAATAGTTCATAGGAATAAGTGTAAGCTAAATAACATACATTAAAAATACAACAATAATAGTCATAATATATTCATAAATATGCATGAAAGCATGTCGGCTCTAAGCTTTTATTAAAAGTGAAATTTAATATCATACATCCACCTTTGACAAACCACTAGCCCTAATTGTGGAATGCGAATTCAACAACACCTTCTCCTCGAAAGAAATATACTCCTTCTACGCTACAAAGAAGCCAAGGCTCTCACAAAACTCCTGAGCTCTTTCTAAGCCTAAGCGTAGAAAAAGTATTGGCTCCCAAAAATCCCCTTACATGAGTTATGAGGATATATTTATAACAAAAGGGGGTGAGTCTTCACATTCCCCTTCATGACCCTTTGAATCCCCTCATGACTCTTTAACTTATTTATAAAATGAATCATTACATTACATCATGACTCTTCACATTCCACAATGGAAACTTGAAACCACTTTACAAATTAATTACAAATAATATTAAATTTTACATTCATAGGGTACAGGGATTCATAGGTTCACAAAGGGGAATGTGAAGACTCACCCCATTTTGTTATAAATATATCTTCATAACTCATGTAAGGGGATTTTGGGGAACCAATATTTTGGCTACGCTTAAGCTTAGAAAGATCTTAGGAGTTTTGTGAGAGCCTTGGATTCTTCGTAGCATAGAAAGAGTATACCTCTTTGGAGGAGAAGGTGTTGTTGAATTCATGTTCCATAATTGGGGCTAGTGGTTCATCAAAGGTGTATGTATGATATTAGACAAAATAGGGTAGATACAAATTGACATCCTAACAAGACAAAACACTATGATCCTTGATTTTCGGGAGCTCTAGGTCAACAAATTCCACTTGATGTTTCTTGGTTACATATTGATGCCAAGATTGGCACTGTTTGATTACATCTTCAAATTACATGATGGTGTCTAGCTGGAAGTGAAATCTAGCCCCCATAACGTCCAATTACAATGATTTAGAACCGGTTTAAACTTCCCTCTTAAGAAGAAAAAACATTTATCTACTTTGGATAGGACCACCGATGTAGTTTTGCATATTATTTATGTTCAACTCCAAATATCCCTTGGTGAAAATTTATCTTAGGTGCTCCAATTACTCTTCAATATCCTGCCTAACCATTAGGGGAATTTTGAAGTCTAAAATGGGCCTCCTAAGAAATATGTACAACCAAAATAAACTTTATAAGAACCAATAGGATTCAATATGATGATGTCAACCATGGGGGATGATTTACCATTTTCTAAATAAAATGGTAAAAATATTAAAAAAATAATGAAATAATAAAACTACTTTTTCAACTCGTATTTTCAACTTATCTCCCAAATTTTTTACTCAAATTTTGAGTGGGAGTACTCATTGGATGTAAAATTTAATTCATAATCCAAGGAGTACCCATGTTGCATACTTTCAATGGACCCTAATATACAAAAAATGAGAAATACATGAAAAAACATGATTGTAATCACATTTTTCATGTATTTCTCATTTTTCATGTAGTAGGGTCCATCAAAAGTATGAAACATGGTTTCTCCTTGGATTAGGAATTAAATTTCATCCAACGAGTAATCCTGCTCGAAATATGAGTAAAATATTTGGGAGATAAGTTGAAAAAGTAATTTTTTTTCCCTCTAAAATTTCATGATGGAAGCTAATATTATTTTATTATTTCTACTATTATTTTATAAGTTCCTTAGGAGGCCCATTTTAGACCTCAAAATTCACCTAATGTTTTTTCCTTCTTTTGGCTTCAGTGAGCGATCCAACCGATGAGATCCTGTGTGTTCACCAAGAAATCCAAACTGTTTTATAACTGTGCATATGAGGATTGAATGCTACCAATGAATGAGGAAAGTTGTTTGTTGTTATGAATCAACATTCAAACTCTTTATTTCTCCATATCTACCTGTGGCTTCATTTTATTTCCAAATTTAAGCAGTGCCCCTTTGTATCGCATTGAAAATTCTTGCACAACGATGATGACAACTTGTAAATTCCTAAGAGTTTTGACAAAGTATTTGCTCTGCTGCTGCAAGCCATGCAAGTGGGAAAATTCCTTATGTATGGTCAGAATCTCATCATAGAGTCTCCACATGGTCTCTCCAAGTGTTTATACTTCAACAAGTATCGATGCACTCATCCCCTCCAAGTAGACTTCTGTGAAAGTTGTGTTATGAGCTGTTGCGTGGATTTTTTTTGCCTCTTGTGTAATAGCTTGTAAATTCTGTGTCGATTTCTTATTATTAGCAATCAAATACTTATTTTTTGATCTTGTTGCACATATGAAGGGGAATTTAGCTTCGAAAATGTCATTAGGATCCTTCCCAGTGTCCCCCACTATCATCCTCTCTCCAATGAATGTAAGCAAGGCAAGGTCATCTCGAAATTTCTTCTTACGTGCTTGTAAAATATTCCTTTGAATATAATCATATGAAATAGTATATGTATCCATGACCAGATCATCGTCAAGAGGAACAACATCCTCTTCCTTGCTTGGATCTAACTCTGCTAGTGGAGCTGGTGGAGACTCAATGGTGAGCTATTGTGTACTCAGCCCGAGGTCAACATCCTGATTATGGGGCTCCATTTCCTCCTCCATGTCTTCAATCTCAATTGATTACTCGATTTGCTAAGAAATCTCTTGATCATGCATCTATATTCTCTCCTCCTCTCCTATTGGTTGGCTTTGTTCTTTTTTTTTACTCTATTATTCCATTGTTGTTTCTTCTTCTATTGCGCACTTCCTTTATTCTTCTTCCTGCTTCTTATTATCTTTTTTTTTTCTTCTACTCTTCCTCCTATTTTTTCGTTTATTTCATTTTTTTCCTCTTTTCCTCAATTTATAAATCCTCTTTCCTAATAAATAGATCCACTTTCATATTGAGGCTTATTTCTCCCCTGGACTCCAAGAAGCCTTTTTATTTCCTTTATCCTTGTTGAGGAGGTAAATCCCCTCTGCGAACAGAGGTGATCCCACTAGCCCTAGATTGGGTCTAGCAACAATCGAATCACGCAATGACGCTGATTCCTAGTTACAAGAAAGACAAAGACTGCGATAAGTAGCCTACCTCAAATCCCATGTTGTTGTTGTCGACGAAGAGGTCGTGCTCCTCGTCCCTAGCCTGATAGATCACAATCCTTCCATTCGTCACGTCCGGAGACCTGTACACATGCAGAGAAACGATGACATACAATGTAATACTGAAAGAATGTAACTGTATATCAGTCAGAGAAGATATAATTCATTGCATTACATAAAAGAGTAAACACAAGAATGGAACCAAAATGAGAGTCGCTTATATTATAAATGACAAAAGGGAGATTACAACCAAATGTTCTGACGCTATGATCTTCCTTCGACGGGGTTTGCAGTGGAGCGTGTCTCAAAAAAGCCTGTCGGTAATTTGGACGAAGCTCTCTCTTTTATGGGATTCTCTTGGGCTTACCTCTCAATAGTTTCCCAGCTATAGTTTCCTTCCTACAAGTTCAGCTAACTTTCTAATGGAGAGGGAAATATTTTATAGATGGAGGAAAGGAAGTTGGGATCCCTATAATCAAGGGATAGGCCCTATCTCTTAGGAAGGTTCCATGAGAGGTGGAAAACCACTTCCTATACATGGAGATCTGGAGCCAAACCACTCAACTCCTTTTGATGATTCATTCTGGAGTTTTTTAGAATAAAACTTCCGTCATTTATTTTTAAAAAACATCTCTTAATAAGCTTGGTGTGAGTGAAACACAGGGATAGAGCGCCAGTTGGCATGCCCTCTAGTCTAGATTTCTGCCATTGGCATGAGGGATGAACTGGCTAGTCACGCCAAGGCTAAAACATCTCTTTTTATGGTTTTCCAGAGGAAATGTTCTTCAAGAGATTTTTTTTCCTTATGAAATAGGATGCCATGAAGGTGTTTTCAGGACATTTTACTATTCACAGGTCATAGGAATAGTCCTCCAATGTACGGGATGAGGGATTGCAGGGACGGTGACAAAATGCTGTGTAACAGATGCCCCCTAAAGCATGAGGTCTGAGAGAGAGGGAGGGGTGAAATGCTTTATGAGAACATGCCGAACTGAAAACACTGCCATCGAAAGACCTGAAAATGCAAATACAATGGATATCTCTAATACATGATATGTGCTATGGGAGTAGCCATCCATAATAGAGTGTACAATAACCGGGATCCAAGGTATGGACACAGCCATCCAACAAAGAAGAATCAACAAGTAGACTCACGTATGGTCGCAGCCATCCAATCAAGTGAGTCATGTAACCAATCATGACAATCCATAAAGAATCTGCAGCCTAGATTTTATCAGACAAGATCCAGGGTCTTGTGCTCCATCTCGACCCGAACAGAGTACAAGTTCGAGCATGCGAATAAGTGAGCTGAAGTCAAACATGCAGGAACATTGCCTAATTACTAGCCAATAATTAAAGCTATTAAGATACATGAGAGGAACCACCAATAATGACGATGGCTGTCAAGGTACAAGAGGTACAATCCATAGAATGTGAACAGTGACTTGGCGTCGAACACCCACAGAATCATTTGACCGAAGGTCGATAATGAAAATCTTGCATCGAATGCGAAGAACCTGCCATTGAAGCATGCAGGTTCCAAATTACCTAAAGGGAGTCTCTAAATCAGCTTCATGGATAATGAGCTAACATCGAAGTTGGGCTTACGTCACTACAGCTCGACGCCATATTACCCCCAGGAAAATGGCCAGGTTGAGGTCGTGAACAAAGTTCTCATCACGATGCTTCAACAAAAAATTAGTATACCCAAATCGAATTGGCATCTCCAGTTTTTTTCAGCTCTTTGGGCCTATCGAACATCCCTCGCGCCAAGGCTAAAACATCTGTTTTTAGGGTTTTTTAGAGGAAATTTTCTTGAGGAGAATGTTTGTCCTTATGAAATAGGATGCCATGAAGGTGTTTTCAGGACATTTTACTATTCACAGGTCACAGGAATAGTCATCCAATGTACGGGATGAGGGATTGCAGGGACGGTGACAAAATGTTTTGTAACAATCCTACATGAGGTTTCTCCCTTCTTCTGGCACTACTTCTAGAGTTGCTACTTTCTGTAGAGTGACCTGTGAAGTCCTTGTTATACTAACTATTTCGTTGGGTCTGGAGGAATTTTAGAAATTATTCCATGGATCCTTCTCTGGCCAATGAAATTTCATGTTGATCCATTGATCATGTATTCTCACACAGTGGTATTTACAAATACCATGAGGATCGTATGGATTAAAGTCTTGGGTATTGAATACAATCTTCTCTATTTCCTTTCCTCTAATGTTCACAACTTTGAGATTCTTGATCTCTTACCATCCAACTTGCATAGGAAGAGTGGTCCATGGTGCTTTTGTCTTCCTGTGCAATGTTGATGAAAACCATATGGCGAGATGATATGAAATATCTTCCATGGAAATCTTTTTGGTGGCATACCTTAGCAAAAGATGTAGAACTTCTAAGTGTCGAACATTCTAAGGAAGGTGCCATCTAGTGAGGAAAATCAATGTATAATATCTGATATTTCCTCCATTTATCCATGTGAAATGAAATGTGGTCTTCCTCAAATATCATATTCTATAGAAGAATGATGAAATATTAAATTAGGTGCTCCATTACTCCCCGATGACTGCAATCTGAAAGCATCTTTCAATAGACATAAACGGTAGGGTTTCATTGTGTCCATATCAAATCCATTCCAGAAAATGCATTTTGTGCATAAATCACATCCAATAAATATGTTTCATATATAGCATTTCTTTCCTACCCTTGGGAGGATTCTGACATGTGATACATAGGCTCTCAACTGTCGAGCCAACAAATTTTACCACTTGAACGACTTCCCCTCCTTCACAAACTAGTCCAATAAGATTGCCCACCCTTCAAGAAAAGTATTTGTGCTCTACTGACCTTAGATCTGCAAGTCAATATAACCAACATTTCCTCAACCCTACTGAGAGACTTCGTCTTGTATGAATGGGTAGGTGTCTGTAAAAAATTAGATGGTTCTTTCACCCTACCTTTAACAATATCTCTTGTGATCAAATAGTTGTTGGTGGCATAGAAGTATGATTCCATCAGTGTTACTAGCTTAGGAAAATTATACATAAGATAATAATCTTCCACCAAAAAAGTAGCAAGCTTCTCTCTGTTGGCATTATTGAATGTCATGGTATTCACATCAACAATGTCGACAATCCAACTCATGACATGTGCATATGGGAAGGCCCGGATATACGCTGTGCAACCACAGCAAAATCCTTATTTATAAACATTGAGATATAATTTCCAATCTCCTAATATTTTCCTTAAATCTTTTTGCTGAAATATATTCCTTAATTTCCTTCATGTTAGATCGACTCCTTTTCCATAAACAATTGAGTGTCTACATACACTAGTAATTCTACTAGTTTTTCTCAATTCTCCTTGGTACTACTTTAGTAGTATATTTTTAAGAATCTCTCTTGGTTTGAATAATAACAATGACTCTTTGAAAGTGCCCAAGGGTGTGGTACAGAGTGGGACATAAAAAGGCACTCATGGGACGAAAACATTAGATTTTAAAATCTACCTTCAAGTAAGATCATTAGAAAACAGGTGAACTAGTGAGAAATATTGCATAATTTTCATGAAGAGTGAGGTATACTAGATGTGGGAACTATGAATTTCATAGTACAGGCCTTCAATGGTGCATCTTGAGGCTTGGGAAATTGTGTGATGCACAATTCGGTCTAGGGCGGCGGGAGAGAATGCACATGCGCGATCTCGGTGGCCGAGTGGCAGAGATTGAGCCTGAGCTACACAATGCACATTCGGACTAGCCTATACGCACATTTCATTGTCTTATATGCATATCTCTCATTTTGCACCTCGATCTTGCATAATTGATACGAAAATGGAATGTACTTGTTTAAGGGTCTGAGTATCCATTTTCCATAATTTCTAATGTGGTTTATACACTCCAATTGACCTGCGAAAATGTGAAAACTTCTTATTTCTTATACGAGAGATAGGCTGTAGGGGCATTACCGGACATGTCACCTCTAAAGAGAGGATGAGTTCCGAGGGCTACCTGGCCCTCTACAGACTCTGCCTAAGGAAATAATATGTAAACACTTAGAAGTCTTTGACATTCACATACTTGAAATTTGATGTCTTGCGGAATAAGACAAATAACTGTCTGCAGCTGAGTAGGTGATTATGTGTATATGAAAGTTATGTATATTTGCTGTTTAACAATTTATATCAGTTTTGTTTAGCATATCATCTTCAGCAAATAAAGACATCAAAATGATAAGCAGTTCACCCCCTTCTCTGGGCTACATCTGTTGGACCAAGCCTCTCAAACTAGGCTTGTCCTCTTGTATTAAAAATGATATAAAGGCTAATACAAGAATAAAAGTGTCTCGAAAGACAGATCTGACTGTAAATACAGAATCAGAAGATAGGAATTAGCTGAACATGCTATTTCCCAAACACTAAACAGTGAAATTTGTACCTGCTACAGTACTTTTCCCCAATTGTCCTTGGTGGCCCTTTAGACTTGCAGGGAGAATTTCGAGGTGAATATGACCTCAATTGGTTCTGAAACCTCTGCCATTCAACTCAGAAGGTCGAAAATATCAGAAATAGACTTCTGAATCACCAAAAATGGATGTACATAGCCCCCAAACAGCTCCAACACTGAAATGGCCCTCTTGGCCCTGAAAGCTTCCCTGAAGCTAAACAGTGAGAAGAATTCCTCAAAAGGAAAAACGAGCTGTATAAATGGATTCAGACTGCTGAAAAACTTCAGGAATGACCTTCGTTCCACATAAACTGGCTGCACAATTCCCAATGCAGCTCCCAAACTGAATTGGCCCTGGTGGCTCCTGGAACTTCCACAACGGCCTCAAATGGCTGTGAAACCTGTGCCAATGGCTTCAGAAGGTCGAAGAGACCCGAAATCAAAAAAAAATTCGTCTCAAAAGGCCCTCCTAGCAGAAGTTATGGCCAAAAAACTAAACTGCCTCTTTCCCCTTGAGAAACTCCACTAAATGGGGAAGGACTGCAGTTAACGCAGACAAAATGGGGATAAGGCGCCAAAATAGGGCGAAGGCCGCCATAAAAGGCGCGCGGTTTAAACTTGGCATTAAAGTTATGTTTGTGGAGGCGCGTTCATATGCGGGGTTGACGGTTATGTAACCGTTTGCAATTAAATACAAATGTTATATATTACATAACATTCGTTAAACAATAACAAACCCACTAAACAACATTAAACCAAAGTTTGATTCCGCCATATCATAACGCGCCGATGACGTTGAGGTGTGGTTCCCTGCGGAGGTCATATGATAAGGGGCTGGCCCGTAAGGGCTGGCCCCTTTACGGGCCCCGCCCATTCAACCACACGTAATAAAAACAAATCTGTCCGCACATATTACAACACATGCATTCGCGGCCTAACGGTAAAACACATGGATTGTAACCATGCGGTCGCAGGTTCAAATCCCATCCGCGCCATAATAAAAATTTTAAAACGCGCCATTTCAAATTTCGACTTGGGGCCACGTGGCGGCCTCCGGGCTAGCCACGTGGCGCCCTACCATTGGCTGGAATATGGAATATTCCTCAGAATATTCCTCAGAATATTTTGCGGAATATTCCACGGAATATTCCCAGAATATTCTATGGAATATTCTTTTTTTAATAAAAATTTTCCAAAGTCAAATTTGCCCTTTTGTAATGGAATTTGAGAAAACTTTGAAGCTGAATAACTTCTTCATACGGAGACCATTTTGGTATTCCTTGTGTGCCGGAATGGGAAAGACGATACATCCAGAATCGTTCGAGTTCAAACCGATTACGAGCACTTTCATTTTGAGCCATTTTACGACACTTGGTCTGAGCTCTGATCACACCTCCCAAAGTGAAGGCTTTTGGTCCCCAAGCTTGCTAACTCAAGCCTTAGAGTAGATAATTGAGGAGCAGAAATATCCTCTTCCATCGACTGAAACATCTTTAACCCAAAAATGTCCTGCCTTGCTAACTGTTGTCATGGCGACTTTTTGCTGCAAACGCCAAGTACTTGTCGAATCCCGACCAAGTTCTTTCGCCAGACAAATATGAAATTGTAACCATGCGGTCGCAGGTTCAAATCCCATCCGCGCCATAATAAAAATTTTAAAACGCGCCATTTCAAATTCCGACTTGGGGCCACGTGGCGGCCTCCGGGCTAGCCACGTGGCGCCCTACCATTGGCTGGAATATGGAATATTCCTCAGAATATTCTGCAGAATATTCCACGGAATATTCCCAGAATATTCTGTGGAATATTCTTTTTTTAATAAAAATTTTCCAAAGTCAAATTTGCCCTTTTGTAATGGAATTTGAGAAAACTTTGAAGCTGAATAACTTCTTCATACGGAGACCATTTTTCGAACCGTTTGCGGCGCCGGAATCAGGAAGACGAGCTCTATCCGATCGTTCAGGTTCAAACCAGTTCTGAGCACTTTCATTTTTGACCATTTTACGACACTTGGTCCTGAGCTCCTGATCACACCTCCCAAATGAGAAGGCTTTTGGTCCCCAAAAGCTTACTGAATCTCTGCACTGAACTGTACAGCAATTGAGGAACAGAAATATCCTCTTCCAGTCAGCCAAAAGAGCATACTGCCCAAAAATGTCCTGCCTTGCTAACTGTTGTCATGGCGACTTTTTGCTGCAAACGCCAAGTACTTGTCGAATCCCGACCAAGTTCTTTCGCCAGACAAATATGAAATTGCAGGAACCAGCAATGAAAACTTGCTGCTATATAAGCTGAAATATTCCCCTGAATATGTGGACTTGCCAACTGTCACGATGCCCATCCAAGGCACCTTCATTCCAGAAGAAGAACTGCCTCCCAAATGAGAAAGCTTTTACAAAGATGAAACACTTCATCATTTCTCCTCTTTACAATCTTGGAGATCAAATTAACTTTTTCCAAGTCAATAACATTACATGCATGGATAAAAACAAAGCAATCAACCCTTCAAGTTAATCACACATACATGTTTAAAATACAAGGAAATCATCATGATCCCTGTGCTCATGCATCTCATTCTCATGCATGCAGTTTATCCTTCAACTTTCTCTTAAGTACCCTCAAAAGTACAAGATCCTCAATCACATGTACATGTACTTTCAAAGCTGAAATGAAAATAACTTTCGCTAAGATAGAATGAGTCTCATACTCAGCTTTTCCATCCTGCAACTTGCATTCCTTAACAAAGAAAATGCATTCAATCAAAATACATGCAACTTTAATTGGATAAGAATTCTAACCATTTCTTACCAATCCATTTCAAAGGTGATTCCTTTAACTGCACATCAATATCAGCATATGTATCATCCTGACACATATCAATGATGGAAACTTCCCTCATGGAATTGATGAGGGAGGACTCCAGATCAGAGATCCTTCCCTTGCCAATCTTGCTCTGGGTTGCAAGCTCCTTTGGAAATTATACGCCGACCCTTCTCACCCTGTCAGTCAAACGCTCAGATCCAAGTATGCGCAGGGTGTCCCCCTCAGACATTTATCAATCGGCAACACTGCCCTTGGCACGCAGACATGGAACCTCTGTCGTAAAAGCATCAACCTATTCAAAAAAAACCTCTATCGAATAATAGGCAATGGGAAAAAAATTCTCCTGTGGGAAGATCGCATTATGGACTGCGCTCCTCTCAACACCCATGACGAAATAAATTATTTACGTTGCTGGCTCCTCAATGCAGGCAATCACAGACTGTTCGACATTTCTGTTTGGGACAGTAAAGGAAATTGGTAGGCTTGGAATTTCCCAATCGTGTCGGAGCACTTGCATCTTCAGCTCTCAACGCTCAAACTGCTCCTCACTGACGCTGCACCTGTCCATAAAGACACCCCAAATAGTTGGGGATGGGGTTGCTCTGGCACTTATACTACTGCTTCAGGCTATAACACATTGCAGCAAAAAAAAGACAGAATCCAATCCCCCAAATTTTGGAAGTAGGTTTGGGACTCATCTGGGCTCCCCAAAGTTAATTTTTTCTTTTGGACTCTCATGCACAACAAGGTGTTGACAGGAGATAACTTGGAAAAAGGAAATATTTCCGGACCTCACAGATGTGTGTTGTGTAGAAATGCCAGTGAGACTGCCACTCACCTTTTCATTGACTGCGTCTTCGCTAAGGAGGTTTGGGAAATTACTATCCTCGGCTTGAAAGTTAGTCCTCCCCAACAATGCTCTGTGGCTGAACTTTACACTTCATGGTTCCAAAACTACCCTCACAACATCCCCAACAAATCTCTTTGGCACCAAGTCTGGCTCTCCATCCCCAAATTTGTGTGCTGGAAAATCTGGCTTGCCTGGAATGACCTGACTTTCAACGATACTCCATGTCATCCTGCAAAGGTAGTTGCCAAAGAAAAATATCTCCTTCTTGAATCTGTATTCCAACAATCTCACAAAACTAACATTACACTCCTTCCCTCTTAAAAGACCTGGGTGAATTTCCTTAGCTCCCAATCTAAGGAAAAATCTCTGATCCTCCCCCTCCCCAACCCACATTGGAGACTAAGAACCAGATGACATCTTTCAAGAATGGTGGAGGAAACAAAATAAAACAACAATATTCTTTGACGATGCTTCCAAGGGAAATCTTGGGGCAGCAGGAGCAGGCGGCGTCATCTACTCTCCGGACAGCTCAAGAAAAGAGTGCTTCTGCTGGGGACTTGGTCAACGCACTAACAATCAGGCAGAAATTCAATCAGGCAGAAGTTCTTGGTCTCATAAAATCCTACCAAATTGTCCGTGATAGAGGCATCAAAGATTGCCAAGCATTCAGAGACTCAGAAATTCTCATTAAAAAGCTCAACTCGAAGGATCAATTTAATAACGTCGTTCTCAATAAGTCTTTGAGAAGATTAAAGATCATTTCGCTTGACTTCGCCTCCTTCCAATTTTTCCACATTCTTAGAAGCTCGAATGGTGAAGCGGATTCCATGGCAAATAAAGGATGCCTTCTCTCCCCGGGAGATCTCAACATAAATGATGAAAGCACTCTCCATTCAGGCATTCCACAATCCATAAAATTTTGTAAATCAGGAAGAAAACAAGCTGCATTGCAATGTTGTGTAACGATGGTTGATTAGGGTTAAGCCCAACCAAACCTCTTTATGAATAAAATATACCTGTTCTAGTTAAAAAAAAAAAAAGTAACCAAGTCGCCCAACATCCTGGCCCAACCAAGTGTGCACAGGGGGAGATAGACTCTTCAACAAGGAAAACTTCCTTTACATTTGTACGACTTAGACAACTAGGAGAAAATTTACGAATAGGATTAGTTTTGGAAGTTTCCTGGTTGACTTTGAGAGTGAGCTCCTTTGACATCGATCTTATTTAGGTGATTTTAACATCCATATATGTAGCTTTTGATTGCAAATCTAAAATTAATTCCATTATTGTACTAGTAATGTTGAAACTCGGCTTTTGATTATGAATTAGTTGCTTGACAGAGTGCTATAAAGAGTTTATTGCTATTGGCCCGCTAGTTTGTCATTATTATTATCACTTTTTAACACCTATTTCATCCATTTCTATCATTCTTAATCACGTCATTTATCATGGTTTATCATATAATTCCATTTTATAATTATTTATTCTCTTATGGATAAATATTATTTATTCTCCTTTATTTTTAATAAATTGATGATTATTATGCATGATTTTACCTATGATGGTCTATTAATAAATTTCTTGTAACATCACTCACTTTTTTAGCCTCCAAGATATTCTCCAGATTGCAGATTTGATCTCCAGCTCATCATTAAATATTCCAACTTGGAAATTCGTTGGAATAAGAAGTGACAGTTTTTCATTGGATGTTTTGGGCAAATGGAGAAGAATCTGGAAAATCCGAAACATGGGTTTTGCCCAAAAACAGACTGAATTAAATTTAGTGAAGAGAAGTTTTCCCAAATTCGGTTTGTATTAAGAGAAACACAAGGTTCTCTGAAGATGATTTTCTCAGATTCGCTGTTGTGGCTGTTTTCCAAATTATCTCAGTTGCAATACCAAATTTGACCTGTTCTTGTTGGATGATTGATGTAAAGATATTTAAGATATGATCTTGCTGATCAATTTGTTGTGAACAATCCAATTTTGTTATGGGAATCACTTTGTAATCATCTCTGTTGTAACTTCTCTATGCTCTCTGTGTATTTAAATAAAAAACAGAGATCAAAGAAGGGGATTATTATGGGATTCATTATTAGAGATAGGAATGATAGGATAGTAGGATAGAATGGAAAGATTTAGCTTTTTTCTTGGGACTTCAATTGTAATTTCAACATACAGAATGTTATTATGAAGGAGATCCATTGTAATGAGAAGTGAATTCAATGATTAATATATAACTTGCGTTGTTGTTCATCCGGATATTCTAAAGTAGCTCGGTAGCATTCACTGGCGGCTAAGGGGCCGACCTCTGGTGGATTAAACTGCTTCTCTGTATTATATCTTTATGATTTCAGCAAGTTTGATTAATTTGTTAATTTTTCCATCTTATGTGCTTTTCACTGTTTTCATGAATTGAAGAAATATCTTTGCTTTATGTGATTTACAACCCTGTCATTTGATTAAGTTTACATTCATTACAAATCAATTTACGTAGATAATTATTCAGATTGATTTAATCAACTATAAAGAGTTTGGTTATTGCTATGAACTCTCAGATTGATATCATTTCCATTTGCATTGCTTTGTAGAGATTGAGTATGATTTGGATTGAATCAGCTAAGAAGAGATGAGTTATTACTACTGTGCTCTCGGCTGATGCTATTATTAATTAAAATTTCTTGTGTGAGATTTAATTATGATTTTAGTAGAGGTTTGAGTCTTGAATATTAGATGTATTATTTCCTTTAAAAGTTACAACTTGAGATTTATGTTTGCATCTCTTTAGTCTTGTACTGAATTTAACAGATTATCTCACATCATTACTCTTTGGATCTATGGCTTGCACATATTGTGTACACTCTTGAAACAAAAAGACTTACCCAGGTTGATAATTAATGTGAGGCGATTAGGAGTTTTAAAAGACACCTTTTAGCACCCAACAATTGCCTCTTCTCTTCCTTGCGTGATTTTTCCCCTGAACATTGCTTGAGAGGGGTAAAAAGCACCAATGAAAACTATGTTGCTCACAGAGATTCGAGTGAACACAAAAAAATCGAACTATTTGATTACACGCTGTCCTAACCAAGGACCATATGACCTGGGTATCATCCAATTGAGTGAACATATTACTTCACCATGAAGAGTTGGTAAAAAAAGAGAAGAACTTCCTATTCCAACAATAAATTGGGCTAATTTCTACTTTATGAGTAAAAAGAATAATAAGGAAAAAAAATCATAATTTCATTCAATTGAGATGAAAGAAAAAAAATGTATAAAAAAGAAGATAATGCCAAATTATATATTATAATAAAATTCTTCTTTAAAATGTGTTTCAAATCAACCAACAATATATATTATTACCACACAAAATAGGTCTAGATTACCCCATAAAAAGTTAACCTAATTATCAACCTATATTTATAAAACTTCTTTGTAAAATTACTTATGTTGAAAGGCTCAAACATCTCAAATTCCTTTGTTTATTATTAATGGTGAAACATTTTCTACTTTAGATGTCCAACAATTTTTAGCATTTTTATTTTTAAATGGTTATTCTAAGCCACACTACAATAAGTTATTGGATGTAGGACAATCATCAAGTCCTATTTTGCACAATGAAAAACAAATGCAAAAATACATTTTATTTATTTGCTTCATAAAAGACAAAAGTCACCACCAATGTGCATAAGGAAAAACCTCCCATTGTGGATACTCAATGAGAGAAGAGAATCAGACAAAAGAAGTGAACTATTTCATGATTTAGCTAACTTTTAAGGAAGAAATTGCCTTTTGCGAATGAGGATAAATTCTTGAACATCCATTTCTTTCAATGAGGGAAGCAATAACTAACGATGCATCATTGGGTTGTTGAAGAGTTTTTAGCTACATACCCCACTCATTATAGAAAAGAGTCCATTTCCTTTATATAATGGTGAAAATTATATAATATCATTGAGACAAACCCTTCAATTTGTAAAATTGGCACATCATTATTTTGGAAAATAAACTCTTGTTTTCCCAAATTGAGATTCAGCCTCAATTAAAATGGATCACTTATTTGTAAGGATTAAATACTTTGGTTAATTAAAAAGAAAAACAAATTTACATTTTATAATTTCATCAGTTCCAATGAAAATATTCATGTAATCATTGATATTCCAATGAAAATATTCATGTAATCATTGATATTAAATAATTTTAGTTATATATATACACCACTGATCATTTAAAAAAAAATAAAAATAAAAAAATAAAATAAAAAAAATACAATCAAATTCTTTATATTAATATTAATTCAATTACTTTTATTAACCACCACATTGACACCTAGCAAAAATTCTTACTTTATAAGGGTAATATTAAAATCATAATGGTGAATAGTTTACTGTGATTTTATAAAGGGGAATTTAGAGTGATGATGATATAAGGAGAAGGTAGGTGGATTGAAGGTATATTATTAAAATGCATGGAAAAATGCTTTGAGGATAAATTCTTTGAGGAGAAATTCCTAAGTAGTATAGAATCTTAATATCAATAAAATTAATAAATGTTAAAATTCAAAATCAAAGAAATAGATATATTTAGAGAAATTCCCAAATAATATAGAATCTTAATATCAATAAAATTTAATAAATATTAAAATTCAAAATTCAAGAAATAGATAAACTTAAACTAAATAAATTTAGATTATGAGATCTCTGTGATTTGCATATCAAGAAAGGTTAATAAAGGTTGAGATGTGATGATTTTGTTATCAAAATTTTACAAAATTATTTTAAAATAAAATTCAATAAAATGATATTCTTACGTAAAAAGATGTAGTCTAAGAAAGATGTAGTCTAAGAAAAAGGTAGAAATTTCCTGTTTTCCCACCCTGGTTTTCAGTTTCACCTTATTTCTCTTTTTAGTTAAATGCACTTTCCCATATCCTTACTTTCAACAACAGGAAAATAATTTTTTGCTAAAAACACAAATTCTGGAAAATTTACAAAACGCTGGAAAATGCAGAAATAAAAATCAGCAGATACAAACAACCATTCAACACACTGTAACACAGAGATTTTTGGTAAAGGTAACCCTGGAAAAACCCCCTACAACTCTTGGGGAAAACCAGTTCGAAAGCTCATTCTTATTTTTGAAAATGTCTTTTATAGAAAAGTGAAATATACAGGAAAATTTCCAGCAAATTAATTACAGACTTATCTTGTTTTCCATGCTTGCCGCCGCCTTGGAAAATGTGCCGGAACAGCAATAAACTCAAAACAAAATTTTTTTACAGCAAATGACAGTTTAGAAATTTGTGCCTAGAACTTAGCTGAACAGCTGTACGGACTGTACGAAATTTTCCAGCAAGCTGCCTTTCTCGAAAACAATGTTGGCTGCCTCGAAAAATGTGCCCAACCACCTAGAAAATCGAGCCCCTTGTTGCTGTACTTTTTCCTCGAAAAACGTGCTGTCTTTCCCCTTGAAAACCATACCTCAATGCCACTGTATAGACTGCTGTACAGATGGTTGTCTTGGTTTCCGTGCTACTGTACGGCCAAGCTGCCTCGGTATTCGTGCAACCTCTTGTTGCCTTGGAAATCGTGTCCTCTTTGCTGCTGAACTGATTTGCTGAGTATGCCATTTCCTTCACTTTCTTAAGTTCTCTTCAGAAAATGTCTCCAGCGCTCCTTCTCTTCCTCTCTCAATCTGCTCATAAAATAATAAATGACATTTTCCCTCATTTTCCTCCTTTAACCTAACCTTAAATGACTTTTGGGGAATCTCTAAATCCAATCGCTGAAATAGATTGAGATCTAGGGCTGAGATTAAATGCTCATTTAAATCTCACTTTCTATTTTTTAATTCACCTTACTTTAATAAAGACCCACTTAGTCATTTATTTCCAAAGTCACTTTTCTTTTCTAATTTCACATTGACTTTATTAAAATCACTTTCAAATTAAATTTTAGTAACTTTATCACTTAAAGTCACTTTTAAATTAGATTTGACTTTATAACTTTATAAAGTCATTTTAAGAGAAAAATTAAATTCTTTTGGACATTTTTCCTTAGACCAAAGATCAAAGCCTTAGAAAACCACCTATCCTCCAGTAACTAAATTTCAACAAAAATTTTAATTACCATAGATCCTTTGCTCAAAACTATATATGCCTTTATGCCTACACTTCTATCAATTGATAAATAAAAATGTAAACAATTTATAAAAAAATAAGAGGATCCGCGACTTTCTAATTCCACTCCATGACACGAAATTTTTCCCAATCCTAATAACACCCTACTCAGCCACTGCTGTACAGCGGCTCTCAAACCCTCATAAAACCCTGTTCCCTTACTCAGCCAGTCTATTAGGTTTGCTTTGCAACCTTCTTTGACCTTCTACGTCCCTCTCGACTTCTTCCTTCTGCACACATGATGATGGCGATGAACATATGGAAACGAGTATCAATGGCAGTTACTGTCGAATCCCACATAACATTCCACAGTTTCTGCACCCAAATAGCAAAGCCACCAGAGAGGAGCGTTGTCACAGGATTTCTCGTCAACAGATGTGGCTTATCACAGGAACATATCGCAAAAGCCTTTAGACACAGTAAGGAATTATTGTTTCGTGCAAAATCAAGGCAGAATATGGAAGAAGCGTTGAAGTTGTTAAATGACTGTGGTTTGACAAACCCTGCTCAGATTCGAAGGGTCGTCTTTTCCAACCCTCAATTTTTATTTCTTAGAGCCGAAAGAAACCTAAAGCCCAAGCTCATTCTCCTTGGTACTTTCATGAAGAAAGAGGATATCTTCAAACTATGTATTGGTAGTGCAGGGGTATTTAGTACCAGCGAGCATAAGCTGAAATCTGCAATTTCAATTTTGCAACGGTTGGGTTTTGAGGGTCTAGCATTATCGGAGTTAGTGGCGAGGAAGCCTAGGTTGCTCACGATGTCAGAGGAAAAGGTTGTGGAATCATTTAAATAGATCGAGAGTTTGGGGTTTAGGAAGGGATCAAAGGGGTTTGCCAATGCCATGCGTGTGATGTTGGGGGTAGGGAAAGAACACATAGATAGATTGCTACGGTGTTTGAGAAGTTTAGGTTTCTCGGAAAAACAAAGTTCAGAGATATCTAGGCGGAGTCCGTTCATTCTGGCGATTTCAGAGGAAAATTTGAAACGGCATGTGGATTTTCTCGTCAAATCTGCGGGGTTTACATTGGCTGATTTTTTGAAGTATCCAATTGTGCTTGGATTAAGCTTGGAGAAGAGAATAATTCCTCGGTATAGAGTAATGGAGGCATTGAAGACCATGCAAGTGCTGAAAATAGAGATGATTTGCCCTCGTATTTTTAAATTAACAGAAGAACAATTCTTGGAGAAATGTGTTAATAAGAATGCTGAATCCTTGGTTCTGCGAGATATTTACCACTGGGTGAAAGATGGAAAGTTGAGCACTGACGAGGAGTCATGCACTGGATCAGATGTAGTCCAAAGGCTAGAGGCCGTGGACCGCTACATGAAAGCTGGAAAGTTGAGCGTGGACAAGGGAGCACGCAATGAATCAGACGCGGAGAAAGTCAACAAGAGAGCACGCAATGAATCAGACGTGGAGAAATTCACTCATGAATGCAAGGATCATGTTCGATGATGCCATGGAACTGAACTGCAGATAGCATGACTATTCATCAACAATCAAGAGAAAAGTTGTGGGTTATAGATTAGCTGTACCAAAAGGAAGTGAGCTAATATCCATCTGACTCGGGACATTCAGTCAACAATAGTGAAACAGGTGAGCAACATCCTTTATCTTTGGTTTGGTGATATCAATTTCAGCTTACAGTAGTAATTGATTAAGAAATATTGTGCAGACAAGAGTGTTTGCTCATGCAAATGTGGATATTTTGTTCTTCTCCAGTGTAACTCATAATATTAATGTACATACGATATTCAAGGTCATTACAGCCAAAATGCTTATGACAGCACTTCATGGACCCGGTTCCAATCCCTATTTTATGTCACTTTCATCAGAGGATGATTATGTTTCGACTAAAGGACAGTCTCGCTATATTGTTTTCCCCTCTCTAATGTTTAACCCATTATCATCTCTAATGTTTACCCCATTATCAGGCAGACTTGACCCAGGGTGAAAAATACAAATTTAATTCAACCAAGGATAAACACTTCTTTGGAACTACTTTGGAACTAGTAAGAAGATGGTTGGCATTTTTTTTTGTGTCTGTGGGTACGTAGTGATTTGAGACCACATGTTCGAGATTTGAAGGTCTCATGTCTTGGACGGGGCCTGATGGCTGAGAAAACATACTCTGTTCACTATTTATTTGTTTCTAATGCTTCTGCTCGGGTTCACTATTTATTTGTTTCTAATGCTTTTGCTCCAATTGATATTTGCGTATGCTTGCTGCAATAATTTTACTTTTATTCTAAAAATATGTCTATACACTAATTTACAAAGAAAATCAATTTTCCAAATAGAAGTCTAAGCTCGGATCCATCCTTGATTGAAAAAATTCTGCAAAACACACACTTTTCACAATTCCCAAAATGATTTTGACTAAGCCCTGGTTCATTGTTATTGGGACCAAAAAAATTATACACAGTCAATGTGGATCTCCTGAACCAAGGGAAAATTTGGGGAACTAAGATGTGGAGAGTTGAATTTGAGCCCTGAACATCACAATCTCAAAATGGCAAATCATTTAAAATTTGAGAGTTTCTTAAAACCGAAAAGGCACATGTATCTCACTGGATGTTGATTTCAATCTCAACCAATAAGGTAACATGTATCTCACTGGATTTTGATTTCAATCCAAAGTTGAGAGAATTTATTCACCTTCTATATTTTTAATAAAATAATAGAATAATCCAATGTTTTGGTGGTTATTTCATTTTTGTCTTTTGGACATTATTGTAAAACTTAAGAAATTACACTGCTTGTTTTCTCCTTCTTAGGCCACTGTGGAAAGCATCTCTTATCGTAAGTCATGTTTAAGGTGTTCTCATGGGTGTTCTATCAACCCTTCCAATTATGTTGCACCAGAAGACATGCTTATTACAAACATAATTTTTCCCAACTTTTCAAGGAAAAGGGAAGTTACAATCATCCCATTAAAACTGCTTCTCTGAAACGAACGAGCAACTGCAGTCCCTGGGCTAGCAGGTGCAGTCCCTAAGATATAAATTGATTAGGATCTATGTACTTCATTACCCATTGCTTCTATGAAACGAACGAGCAACTGCAGTCCTTGGGCTAGCAAGTGCAGTCTCTCAGATATAAATTTATTGGGATCTACTTACTTTATTACTAATTTTATTTGTATTTTGAAGAGTTTACACGATATGCAAGTTTCTTGGGAAAATAGACGTGATCCACGTATTGTATTTTCCAACCACTGAGTGAGGGACATTGTGGTATAAGGTCTTGTAGTTTACTTTATATTGGTTTATAAAAGGAATTAATTTTGTGACAGTGTTTATTATTATGGTTTGTAAATCTAAAGTATATATATTATCACCTATCATAATTGCGTTGTTGTTTATAACTAAGTAGAAAATTATTAAAATTATCAAATTCTTGTATTTATTCGTATTTATTACTGTATTCATGTTTATTATTGTGTATGTGATGTGCAGGACGTTGATTGCCCACTTTTTAGTATGCTTGTTTTTCTACTGAAAAAATTGCTCTTCCCACCAAAAAAAAGTTCCCCAGTATTTTCAATGGACTTGTCTACCATTTTCTACATGATGTTAACGTAACGGTAATATATAATATATTTTAATATTTTTAGCTTCATTGGTACGTATCGCATTCTCAATGCTCCTATTAACGTTCCTTTGCATTTCTCGCTACAATCGATAGTATTTAATTTCCATATATATGCGCAGATGATAAACCCTCTGCATCTTTAGTGTACTATCATTTGACTTCTCTTTTCTATATTCCTAGAATTTGACGTGTATATAGACTTCACGTTTTGTAGAAATTTGATGAAAGAAAACGTAGTTGTAGAAGACGTCTTGCTTGCCACAATGAGCGGAGAAAGAAGCCACATCCTGATTCAATGGCTTTCAATCCTACCAGACTCATGACCCGTTTCTATTTTACTGTAGAATAAGAAGGCTCTTATTTACGATATCATTTCCTAACTATTTTGTTTTCAAATTTTGTCAGTCTAAAACACCTTCAAGGGTACTTTCTCAATCTTGTTTTAGCATTGTCTGTTATTATGCTATTGTATGTGGAATACTGTCACGTATGGTTACTGTTGACATAGTCATTGTGGCAAGCTACTATATTATTCTAACCCAAATGTGTGTAAATCTCAGCTCGATGGTGATTTTAGATTTTCCCTGACAGTTACACAGATTTAGAAATGACATGTCTTACATTGGATTATACCTAGAAGCAAAGAATTACATCAGAATAGAATATAGATGTATATTTAGCCACCTTGTGGAAATCAGACATTTAACAAGAAAAATAGGTACTAATTTGTGTAACTAGTCTTATATTGGAGTTGTGGAAAAAAATCTTTAACAATAAAAAGAGGTAATAATTTGTGTAGCTTGCATTTTAATGGGCTAAAGTTGCATTCTATTTTTATTTTTGACGGGGAACTATGAACCCCAACTCCACATTAGTGTAGCAAAGCCCAAGTTATTGTATCATTTCAACCCAAATGTGTCTAAATCTCAGCTGGATAGTGATTTTGGATTTTCCAGAAATTTAGAAATGGTAATTCCACATTATTGTAGCACATTCCACTGTGTTGGGGCCATTAAACTCAACCAACTATTCAACAACGGATACAAGTGATTAGGTCTCTTTCCCTGCTGCGGTTTGAAAGTACAGTGAGCTAGGTAGTTAACACTGGACAATACATACAATTTTGTTGCTGGAGATCAAAATAATGGAGGGAAGAGATTTATAGAATGACACGTTCTTTACATACCATTTTATGTACACTTTAGTTATTTCAATGTTGAGATTCCTGGTTAATATAATTAAGCAGATGGGAACACTAAGGTGGGTCCTCTGAAATGTACTAAATTGGCCGAATTCTGCCAATTAATATGAAAATTTGAAAGGTGGCCTATCAAGCTAATCATTTCGTTTGATTTGATTCGCTTCAGGTTAATATCAATTACTTTCTTACATCGTATCTATGAAATATATATATATTACTTTCAGCTTTCAAGTCAGTAGCCTAAACAATGGCTACCTTGCCGGTTTTAATGGCTACCTTAATGATATCGCCCTACTTGGCCTTCATTAACTCTGCCTTAAAGAAGGTGTTGAAATGTAGAATTACAGATAGATTGTCACATTGAACTAAGTTTTGATGAATAGTGAGGTGTATTGTATAGGGTGGTTTACGTTTTACATTGTTGTTTTTAGTGTGGTATTTGTGAAGTATAAATATTAAAAAATATGGTGATTAATTGATTTATCGTGAATTACTAAGTGGGAGTAACGCTATCCTTACAGTGGAGGACAATTACAGGATGCTTATTAGGTTGTTATTGAAGATTTTATGATCATTACAGGATGCTTATTAGGTTGTTGATTTTATTTTTGACAAATTAGATTGATGAATTTTGGTTAAATATTTTAACAAATTAGATTTGTGAAGTTTTGTTAATTATATAAATAAATTTCAATCAGATTTATTTATTTATTTAATTTTATTTTTTTTAAATGTTTTTTATTCAATTTTTTTCTTCAATTCAAACTTTATAATTTTTTTTTTTCAATTACTTACAAATCTATGTTTCCAATTTTATATTATAATCTAATTAATATTTTCAATTACCTACAAATCAATGTTTCCAGTTTTATATCATAATTTAATTTCTTCTGAAGAGTTGGGATTAGAGGAGGAGTACAAAGAAGTTTGGAGCAACTATGTGAATGCTATGACTTGTGGCCATATATGACTCACAGAAAGAGAAGATGAACTAATCTGGAGCAATGCCCCTATCGGAATCTAAACCCCAAAGATAGATATATCTCTCTAATGGATGTCAGAGCTTAGCACATTTGAAATGGTGGTGGAAATTAAATGTCCTGCAAAATTAAAACTTATCATGTAGTGTATAATGGAGAATGAGGTTTCCGCTTGGAATATCCTACAAAGAATAATTATGATTGGGCCAAGATGGTGCTCCTTATGCAAGAACAATGGTGAAACAACAATGCATGTTTTCATGACATGCCCATTCTATCAACAGGTATGGAAAATATGCAAAAATACTTTGGGCCAGATAGGTGCTTGGGAAAGGGAGGACTTGGAAGGGACCCAACATGCATGGGTCAAAAATATTAGGTGTCCTGCCTACGAAGCTCTCTCCTTGATCCTATGTTGGGAGGTGTGGTTGGCTAGGAACAAAGTCAATTTTCAGGGCCAACTTCCAGTTCGTGAGCACATAATTGTTGAATTTCTCGCTATTTTAGGCCATTTTCCAAATGAAAAAGGAATTTGCCCACTCCCCCTATCCCAGTGGCTATTGTAGAAATTATTGACTAATCCAAGTCACTGGCCTATTTTGATGGAACCTCAAGTAACTCAGGGCAGAAGAGAAGAGGAGGATTTGTCCTCTTTCTTTCAAAAGCTCATTCCTTTAACGTGAAATTGGGTCTTGGTCGCAGGACTAACAACCAAGCTAAACTCAAGTAACTCAAGGTAGAAGAGCAGAGGATGTTTTATCCTCTTTCTTTTAGAAGCTCATTCCTTTAAGGTAAAATTGGGTCTTGGTCCCAATACTAACAACCAAGCTAAACTCTTGGGATGTAAAAAGTTGTTGCTTCTCACTTTAGAAAAGGGATGCACTTAAATTCATGTTTATGGGGACTCCATGCTTGTAATCAACTAGCTCAACAAAACACAAGTCTACATATGCATATTTTGGAAGAAACCATGCATCTCATTGACTCTTTCAATCTTTTCTGATGTTCTCATATTTACGGGGAACACAACAAAGTAGCAAACCTTAGCAAACCTCCTCTTGAAAGAGGGACTAGATATGGATCAAGGATTGTGGGGGATAATGGAGCAGCAAAGGGGACATGCTTATGAGTTCTTTAATAGACCTTATAGGGACACTCTATTTGGGATAGATATAGTATAAAAATTCAAAGATCCAAATTATAAGGTTTTTTTACATTTTTTTTCGAGCAAAACAATCCACTTTTTTCGTTGCAAGGTTGATCCTAATTTTTTACTCCACCCATTTTTTCATTACCAGAACTTATACTTGGTTAATTTTTCTGATCATATAGATGGACATTTAGCTAAAAGAGTTGTTTTATGAACCATACAACAATTTTTCACAAAGATATGTATATACAAAATGTATTTTTCTATCTTTTCTCAAATAAATGAAGTTAAGTTTTTTTTCTTTTCGAAAAAAAATAAACAACATAATCTAATTAATATCCCTGTTACATATATAACATTTTAAATGGAGAAAAAAATAATATTGTAAAAGGAGAAAAAAAGCATATATATCTTTTGTCAAATAAATGAAGTTAAGATTTTTTTCTTTTCAAAAAGAATAAACAACATAATCTAATTAATATCCCTGTTACATATATAACATTGTAAATGGAGAAAAATATAATATTGTAAAAGGAGAAAAAAAACATATATAATATTGTAATAGGAGAAAGGAATGGGACAACAAAAATTCAACAAGTATAGATCATAATTTTTTATTAGGAAAACAATGGACTAAAAGGGAAATGAATAAAAGGTGTTATAACTTCAATATTAGATGAGAGGCAAACGAGGGAAAATTAATAGAGGTTGCTGATGACGACTTCGATAGCATGTGAAAGGAAAAACAAAGACATGAACATATATATATATATATATATATATATATATATATATATATATATATATATATATATATATATATTTTCATTCTTCGCATCTTCCATAAGAGAACATGAGCGAACATGGCTAGAAACAGAGGAATTCTATATTTGTCATTGGATTTAATTTCCACATGTATGTGGCGCTAAATTCATTAGGCTCCATATGGATGGTGTCTTCTAGAGTTAATTGACATGTAACACGTTATGCTTGATTTTAGCTTTGATTACACACTGAAAAAAGCTCATGATCAATTTTTACAAGTTGATGCACTGATATTTAGGGCCAATCAAAGATGGTATTAATAACAAATTAAAAGAGGACGGAAAGATTGAAATAAAGTGTTTTGTTGTGAACATATCTAATATATATTTTAATATAGTGGGAAAATTGATCATAATTCAGTTAGTGTGGATAATTATCACTCGCTACTCTATGAATGCACATTGACTCATCACTGTTATTCAAGAAAAATCAATGAAGTCACATTGACTCATCACTGTTATTAAAGAAAAATCACGGCACCTGGAATAACCGGCTTATGGTCCATAAGGGGGAAAGCTTTCACTCCTACCAGATGCCTCTCGGTCTCGGGTTATTAAATAGAGAAATATTGTTATATGATATTTAAAATAAATTTTAAAAATAAATATTTGTGGAGTTGTGATTCTATTAGCGTACTAGAGACCATCCCGCAGGAAGTTTATGTTGGTAACTCCAAGGGTTGAGTTCCCTTGCCATGCAGTTACTCCTATTATTGACTTGCAAAGGATTATCTCTATTCTTTTTACTACCATTAACATTGCTGTTGTTTTCTTTTTGTTGATTGTTGTTCTTCATTGTACTCTAATGGTAGTGATTAAGTCTCGTATTATTTTCATTCTATGGATTCTAGTATATTTGGATGCTATCATCATTAGATTGAGTGTCTTTTCCCTCATATTTTACACCAAGTCGCTAATATTGGCTTGTCATAATCAATGTGTATAGATATCTTATCCAACTAGTTATGAGAAATTTGTTGGGTGTGGAACTTGATTATCTTCTCGATTAAGAGGTCTTGTTTCAGTCGCGCTTGGATACTAGTCCCTAATAGGGAGGAGGTGCGGAGGGGATTCCTGCTCCACTAGCGCTACCAGGAGGGTCCAGAGGGGCGGCAACGATTCTTTGGAGCCCCCCCTTGGTGGGGGTTCAATGGTAGCACCCCCAAAGCAAAATTTAGATAAAAATTGCCTTGTAAAATATCGCAATTTCGAAGTCAATCTAGGCCATTCATTAAGTGGAAGATTTGACGATAGAAGTTATGTTGATTTGGAGTTTTTTTCCTTTGAAGGCAACCCTCGGTTTTATGTGAGGGAATTGTATTGTGACTGTGTATTATTCAATGTGTGTGAAAAAGGGAGGAGACTGTGTGAGAGCGAAGAGGAAGTTACAACGGATTTCTTGTACGTTGCATCCCTTCAGTTTGTTGGATAATATGAAAAGGAAGGACTGGTTGTTTCTTCGTGGACATAGCCTGAATTGGGTAAACCACATATTTCTGTGTCTCTCTTGTTTTATGTGTTTCTCTATTTTTGTTTCGCAATATTTTATGTTTTCCATTGCTCTATTATTTAATTTCTAATAAATTTAATTATATTTATTGGGCTACTTTGGTGGAATCAACTAGGGGTGAATCCTTTGTCAAATAGATTTTGGTCAACACGATGGTAGAGTGTTTCATTTAGGGATTTTTGTGAAGAATCTTTGTTTACTTACATGCTTGGGTTTCATTTGCACTTGCGAGGATTTCAAGTTTTAGTAGTGCTAGACACTTGTTGTTCCTCTATTTTTTGTTTCTTTTCTCTCATAGTCTCGCTTTTATTCTCCAAGATGATATTTGTTTTCAACACTTCAACATTTTTTTATTTTTCCCGAGCTATCACTTCATGATATGCAAGTTTAACATTCAACCCAAGGACTTGCCTTGTGTGATTTGACTTGAATTGGGTCAGTTTACCTTTATACTTAGTTTTATTAAGGACTTGTTGGGAAACCTTTTCTAAATTTTTATTCATTTTTGGATCTTCAAAGTCCATTGGGTTGACATCTCAAAGGATCTCTTTCTAATCGATACATGATTTTTCTTAAAGTGGTTATTCCTTGGTCAACCCCTCTCTTGTTATTACTATGGTTTTCTTTGAAGGTAATTGAACTTGATTTTCTAAGTCAACCACATAGAGGAAAATATTGTTGACATGCAAAAAAAAAAGAAAAAAGAAAAAAAACATAGCAATAACAATACAAAATGCATCAGTTTTATGCAGCAAAACTAAAAATTGGGGAAGACCAACTAATAGATCTATTAATATCTTATGGCTTAAATGCAACTATGCCTTGATTTAAAATAGCCAACATAACACTCCATTTAAATCAAGCATGTTACAATGGAAAAGTCCCAAGCCTTTTAAATCCTTCATCGCATCTAATCCATGGGTTATCATATCACAAGCCACCAAAACCATGCGCCCGAAACCAACAGTATGGACTTAATGAATTTGATTATTTTATCATCTCAACTTTACCTTAGCATTCCCCCCCTTTAAATTTGAACATTCCCCCCATTAAACTTGAACAAGAAAATCCACATGCTCTCCTCCCCTCTCACCTACGTCTACTCCAAGACTTTACTAGTAGGGGTATGCATGCTTAAACAAGTGTTACATATGTATGCCCATCTACAAATTTCAACTTTAAAGTAAATTTTTTTATGGTTATTGCCACTTAATACTTATGTCACCATTCTCTCACATTTTCACACCTACTCATATTAGGTTACAAATTTCAACTTTAAAGTAAATTTTTTTATGGTTATCACCACTTAATACTTATGTCACCATTCTCTCACATTTTCACACTACTCATATTAGGTTATGTCCTCGCCAAACATCACCTTTGTTGTTGCATGTCACCCTGCTAGACATCTATTTCATCTCAAACAATCTTCAAGTATGCAACCATCACCTCGATTCCTTGGTTATCGTGCCATTATTAATAAAAAGATAAGGTAAGAGAAAATAATCATAACAACAACACTTAAAACAAATGAGTTTTTATCTTGAAAAACTTGAAACCAAGAAAAAACAGCTAATAGAACTATTAATATATAATGGCTTAAACACAACCATGCCTTGACTTAAAAGTAACCAAGCCGCCCAACATCCTGGTCCGACCAAGTGTGCACAAGGGGAGATATACTCTTCAACAAGGAAAACTTCCTTTACATTTGTATGACTTAGACAACTAGGAGAAAATGCACGAATAGGATCAGTTTTGGAAGTTTCCTGGTTGACTTTAAGAGTGAGCTCCTCTAACATCGATCTTTTGTAGGTGATTTCAACATCCATCTTTGTAGTTTTTGACTGCAAATCTAAAATAACTTCCATTATTGTACTAGTAATGTTGAAACTGGGCTTTTGATATGAATTAGTTGCTCGACAGAGTGCTATAAAGATTTTATTGCCTCTTCTCTTCCTTGCGTGATTGTTCCCCTGAACATTGCTTGAGAGAGGTAAAAAGCACCAATGAAAACTATGTTGCTCACAGAGATTCCAGTGAACACAAAAAAATCAAACTATTTGATTACATGCTGCCCTAACCAAGGACCATATGACCTAGGTATCATCCAATTGAGTGTAACATATTGCTTTGCCATGAAGAGTTGGTAAACAAAGAGAAGAATTTCCAATTCCATCAATAAATTGGGCTAATTTCTACCTTATGAGTAAAAAGAATAACAAGGAAAAAAATTCATAATTTCATTCAATTGAGATGAAAGAAAAAAAAATGCATAAAAGAGGAAAAAGATAATGCCAAATTAGATATTATAATAAAATCGTTCTTTAAAACATTTTTCAAATCAACCAACAATGTATACTATTACCACACAAAATAGGCAGAAATTACCCCATGAAAAGTAAACCTAATTATCAACCTATATATATAAAACTTCTTTGTAAACTTTTATGTTGAAAGGCTCAAACATCTAAATTCCCTTGTTTACTATTAATGGTGAGACATTTTCTACTTTACATGTCCAACAATTTTTAGCATTTTTATTTTTAAATGGTTATTCTAAGCCACACTACAATAAGTTATTGGATGCAGTACAATCATCACGCCCTATTTTGCACAATGAAAAACAAATGTTTATAATATTTTTTTCTTTGTTTTTTTTATTTTTATTTTTGAATAACTATCTCTAGAAAAAATACATTTTATTTATTTGCTTCATAAAAGACAAAAGTCACCACCTATGTGCATAAGGAAAAACCTCTCATTGTAGATACTTAATGAGAGAAGAGAATTAGACAAAAGAAGTGAAATATTTCATGGTTTTGCTAACTTTTAAGGAAGAAATTGCCTTTTAAGAATGAGGATAAATTCTCGAACATCCATTTCTTTCAATGAGGGAAGCAATAACTAATGATGCATGATTGGGTTGTTGAAGAGTTTTTAGCTACATACCCCATATAGAGAAGAGTTCATTTCCTTTATGTAATAGTGAAAATTATATAATATCATTGAGACAAGTATGCTTTTCAATTTGTAAAATAGGCACATCATTATTTTGGAAAATAAACTCTAGTTTTCCCAAATTGAAATTGAGCCTTAATTAAAATTGATCACATATTTGTAAGGATTAAATACTTTGGTTAATTAAAAAAAATAATCAAATTTGCACTATAATTTTATTGGTTTCAATGAAAATGTTCATGTAATCATTGATATTAAATTATTTTAATTATATATATATATATTTTTTTTCAGAAGGAAAAAAACGCTGTATATATTAAAATATATGACAGTACATGATCATCAATACCATCTCAAACTGTTATTTAAAACAGCGAGAAAACCCCATATGCCAAATTCATCCAGAATACACTTCTGATGAGAAGTAATTCGATGTTCATGGCCAACAACATAACGGATAGTATAAAACATATCCACGAGATCATCCCTGTATACATAGAAAAGAGACAGCAGAGAGAATATGCAGCATTATATTCATGAAATAAAAAGAAAAGAAGATAACTGAAATGAAAGAAGGCAAACAAAAAGGAGAGAATCCATAGTGTCTCCATGACTGATAAAAGGCGGACTCGCTAGGCAAAAATCAGATCAGGCTCGCTTGAAAATCATCATGCATGCATGACGAAAAGTATCCGAAACACTTGATAACTATGCTTGATCCACTTGAAGAAGAGAAAGCAGCCCAGGATAATACCAATACCCCTGCACAAACAAAACAGGCTCGCTTGATGAACTGTCCTGAAAACAAAATAGCACCCACAAAAGATGATATTGGTCCCCGTGATTGGGAGAGATCTGGCTCCCCAACTCGATCCGGAGATCCAATAGCTTACTGCATCATGCCAAGACCGTCATTCCATCAGACCCGGGATCAAAAGGAAAGGATATGTCTTGACGAGAAATGTATATGTCAGCCATCCGGACTTTGCATAATTATATATATATATATATATATATATATATACAACTAATTATAAAAAATAAAAAAATACAATCAAATTCCTTCTATTAATTACGCCGGAGGCGTTCTCCATTGCGGGGTTGGGGTGTGCAAAGCGATGGCGCATGGAACCAATGAAATTTGGCCACGTGTACGGGTCTGATTGGGCAGTGCGAATCTTACTCCATTGCGGGGTTGGGGTGTGCAAAGCTATGGCGCATGGAACCAATGAAATTTGGCCACGTGTACGGGTCTGATTGGGCAGTGGGAATCTTAATGTTGGCGTGCGTGAATGCGACAGGCGGCGTTTCAGACGACATCTTCCATGTGGGAACGGGCGTGCTTGATCCCCCTCGTTTCCTCACCAGAATCGCTCGCTTCAGCTTCACATTGTGCAGTATGGAAGAAGACGAAGACGATGAAGAGCATCCTCTCTTCGGAACCTTTCTTCCTCCGCGGATAAACTCCTCTATGCTTCCCTTCTCCCTCACCATTCAAAAGATTCGCTTAATACGAACAACTCAAAACATAATCACGACTCCACATTTGAGCTCGCTCTGCAATCTTTAAATCAATTTTCTCCAGACCTCGGACCTCGATTAATCTTTACTCCATAATTAAGAGGAAAAGCTCAAAGCCGAATCTTGTGCTGTCCACTGAACTCCATTCTTCAGCGCAAAGCTAGAACAAACTCGACAATCTTAACCATTCTTTTATCGTCTCATGAAATTTCGAGCTTTTATCAGCAGAATTTCGCCAGCTGAGAAACGATTCGCGCCTACGTCGGTTTCCAGCGATATATGAACGGTTATTGTTCGGCAAAAGCTCCTCAAGTTAGCTCTTTTTCTCACCGACGGTAACTGAAACAATAACAACCTGCTCAAATTAATTCCTCTGCAGAAAAAAAGTCAAAACACACCGCATACCGCAACACCTCAAATTCTCAAACCTCAACGCTTCCCGCGGAATTAGGGCGATTCCGTGCTCCCTTCTCGCTCGAATTCACTCTAAAACCCTCGTGCTCCTTCTGCTTCACACCATTATGCCTGAAACCGAAAATTGGAATTCAGGCCAATAACTTCGAAATATTTATGAAAACGCAGGCGTCCGTCCGGTTAAAGAAACCTGGACTCGCTCAACCTCTGTAAAGCATGATAAATTGCGTTTAGTCTTTCTGTAAGCAGAAAAATTCCAGGTGACAGAGAGCTGCTGCCATTAATTAAGACAAAATTGTTCCGAAATAAAGCGGCTTTGTATGAACAAATCACAGTGGGTTGTCGTCGGTTGACAGAAAGTAAAAGCCCCGTACCTGGCAATACTATAAATAATTTTACACTGTTTGCGGCCCCTTTTCCCGTCCTCAATTCAAATTTACAATAATTACACTCACAATTTTTAACTGTTCAGTTATCCCTCCTGTAAAAAAAATAAATTAACTTTAATTTAAAACTGTTTTATTTTGAATTTTTCAACTAGAACTTTGGTTACGGGATTTAGTTATGGGGATTATGAATTTACATTATGGTTTTTTGGTTATCGAATTTTGCTAAACTCGGGACAACATCCAACGCATTGTGATGTGCTGACCACGATGACATGTTCGCTAAGACGAGAACAAATTGTACACTTTTTCAAGTGTATTTATTGTGTCTATTTTGGAGGTATTATGGCCTATGAAAGTGCTACATTTGCCCTACCAATTAGTGCGTGTAAAGCTATGAGCATCGGAATATTGCCTTTTAATACAGTTTACAAAGGGAAGATTTCCATTAATATTCGAGCACTTTATAAAAGAGGGAGATAGCCTTGGCGCATTATTCAAAAGATATTCATTTGTTATTATTATTATCAAACAAATTAAATGTTAAAAATTTTTACATAATATTTAAAGTTTGAATTTATATATTTATTTTATTTTTAATAATTAAATGCTATGATAAGAAAAGTTTAAAAAAATAAATAAATAAATAAATAAAATATGAATAAATAAATAAAATAAATAAATAGAAATGAAATAAAATAAAGATAAAATTAAAATTAAAAATAAAATAGATAAAAAAAAATTCTTAATTAACAAATAAATAAATAAAATGAAATAAAAATAAAATTACATAAATCTGGCCAGAGCCGAGAGAGCTCCTTTGATTGATTACATTTATAGATATTGAGGAAGAAATTGTTCCTAATTCCTATGTGAATCATGTATGTGTTCTTGGTTGTAAACTGTATGAAACTACGGGAATTTCACATCAAGGTCTCATTGCCTTCTTCATATATGAGGATGCCATCAATCTCGAGGATGTGCAGGGCATTTGAATGGTTCTTCTGTTAAATCACAATTCAGTTTTTACCCCTCATATAGCACAACATGATTCACATCTCTCCTTCCGGCGTTCCCTTGCACCCCGTGCAATTGCTAGTCTTAATTCAATTACTTTTATTAACAATGTACACATTCACTGACACCTAAAAAAAAATTCTTACTCCATAAAGGTAATATTAAAATCATAATGGTGAACACATAAAACATTTGTTAGTTTAATGTGATTTTATAAAGGAATTAAGGGAATTTATAGTAATGATGATATAAGGAGAAAGTAGGTGGATTGAAGGTATATTATTAAAATGCATGGAAAAATGTTTTGAGGAGAAATTCCTAAGGGAGTTGTTTTTAGTGGGACTTTTTGGAGTTCGCTGGAATCTAGTGAAAAAATTTGAGGTAAAATCTTGATTTCTGTTATTTAAACTGGTTGGTGCCCGAATCCGGTGAAAAATTTTGACATAAAATTTTGATTTTTGTTATTTAAACGGGTTTTTTCACTGTATATGTGTATTCAACACTCTAAAAAAAACTCCTAAGACATTTTCATTGTGCAAGGTTACCCATCAAACTTCTCTTTTTAATAAATTCCTACCAGATTTTAGAAAAATTAGACCAAAAAAATCCACCTTAAAAACTTTCAAAAAATCACACTAAAAACTACTAGATTCCCAAATTAATATAAAGTTTTAATTTCAATAAAATTTAATAAATGTTAAAATTCAAAATCCAGATAAGTTTAAACTAAATAAATTTAGATTTTGAAATTTCGGTGAGTTGCATGTCAAGAAAGGTTGAGATGCGATAGTTTTGTTATCAAAATTATTTCAAAATAAAATTCAATAAAATGATATTATTAAGTAAAAAATGTGGCCTGGAAAAATCTGTTCCAATAGATCCTTTGGTCAAAACTATATATGCCTGTATGCCTGACAGTTCCAGAAACTATTTATCAGTTGAAAATAAAATGTAGACAATTTATTGAAAAATAAGAGGATCCGCGACTTTCTAATTCGACTCCCAATCCTAATAACACCCTACTCAGCCACTGTTGTACAGCGGCTCTCACTCACCCTGTTCCCTTACTCACTCACCCAGTCTATTAGGTTTGCTTTGCAACCTTCTTTGACCTTCTGCGGCGCTCTCGACTTCTTCCTTCTGCACACATGATGATGGCGATAAACATATGGAAAAGAGTATCAATGGCAGTTACTGTCGAATCCCACATAACATTCCACAGTTTCTGCACCCAAATAGCAAAGCCACCAGAGAGGGGCGTTGTCACAGGATTTCTCGTCAACAGATGCGGCTTATCACAGGAAGATATCGCAAAAGCCTTTAGACACAGTAAGGAATTATTGCTTCGTGCAAAATCAAGGCAGAATATGGAAGAAGCGTTGAAGTTGTTAAATGACTGTGGTTTGACAAACCCTGCTCAGATTCGAAGGGTCGTCCTTTCCAACCCTCAGTTTTTATTTCTTAGAGCCGAAAGAAACCGAAAGCCCAAGCTCACTCTCCTTGGTACTTTCATGAAGAAAGAGGATATCTTCAAACTATGTATTGGTAGTGCAGGGGTATTTCGTGCAAGCGAGGATAAGCTGAAATCCGCAATTTCACTTTTGCAACGGTTGGGTTTTGAGGGTCCAGCATTATCGGAGTTAGTGGCGAGGCCGCCTAGGTTGCTCACGAGGTCAGAGGAAAAGGTTGTGGAATCATTTAAACAGATCGAGAATTTGGGGTTTACGAAGGGATCAAAGGGGTTTGCCAATGCCATGCGTGTGATGTTGGGGTTAGGGAAAGAACAAATAGATAGATTGCTACCGTGTTTGAGAAGTTTAGGTTTCTCGGAAAAACAAAGTTCAGAGATATCTAGGCGGATTCCGTTCATTCTGGCGATTTCAGAGGAAAATTTGAAACGGCATGTGGATTTTCTGGGCAAATCTGCAGGTTTTACATTGGCTGATTTTTTGAAGTATCCAACTGTGCTTGGATTAAGCTTGTAGAAGAGAATAATTCCTCGGTATAGAGTAATGGAAGCATTGAAGACCATGCAGGTGCTGAAAACAGAGATGATTTGCCCTGGTATTTTTAAATTAACAGAAGAACAATTCTTGGAGAAATGTGTTAATAAGAATGCTGAATCCTTGGTTCTGCGAGATATTTACCACTGGGTGAAAGATGGAAAGTTGAGCACTGACAAAGAGTCATGCACTGGATCGGATGTAGTTCGAAGGCTGGAGGCCGTGGACCACTACATGAAAGCTGGAAAGTTGAGCGTGGACAAGGGAGCACGCAATGAATCAGACGCGGAGAAATTCACTCATGAATGCAAGGGTCATGTTCGATGATGCCATGGAACTGAACTGCGGATAGCATGACTATTCATCAGCAAGCAAGAGAAAACTTGTGGGTGATAGATTAGCTGTATCAAAAGGAAGTGAGCTAATATCCATCTGCCTCGGGAAATTCAGTCAACATTAGTGAAACAGGTGAGCAAGCATCCTTTCTCTTTGGTTTGGTGATATCAATCTCAGCTTACAGTAGTAATTGATTAAGAAATATTGTGCAGGCAAGAGTGTTGCTCATGCAATGGAGGATATTTTATTCTTCTCCAGTGTAACTCATAATATTAATGTACATAAGATATTCAAGGTCAATGCAACCAAATTGCTTATGATACCACTTCGTGGACCCGGTTCCAATCCCTATTTTATGTCACTTTCATCAGAGGATGATTATGTTTCGACTAAAGGACAGTCTCGCTATATTGTTTTCCCCTCTTGTTTACCCCATTATCATCTCTAATGTTTACCCCATTATCAGGCAGACTTGACCCAGGGTGAATAAATACAAATTTAATTTAAACAAGGATAACTACTACTTTGGAACTAGTAAGCAGATGGTTGGCATTTTTTTTTTTGTCTTTGGGAACGTAGTGATTTGAGACAACATGCTCGAGATTTGAAGGTCTCATGGGTGAGAAAAGATACTCTGTTCACTATTTATTGTTTTCTAATGCTTCTATTCCAATTGATATTTGCATATGCTTGCTGCAATAATTTTACTTTTATTCTAAAAATATGTCTATACACTTATTTACAAAGAAAATCAATTTTTCAAATAAAGGTCTAAGCTCGGATCCATTCTTGATTGAAAAAATTATACACAGTCAATGTGAATCTCCCGAACCAAGAGAAAATTTGGGCAACTAAGATGTGGAGAGTTGAATTTGAACCCTGAACATCACAATCTCAAAATAGCAAATCATTTAAAATTTGAGAGTTTCTTAAAACCGAAAAGGGACATGTATCTCGCTGGATTTTTTATTTCAATCTCACTGGATTTGGGTTTCAATCCAAAGTTGAGCGAAAATATATTCACCTTTTATATTTTATATTTTTAATAAAATAATAAAATAATCCAGTGTTTTGGGTTATTTCATCTTTGTCTTTTGGATATTATTGTAAAACTTAAGAAATTACACTGCTTATTTTCCCCTTCTTAGATCACTGGGAAATCATCTCTTATCGTAAGAAATTACACGGCTTGTTTTCCCCTTCTTAGATCACTGGGAAATCATCTCTTATCGTAAATCATGTTTAAGCTGTTCTCATGGGGTGTTCTATTAACCCTTCTAATTATGTCGCACCAGAAGGCATACTTTTTGCAAACATCATTTTTCCCAACTTTTTATGGAAAAGGGAAGTTACAATCATCTCATTAAAACTGTTTCTATGAAATGAGCGAGCAAGTGCAGTCCCTAAGATATAAATTTATTGGAATCTACTTACTTCATTACCAATTGCTTCTATGAAAAGAACGAGCAACTGCAGTCCCTGGGATCTACTTTATTACTAATTATGTTTGTATTTTGAAGAGTTTAGATGATCTGTAAGTTTTTTGGGAAAATAGATCTGATCCATTTATTGTATTTTTCAACTTCTAAGTGAGGGACATTGTGGTATAAGGTCTTGTAGTTTAATTTATATTGATTGGTAAAAAGAGTTAACTCTGTCAAATTTATATGGACCGTGTTTATTATTATGGTTTGCAAACCCAAAATACATATATTATCACCTATCATAATTGCATTGTTGTTCGTAATTAAATGGAAAAATATCAAATTCTTGTATATATTCATGTTTATTATTGTGTACATGATGTTATTATTATGTATATGATGTGCAGGAAGTTGATTGCCCATTTTTTAGTATGCTTGTTCTTTCACTGAAAAGATTGCTCTTCTCACCCCAAAAAAAATAAAAATAAAAATGAGTACCCCAGTATTTTCAATGGGCCTGTCTACCATTTTCTGGATGATGTTAACATGATATATTTTCAAAAGATATATAACAGATACCTCATTTTAATATTTTTAGTTTCATTGTTGCATATCGCATTCCGCAATTGCTCCTATTAACGTTCTTTGCATTTCTCGGTACAATCGATAGTAATTGATTTCCATCATATATATATATTTGCACAGATGATAAACCCTCTGTTTTTTCTGATTTAGAAGAAGACAGTAATATTGAAGGTAGGGGCATCTTTAGTGTACTATCATTTGACTTCTCTTTTATATATTCCTTGAATTTGACGTGTATATAGGTTTCTCTTTTTGTTGGAATTTGATGAAAGAAAACGTAGTTGTAGAAGACGTCTTGCTGGCCACAATGAGTGGAGAAAGAAGCCACATCCTGATTCAATGGCTTTCAATCCTCCCAGATTCATGCCCCGTTTTTATTTTTGTTGTAGAATGGGAAGGGCTGCGGGGCAGCAATTCCCTGCCGCCAGCCAGTAGATCTTTCTCAGACTCCATCGATCAAACTCGTCTAGCATTTTTAATAATCAAATTAACTATTACCACCAGAAAGAATGATTACCATTTCCCAAATATACTTGTTTTCGTGTTATCTTCTTTGAGATGGAACAACCATTTTATGACAGCCTTAAGCTACATATTGTCGCTCGTTTGTCGTTCTCTACTATTATTAAAGTTATAAATTAAAAAAACGTGAGATTGAACATTGGCATTTGATATGTTGTGGGTCTGGCTGTCGTTATTGTAATCAAGTAGAAAAACGAGATATTGAACAATGGAATCTGATTCGATAGGTTAGGGATCGATCTACATTAGCATGTCTATCTGGCGTTGTAAGGATTGTTATAATTAATAAAATAAAATAACGATGTTTTCTTATGACTCCGAAGGATCTAGTGGACCAAAAATGCATGTTTTCTTATATTGATATATTTAATTTTTGCTTTTAACTTACATTACATTCTATATATCGCTGTAAAACTTTACGATTACAGATAGTCTATTACTGTTTCAATTTCGTCAACGTCATACAATGCAAAAAACTATAATCTTGAGAAACAAACAATACATATTATAGATATTACTGACTAGCCAGCTGGCTCTAGACCCTGGGTCAGGGGGATTATCGTGGGCTATCCTTGGGCTATGGACGGATGATGATGGACGAAACAAAATCACTACAATGCCTTTCTTCTTTGTTGCCGCATTTTTATTCATTGACTTATTGGGATGTCGTGAAAAGATTTGAGTTCCACTGTCGTTGTTGGCCAGTGTTTCAACCCCCTTGATTTTGTGGGCGTCGTTATGACCATGGCTATCTTGTACTAACACTTTGAACTAGGTGGCAGCTAGTTTATCCTCCGAGCTCTTTCTCACATATGCATCTTGAAAAAAGCTTTGTTCCTCCTCCTTGTGATGAAGGTCATGTTGAGGTTTGAAGGCCACATGCCGAGCTTTCACAATGGAGGAGGATTTTTGGCAATTTCTACCAACACTCTGGGGTATGCAGATATCATTATTTGAACCCTTCTTTGGTGTGTAGCCTTATAAACAAGCCGAATGGGCCTTTCAATATATATATATATATATATATATATATATATATTTCATTTAATTGAAAGCAGATCTTGAAGCCACAATGAAGAAGCTTAGCATAACAATAGAGCTCGAAGGGTATTAAGAAAAACCTTTACAAAGAAAACAATGAACGAATGCTTCAACACTTATTTCAATGTAGATACTTGAAATACTGATAGAGTGTGCAGGAATACTCTGGGTTAGCTTACTACAATTGCTATGTCAAAATTGCGACACATTCACCCAGAGTCCTCAAAACCATGACATTAATATGACCGTAGAAATGTATACAAAATCACAAATGGTTAATCAACACTTAATCATTCTCCTTCAGAGTTCAGAGGATGTGAAATTCACAACAATGGGATGGTGTACCAGAAGATCCTTCAATATGGAATGAAATGAAAACAACCTCTGTGGGAGGCAATAGAAGAAACAAGAACTAAAGTGTGGAGGTATCTTTGAGAATGGGTTCTATTTAAGGTATAACATTCCCCCTTCTCATGCATGGCAACCTCCAAGGCTTCACTCCAGCTAACATCCATTTTGAATATTCTAGGGACATCTGATAATAATACCTGTACTATCACATGGAAGACACAGTTTACAGTTCTCTTTCAGCCACAAATAGAGCTCCTTTCTATCAGTGTTTTAGTCCAACTCATGTATCGTCCCGCTTCAAGCTAGTATGTGTGCATTAGTTAATTGGAATAAAGTGTCTTCAAGTACATTCTCTAAATGGGCTCAAGAATAGGAATAGTAAACAGCTGAATAAATGGGTCACTGTGGGCAAACTTGCATAGGATGTTAAACGGGTCATTTAATTTCTGCAGTATCCAAATATTTATCTCCAACATCTTTGTCGTGATGTCTGCTATACGAGTGCTTTACATCCTTTGTTCCCAACTCTATTGATGCTGAGAATGTCAGCTTTTGCTTGTGCTTTACATCCTTTGTTCCCAAATCTTGTTGATGTTGAGAATGTCGGCTTTTGCTTGTGCTTTACATCGTTTGTTCCCAACTCCTGTTGATGTTGAGATTGTCGGCTTTTGCTTCTGCGTCGGCCATTGTAAACAGGATCTATGTTGGGATTCCGAGTATGAGGACGGGCACACTTAACCTCAAAGTATCCTGCAATACTCAGGAACAAACAGGGTTCCATGGTTCCGATTTAAGGGATTGTTTATGAATCTCAATTGCCTTTATAAATATCTACAAAGGAAAATAATTCAATCACATAACAAAACCTCAACCATAGACATATCATGTCTCTGGAAGTACTAGAATCTTTTTTTTTTGCTAGGAAAACAGGGTGAGAATTGATGTTCCCTTTGTGCAATATTATCAATAATAGAAAGCATTAATCAAAATTGTTTTTAATTAAAAATTAAAAATAACTTCAATCAAATTAAATAGTATAAATTTTAATGACAATGAGCAAAACATTATAAAACAAAATAAAATATAAAAAAATTATATATTAATAACACCTGCAGCAAGATTTGCACATTGATTGCCATGCGAACCTCATCGTTCTTAGTCTTCTTAGATCATTGTGTTCCACCTTTGTTAGGCACAAAATCTTGCAGGAAAAGTCTATGATTCCATCGCCTCTGTCTCTTTGACCTTCAAACAGTTCTACACTCATCAGTTTAGGTGCTCACACAGCTCGTTATGGTGATTCCTAAACATCGTTGACTCAAACAGCTCTACACTCGCCAGTTTAGGTGTTCACACAGCTTGTTATGGTGATTCCTAAACACCATGGACTCACTACAAATGATTACTCACAGGATTTCGAATTTCGAATGCTCCAAAGAGAGGGTTTAATGAAGAAGAAATTGGATCTTATTCAGTGGTTGCAGCCCGTCTAATAGTATTTATTTGTGCATTAGGTAAGATTCGACCTCTTTCTTTGAAATTAGAGGCTTCGTTTGAATTTTCTTTCTTTCTTGTGACAATTTGTCAGATTTAATAAACGTCGGTGAATTTGCAATTTTCTTCTTAGTATTGCCATGTTTCTCTGTTCTATCCATACGAGTCGGCATTAATGACTCGGGCGACGTTTATCTTTCGCTGTAGACAAATAATGCGAGTTGTATAACGAAAATTTGATTTTATTATCTTGAATTTAATGATATTTAATGGATATTGCGCCTTTCAGAACGAGCCATGGGTTTCAGATGTTACATGCTTTTGCTGAATCTTTATTTTTTAACTTTTTGTTGCTTATTTTGCTAAACAATTTTCTAATTGTGACCGAAAATTTCTGCTAGATTTTGAATAGGTTATGTTACAGAAACGTTGAAGTTATTAGATCTTTAATAATGCTGGCGAATGTTTTTGAATAATTTCAGGATCTAGTTTTTTATTAGAAATTTCATTCGTCTAGTATTTTTTACGTTCTTGACAGTAAAGCATGAATCCAAGATATTTCAGTTGTTGAGGAGGTAAATCCCCTCTGCGGACAGAGGCGATCCCTACTAGCCCAGCAGGGGTCTAGCAACAAACAAACAATGCTATGACGCAAGCTCCTAGTTACGGATGGAAAGACTAGGAATAGAAGCCTACCTGGATTCCAACGTTATAATCTGAAGAAGAAGTGTCCCCGTCCTTCAGCCCTGGCAGATCACAATCCTTCCACGATCTCCGCGGATGAACACCTGCACATAGAAGAAACGAACAGATACAAGCATAGGAACCAGCATACGTAACTAAACATCGGTCAGAAAAGATATTACTTGCATTAACATGATGGAAAAAGGAGTGGAACCATAATCATAGTCATCTATTAAAATGATAAACGAATAGAAGTTACAACCAAGTTCTGACGTCGCAGCTTCCTTCGAACGGGTCTCCGGTCGTCCACGTCTCGCAAAGCTCGCCAAGGAAAAGGAAACCTCTCCAGAGTCTCGTAACAATGGTCTCCTCGCTTGAATGGGCCTTAAGGGAAAGAAGGGATTCTTTACAGCACAAAGGCACTTGGGAATAGGGAGATGCAAAGCTTCAACACTTCAAGACTAGCTTGCCATGGATTTGAGCAGGCTTTTATAGATGGGGAAGGAGGGAGTTGGGATCCCTATTATTATGGGATTGGCCCTATCAACAAGGAAGGTTCCATGGGAGGTGGCAAAACCACTTCCCCTCCATAGAACTCCCGCAGCCAAACCTCCCAACTCAAAATAGGCAATGGTTTGTGAGTTTGTTTGAACTCAACTTCCGCCATCCATATTTAAAAAACAGTCCCTAAAATGGGTGGCGCGACTACTGCTCTATGACAGAGCGCCAAGTGGCGCGACCTCTTTGCAGGATTTTCCTCATTGGCGCGAGTAATGAACTGCCTGCCCGCGCCAATGCAAAAAGGGATGTTTTTCATGATTTTTGCAAGGAGATGTCTCAAGGGAAAATAAAGCTCATGCTCAGAGGGATGCATTGATGATATTTTCAAGGCATGACAATGTTCACAGGTCACATAATGGGTCCTCCATTGTGCGGGACGGGGAATGGTAGGGACGGTGACAAATTACTGTGTAACAGATGCCCCCTAAAGCATGAGGCCCGAGAGAGAGAGGGGTGAAATGCTTTACGAGAACATGTCCAACTGAAGGCCAGCCGTCGGAAAACCTGCACAGACAGATACAACTGATATCTCAAGTACATGATGTATATATATGGTATGGACGCAGCCATCCGAACAGAGTATGCTATAATCCGGATCCAGGGTATGGGCGCAGCCATCCAACTAAGATCAAATAAATAGACTCAGGTATGGTCGCAGCCATCCAATCAATGAGTCATGTACATAATGATAATAATCCACAATCGCAGCCTGGATTACAACAGACACAATCCAGGGTCTTGCGCTCCATCTCGACCCAACAGAGTACAAGTTCAAGCATGTGAATGTGTGAGCTGAAGTCGAACATGCAAGAACATCTTCGGATTACCAGCCAGTGATGAAAGCTGTTAACCGACACGAGAGAGACCACCAATAATGACAATGGTCCTCAAGGTACTATAGGTACAATCTACGGCGTGCGAATAAATGAGTTGACGTTGAACACCCGCAGAATCACTCGATCGGAGGCCAATGATGTAAACCTCTCGTCGAATGCGACGAACCTGCCATTGAGGCATGCAGGCTCCAAGGTACCACAAGGAGTCTCTAGACCAACTTCCTGGATAATGAGTTGAAGTCGACAGGAAGTGACCTTGATCGAAGGTGGGCCATAATGATTCCCACATCATCGACACGAGACAGAGGAACATGATGTTTTTGTTGTGAATCGGGATCGTATGAGAAACAGAGGAAGGTTGATATTTGCAGAGGCCAACTTCTCTTGAACACATGAACGACACGACAATGGACTTGGCAGTATTTGACATCAACGGATCAGAGGTCATGGTGACGAGGCAGTGAACAGATGAGAGGTCAAAAGAGATTACCCAAACCCATGGAGGCAAAGTGAAGCAACGAGATGAGATGTCCCCAACCCGACACGAATGCGGACAAGTGCCATGTTCAAGAGCGACATACTGCCGACGACAACGACGATGGTTCCATTTTTCCCCCACCATTTCTGGCGAGTACCCCAATTATTTTTAATAACAAGCTTGAAGGGGATAGCATATGCTTGCGATATAAGTCCGCCCTTCGGGCAAATCCATCCTAGTGCATTTAACGAGTCATAGGAAGGAGAAACTCGAAGAACGTCATATCGACGAAATCCAATGTCATCAGGGTTTAACGAGTCTGACGAAGGAAGAACTCGGCGTCTTTTCATGTTTAGAGAGTTTGAAAAGACAGCGGAAAAGAAAACTCCACAGGTCCCTTTTCGTAAATAGTTCCCCAGATCCGAAAAGGTAGAAAACAATATCCGGGAAAGCCTCCTAGTCGCGATAGGCTAGGGTATTCCTTTTTCGTAATCAATCCATCCCAGCCCGAAAAAGGGTTAAACTTATACTGGGTGGATGTCGATTCGTGTCCATTTTAACGAGATCGAAACGACAAGGGCCTCGGCGATCTTTTCATATTTAGAGAGTCGGAAAAGAGCTGAAAGATGACTCCAGAGTGACTTTTTCGTGTATTTACCGAGTCCGAAAAAGTATAAAATACAACTCGTTTCCATCTTTTAAGTCGCAAAAACCTGCTGCTGCACATACCAAACAAGCGTAAAATCCATTTTCGACATAACATATGCAAATATTTGATAAAAATAACTTTTAAAACTCATTTAACGTCGAAAAAGTTATAAATATGTCTAATTGGTAAAAATGAAATTACTTTTTACTATTTACCTTGTGGAAAGCAACAGTGGTCCTTTTGGAGCAGAATCTTCTGACGGTGATTGCGACCAATCCAGGCAACCATTCAGCTTCTCGTCTGTCACAGGTAAGAGACGCTCCTTTGCTTTTCATTTCCATACATTTTTTAATGATTTTCCCTTAGAAATCAACTTTGTGTGGCTATTTTTAAAATTTTAGGGCCGGACCCATTGGCGCGGGTATCGGGCACGGACCCGCGCCACTGAGCTCTTTTTTGTAAAGGGCCCGCGCCACGTGGCGCGACTGTTCGCAAAACAGCCGCGCCAGCGGCCGAACCTTAAATTCCGCCCAAAATTTCGATATTTAAACCAAATTGCTTGAAGTTTGAAGCTCATCAAAGATCTAACTAAGGGTTTTTGACCATGTGAATGCAGATAACCACTCAAAATGGCAATCGAATGGAAGGAACGAGAACACGGAGACGAGGATGAACAGGCCATGCAAAGCCAAGCTTGCATGAACGCACTTAGAGACTGTGGATTGAAAAAGTTCTTCCTCACGCCATGTTTACGAGCTCAGCCCGAGCTCCTCCAATATCTAATCAGCATCTGGGATGAAAATGAACAAGTGTTCAGGCTACGAGACCAGGTGTTAGAATTGGAGGTCACTGACATTTATTTCATCACTGGATTGTCCCGTAGAGGTCCAATTCCTGTATTGACTGGGAGCAGACCATCCAGGGAAAAGATGGAACAGGTAATGGCACGGGTGTGCCGAGGGGCACAAACAGGATCAGGAAGCAAGAAAGTGTATATCTCCACCATCCCTGATCTAGCACTGAGAGTAGTTCTCCATACCATTACGCGGGCTGCTGGATCGCAGGCTCCGCACGAGGCCACGAAGACTCAACTCCTGTTGGCCTCAAAATGCATGGGTCCCCTACTGTTCAACTGGGCAGAAGCAGTAACCATCAACATGAAAAGGCAGCTCACAAGGTGCAAACAGGGGAAACTGAAACAGTTCGGTTATGGTTCCATCTTGGTATCGTTCATTCTGGAACGCATACCAATCTTCCAGGGCCAAGGGGCCGCAGTGGCGAGTCCGATACCACGAGAGCCGCGAATGGCTCGCTGGGCAGCACTGATGCCCAGATCTGGAGGTGGCCAACAGATGTCCTGGAGGCCAGAGTTATTTATGTGGCTACGGCGCCAACTGATCGTCGTGGAAGATTGGCCCTATTCGGGAACTGACTTTACCGGGGACCCAGATCTCCCACTACCAGAAGGAGATGACTGGGACGAGGAGCTGGGTAAGACCTCATATTTTTGATTTTATGCTTATATGTTTTTTTTTGTAAATACACATTCGTCTTAACACAATTATATATGCATGCAGATGTAGGACCTGAGAGACCAGCCGGGATGTCTCCAATCTCCCGGAGGACACAACTCGCCCCTGAGATCCAGGGGGAAGGCACCGGAGGAGAGGAACTGATCCAGAACCTCGAAAGGATTGCCCATGGGATCCCAGACTATGCCCGGCTATCAGACGTACCGATGGCATACCAGCGCCACACGGTGGGAGTTCCGAATCGGATCCACCGAATCCTGAGGCGCCTAGTGCGTGCAGTGACGTGCTACCATGAGCACCATGCGGATTAGTCCTTAGGATTTATACCACACCTATTTTTGAGAGACATAGCGTCTCCGGATGTATTAAGACGACTATGTATATTTTTTGAGTTTTGTGATGCACACTGTGCAAACATTTCGACACACACATATATATATATATATATATATATACATATGACTATTTTGGATGGATCTTTCTTTACATGTGATAATGTTTTCTATATGTCATGCAAATGTCTAATACATATGTAATCTAATGTATCAGTTACATAACAAACGACCTAATGCGAAATGTATTCACACAATGTATCTAATCACACATTTCATTTTTACGCAAGCTTAAAAGCACACATGAACACACACATATGCAAACTATGCTTGAAATGAGGAAGACGGGCATTCCCCCCAGCATGATGTCTCAATTCGAGGTGCATGCCCCCCAAGCTTCAGTCCATTGAAAATGGAGTGAAGGTTCAAAACAAAAAGTCGAATTGAACATGCTCATGTTTCATTATTTTAACGAGGTTGACACACTTAAAAGAACTATCCTCAAACAACTTGTTTCATGTTTTAAGGAGCTTGACACAAATGAAGGAACTATGCTCCGAGATCCTGGTTTCATTTTTTAAAGAGCTTGACCCAGGGAGGAAACTGTGCTCTAACCGACTTACATCAAAATGAACAAGAAGGCGGTGCTTCCAAGAGTTCCATTCCTGATGGAAGGGAAACATCCTGGAAGTCAGGACCCAATGCCCCCAACACATTATGCACAACAGCATCATCACTGAGCACAGGCACGGGCTAAGTAGCCACATAGTTGACCTGCAGCGGAGCAGATACAACGGGTGGATAGAAACCAGGAGGGGGTGATGGTGGACCAGATGCCATATTAGGACCAAAGAAGGAAAGCTGATCAATGGTCACGATCCGTCCTTCATGTGGAAAGCACATCACACGAAAGAGGGAGGAGGCAAGTGCTCCCATGGCATAAGTGTAATCGCGCCCTAGGAGCAGATTGAAATCCAGGGGGGCTGGAACGACCATCACGTCCATATGGACGGTTTTACCTCCCAAAGTAACAGGTAACCTTGGAAGGATCCCCAACAGTTGACTAGTCCTTCTGTTAAAAGTCAACAGATTCTGCGTAACGGGCGCAAGCGGCGGCGAACCGAAAGCTTGCCAGGTAGTTGATGACAGAATACTAACAGAGGCGCCTTCATCTATAATGGTGCTGGGTATGACCAAACCAAGAGCCTGTACTGTGATCTCGAAAGGCACATAAGACGGAAGGCGAAATCCTGCAAATCGATTCCAGTCAAAGGAAGCGACCAATCTACTCGGAGGGGCTACCATCGACAAGCGAAGGTCTTCCCCTGATGTTACGGTAGAAGAAGCATCCTCCATGACCTCCATCTCAAAGGCGGGAGGGATATCCTCTGGAGCCTCCATCATGGGAGGCGGAGGAGGGGCTTCTTGAAGTACAGGGACAGGAGAATCTTTCTCCAAGTCTGAAGAATCTGAAGAGATCAGAAGGACATGGGGGGTGTGAGATCCACTCTCGACAGAAAAGACCTGGTGCACCGCGGACGGGGCCAGTTCAACTGATCCGACGACCAATGGTTGGTCAGGGACGGATTCGTGAATTTGAATTTCTGGGGGAGTGGGATCGACCAAGGATGACTCTTGACCAATCATAGGATCAGCTGGCGGAGGACTCGAAGAAAGCCGATTATAACCAGGTGGAAGGCGTGGTGTAGAACCGGTCGGGTTGTCCAAAACCCGTTTGGCTTCATCCATATAAGGACAAAGGTGAATGGCATGGTGCCCTTCACACAACTTACAGGGATTGGTGATCTTACCCTGCTTCTTAGAGTTCTTATCAATAGCAGCTGAAGACGTGCCCCCAACTTGACTCCCGGAAGCCAAAGGCAACGGTGGGTGGCCGTTGGACCATACTTCGAGCACCTTGGGAATGCCAGGGCAGTCTCGAAGAAGATGGTCTCCCGTGCACAGCAGGCAAGGGAACTTGACTTTCCGTGGAGGGTTGGAAGGTTTGTCGAGAGGAGATATCTCGGAGGCAGTAGCTGCACATTTAGCCTCTCGCTTATCAGACTTCTTCTTCTTTGTCTTCTTATTCTTCTTCTTAGCCACCTGGTTACTTGAATCCAGACTTTCACCAGGCGAAGTAGAAGATGAGGACGCAGAAACAGGTGAAGAAGGGGAGAGGTCCACCTTGGAATCAACATGAGGTTGTTCAGGTGGAGGAACTGATTGAACAGTAGTGGAGACATTCGGGACAACAGAGGTTGAGAACAACCAAACAGGCAACCCAACAGTTAACCCCGGAAGGGACAACGTCGCCATGTAAGGAGCACCAACATTTCCAAAAGGAGGAAAATGACCAGGATTCCCTTCTGAGGGGATTCCTTGGTTGGTGAACTCTGAAAAAGTTGCCATCAAACTCAAAACCACACACGGGCTGAAAAAGAGTTAAGGGCACACAATCAAACGGTCAACAAGCAATATCTAAGCAGGCGTGTAATCGTGGGTGATTAATTTTTACCACATTGGAAAGTAAGAAATTCTACCGTTTCATATTTTAAGAGTCGAGAAACGATAAAAAGATGACTCTATCTCTTTCAGAGTTGACACAAGCGTGAAAGGACAAGCGCTTGACGGTCTTTTCAAGTTTAGGGAGTCAGAAAAGACCAAATGACTGCTCCGGAAAAACTAGGCACAAAGGGTGTACCAAATATCCGTGAACTGCAATATACACCTTGGTTTCAAAAATGAAACAGAAATCGACCAAGGACTTTCCGTACGTGCAGGTAGTCTCCCCGAATGCTGTGTTCGGTGTATCACGGGTATAGGGCGGCAGACTCGGCTTTCTGTGGATAAAGGATTGAGAACCTAGAGGGGTCTCCCTTTATATACGCGACGGTACGAGGAGCGCAAGTCCGTACTAGCGCTGTCTAAAGCCAACAGGCGAACGACAGCTGCTAGGTTTAACGACGCCGGAACACGTCTCTAGCCTAGACCTTCTAAATGTGTTTCGTTAAGTTCCAATGTTGCCTTAGGTTAATTGAATAAATTTTACGGTTGATCTTCAATTAAGTTTCAATTTCCAGGCCCTATCGTATGTAGTGTCTCGAAAGACTCCTAAATGCAAGCTATATGCCACAGTGCAACATTTCGTTCGATGAAAACTAGTTAAATAAGAGTTGAGAGCTTTTATGCAAACGAAATGAACGGAATACAAACAACAGTGTCTCTAATGCAACTAATGCAATTGAAAACTTTTCATTCAAACACTAATCACTAGTGATATGGAAAAGATCACAATTTGCACTAATTAACAAAAGCAAAAGAGATTTTTTTTTTTTTTGATTTTCAATGTTTAATGGCTAATGTGCACTGAAAACAAAAGGAACAATTTGAGAAATGCTAACCAAGAGAGCGAAACACACAAAATTCACTCAACAATGCAAGCAATCAGATCCCCAAATCGACCAAAGTCTCTCAAAGCAAAGAAAAGACTCAAAAGCTTCCAATGGACCGTGTGATCTAGGTTCAAAGCAAGGGCAAACGAATTTCGAATGAAGGAATGAACAATCACCCAAAAAACGCAACAAAACCATCAACGACTACTAAGAGGATGTGGAGAATCAATCAGCAAGTTGACAGGACAATCAAGACACCAAAACTCCCAAGGAGGGCTCGATACACTAAGCCACTAGATGCCCTAGGGCTTAAAACGTGAAATCGGTAGATAGAAGCAAACAACCAAAGGACAGAGGTGAATTCCAGCCAAACAAGACTCCAACACACTCAGGCAGTCGGGAAATCAAGAAGAAAAACACTGATCAAATCCAGAGAGCTCAAAAATGAAGAAACTAAAAAAACTCACAGGGGTGGCGCGACTGTGAGTGTGAAACTGGCGCCAGAAGCCAATTGGTGCGGGCCAGACAAAGGCAACGTGCGCCAAGTGGCGCGACTGTCGGGTTAAAAACCGCGCCAGTCGAGTTTCTCAGCAAAAATTAAAAAACAAGCTGCTCCAGAAGCAGACCAATGCAAGCTAAGCAAACCAAGAAGCTAAAACAATGAAAGAATCCAACCCAGAAGGTTCATCAAGCAAGGAAAACAATCAAAGCGAAACAACATAAACGAGACAATGAAAACTCAGTGCTCCCCAGCGGAGTCGCCAATTTGTTGAGGAGGTAAATCCCCTCTGCGGACAGAGGCGATCCCTACTAGCCCAGCAGGGGTCTAGCAACAAACAAACAATGCTATGACGCAAGCTCCTAGTTACGGATGGAAACACTAGGAATAGAAGCCTACCTAGATTCCAACGTTATAATCTGAAGAAGAAGTGTCCCCGTCCTTCAGCCCTGGCAGATCACAATCCTTCCACGATCTCCGCGGATGAACACCTGCACATAGAAGAAACGAACAGATACAAGCATAGAAACCAACATACGTAACTAAACATCGGTCAGAAAAGACATTACTCGCATTAACATGATGGAAAACGGAGTGGAACCATAATCATAGTCATCTATTAAATAATAAACGAATAGAGGTTACAACCAAGTTCTGACGTCGCAGCCTCCTTCGAACGGGTCCCCGGTCGTCCACGTCTCGCAAAGCTCGCCAAGGAAAGGGAAAACCTCTCCAGAGTCTCGTGACAATGGTCTCCTTACTTGAGTCAGCCTTAAGGGAAAGAGAGGATTCTTTACGACACAAAGGCTCTTGGGAATATGGAGATTCAGAGCTTAGGCACTTCAAGACTAGCTTGCCATGGATTTGAGCAGGCTTTTATAGATGGGGAAGGAGGGAGTTGGGATCCCTATTATTATGGGATTGGCCCTATCAACAAGGAAGGTTCCATGGGAGGTGGCAAAACCACTTCCCCTCCATAGAACTCCCGCAGCCAAACCTCCCAACTCAAAATAGGCAATGGTTTGTGAGTTTGTTTGAACTCAACTTCCGCCATCCATATTTAAAAAATAGTCCCTAAAATGGGTGGCACGACTACTGCTCTATGACAGAGCGCCAAGTGGCGCGACCTCTTTGCAGGATTTTCCTCATTGGCGCGAGTACTGAACTGCATGCCCGCGCCAATGCAAAAAGGGATGTTTTTCATGATTTTTGCAAGGAGATGTCTCAAGGGAAAATAAAGCTCATGCTTAGAGGGATGCATTGATGATGTTTTCAAGGCATGACAATGTTCACAGGTCACGAAATGGGTCCTCCATTGTGCGGGATGGGGAATGGTAGGGACGGTGACACATTACTGTGTAACATCAGTACTTTGGGAATCCTCGCATATTTGCAGTGTCTATGGTCATTTTTGTGTTTTTTCTTTTAATATTAATGAAAAATGAAGTTAAATTTAGTAGTTATTCTTGAAATTTCAGTTGTTTTGAAATTACATAGCGTAATGCTCATACAACTTCATAATTTTCTTGCTGGATTTTTCATAGATCCCAGAAAATGATCTTACTTGTAGTCTGTAATATTCCCAAATGGGAAAAGCAAGAATATAGACCAAAATGATGGAAATAGTAGTGTAAAACATTACATCAATAATGGAGGCCAACTTGGAGCTTCTTAATACATCATAACAACAACAAACATGTATAAAATAATAGGCCACAAAGCATAGAACAAGATACAATAAGCCTCCAATGAAGAAATCCCTCAAAATGAGGCGTTGCTACTATATCAAAATGCCAGAAGACAACTACAATGCAGTCATAAGTGCACTGTTAGAACAAATGAATATGCAAAAGATTTAGGGTTGTTATATGCCTCAAAAGATATGAAAAATACAGATCTAGGCCCTATACAAACTCTTACAAAGAACCCAGAAAGGGTTTTCAGAAATACACCATAATACAAATGGGATCTAAAGCTTTAGGGCTGAAGATTCACTGCAACATAATAGCTGGAAAGTTGTGGCTGATCTGATATGCACAATAGAATAGCCTCCTCCAATGGATCCTCTAAATGAAAGTCATATCCCTTTCACTAGGGAACCTCCTCTCCAAATGGTGTACTGAAAACACCTTGCAACTCCTCCCTAGAAATAACGCAGTCCAAGACAGAAATTGTGTTGTAAGGGAAAATGATAATGTGGCCTGATGCCAAATGCTGCAATAACGCTCAAGGGCCTTCCTCACCAGCCTCCCAATGGAAGGAAACCTTCCTCCAATGAAAAAAATATTAGAAATCACCCAGATCTAGTCTCCACTGCTGCAACCCTGCAATACAACACACCCTGAATAGGAACTGCGCTATACCAAAACACTGTAGCTTGGCCTGATGCCTGAATGTGGAAATGTAGTGCAAACTCTTCCAAGAGGTCTCTCAAGGAAAGAGGTGGGATTCCTGATCAGGAACACCCTGTGCTAAACAACACTCTAATCCTAGTTAAACAACTGAAGAAAGCAAAGTCTAAACAGACCAAAGATCTAAAAAGATAAATTCATAAACATATACAACATAATGATCTATGGCTGCCAACCTCTTCCTTATATAATAAATGAGCTTTCTAACTCGAAGCCCCATCCATTAATGACACTGCTTTCATGCAATGAGTCTCCATCTAAAACTGCGTTGTTCCACAATGAATGCCACTATTCCATGACAGCGCTGTTGATTTGGTCAAAGTTGACCTAGTCAAGGTGTTCCAGCTCCTTTTCACACACAAGGGTGCTTAATTAAGCTGCCAAAATGACTTCTTTTCACATTAGCATCAATTTTATTCTTATTTAAGGAGATTTATGCATCTCCATATCCTCTTATTCATTAAACAAGAAAGCAAAAACAAAATTTAATATTCCAACTAGTTCATGGCTAATTGAGAATATTACAGTCCTCCCCTCCCAAATGTTGCTTGTCCTCAAGCAACTGACATGGTGAGTGCTGCAACTTTTCTCCTCCATCATTGGTGACACCTCCATGTGATAAGCTTCCCTCATAAGCTAAGTGTCTCCCAATCCATCCCTCCATGAAATGCTCCTCCCAAGTTCTCATGAGATGCAAACAACTCATCCCACAAGGAAGCAATAGATCCAATGAAACAATCATGGTTTGCCCAATGTCCTCCCTGAAAAATGTAGCATAAGATACGTGGAGATTCTCTCTCCCAAAGGGCACATTCATTCCTCCCATCCTCTTTCCATTCATTCCCATAAAAATAATAAGTACATCATCAATGTATGGGATCAAAACCAAGTACATAGAAACAATAATATGCAAAAATGGAGGTGGGTCATAGTCCCACATATGGAACCAGCGCAGTAAATATCTTGACTGCATCAAATAATTATATGGTAATTGGTTTCCCCACCACTTACTTGCTGCCCAAGTTTTCTCACAAGTGCTGGAAAGGTGAGAAATGTTTGGTGCCTTTGGAGTGCACCCAAAGTGGTAAATCATCTCCCTATATCCTCCTAGGAAGTGGCCATGTTCAGAATTGTTTATGGCCCAAAGTTGGCCATGAAGTTTATATGGAAGGATGCTCCTTCTTGGAGCTATGGTCTGCATATACATGGTAAAGGAGTGCATATAATCATTAAGTAAAACATTATGCACATAGACGTGTTCCTTACCATAATCTCTGCTCATACAATTGGAGTGGTCTATAGATATATTCCCTCTCATTCCAGAAGGGGAAAGAGGTGACTGTGATAACTCCTCCATAGAGTTATGTATCCCTTCTAACTCCACATGGTCCATGCATTTTTTTTAAATGCTGATATACTTCCCCTTCAAAGCCTTCCCAAGTGTAGCTCTCCATGACAGTGTTGTAGGCTATCATGGAATAAGTATGGTTGAAGAGAAAATCTTCACGTGATTTTTGTAGTAACTTCTCCTCGAGCTTGGAGGCTCTAGATAAGAAGATCCTACCATGATAATGGATGACTTAATCTTGAACTGAATAACCTTATTCATGTAGCTGGTCATCAAGTATCATGCATGTAAAAATATCCTTCGAATAATCCACCAATAGTTGGGACTTCCAATATGGATCTATCCTCCATAGTGACAGCGCTGATGATCTATCACAAAGAACATCTGTCATGTGGCTGCTCTTCTCCTTAACATCTCCCATGCAAAAGGTACATATTGGAAGGTTGCTATCCTTCCCATGCTGCTTCTCCCATAACGAAGAATATGAAATGAGAGTGGGTAATGATGATGTTGGGAGAATGTCTCCCTCCTCCTTGAGTCCACCCAAGACTCTCAGTGTTGTATCATGGCCTTCTAATGCTCCCATTCCTCCTGAATCTATGAATGGTGCATCATGATGTGAGACATGTCTCACCAAATCTCTCCCAGGTGGTCTCCCAGGTGGTTTGCCATAAAACAGTGATGTCTCATGGGTCAACCTCATATGCATAATAGATGGGACTACCATGTCCTTGCTTCAACTGCGCAAATCCAACTCTATTTTTTGTGTGGGAGATTCCTGATAATTGGGTACCATTCTTATTGATGCAAGAGTCCCTCTAACTGGAGCAATTGCTCCATCCTCACCTCTTGGTGGTGGTGGATCATCTCCTTCTATTCCAACGCTGTGACCTCTCTCTGGTTCTTCTTCTTCCTCCTCCTCATCATTTGAGAATACCTCTATATAGTGTGCCTTTCCTACTGCACATCTATGTCCGGGTGCCCAAGATTCTTGGCATGTGAAGCAAAGCTTCCTCCTCCTCAAGTCTCTTCGGACATCATCACGAAGAGGTGTTTTACTTTGGCTCTCTTTTGAGAAAGGAGCCTTCTCATCTTTTCCCATTAATGGAAAAGTGGGCTTTGGCTAAAATGTTGCCTTTGCTTTTGGCAAAGCATCTTGTAGATCTCTAGCCCTTTTAATGGCATCTTGAAGGGTAGTGGGCTTGGTATACTTAACCAACCCATGAAGAGGTTCTTCTAACCCATCAATTAACGTATAGACCCTTCTTGCTGCAGATAAATCAGGAACCATAACATAAAGTTTTAGAAATTCAGAAATGTAAGTTTCTGGATAACCTGATTGTTTGAGCTTTGCTAGCCCCATGAATGGTGCCTCTGGGTCTCTTCTATCAAACCTCTCCACCAACCTCCTTGGGAACTCTGAATATGTAGTCACATTGGCATGACCCAATGTAGACAAGCCATGGAACCACCAATCATGTGCATCACCCTCAAGGTGCAGTGCTGCTATCTTAATGGCTTCCATCTCTGGTACTTTGTTTAGCTGGAAGTAGATGTCAAGCTTCTCTACCCATGATATGGCAGTGCATTTTGATGACCCATCAAATTTGGGTAAGAAAAATATGCCCATAGTTCAGTGTAGATCATGATTCTGAATTAATCCTCCACCTCTATTATGATGCTTGGATCTCCTATTGTCCTTAAGCTGACAAAATTCTTGAAAACTCAAGTGGTCCTTGAATCTCTGAGATTGAGACTCATACTCCATGAAATAGTCTTCAAGAGTTTCTTGTTCTTGAAACCCTTAATTTCCCACTGGTAAGAATGTAGGCATTGTAGAACTTTGGGAAACTTGTTGCTGCTTCACTGGTTGATCACTCTAGTGATGAGACATGTCGGAGCCTTCACCATGTAAAAATCCTTTAGGGGATTCCTTGTATCTATCCATCCTCATCTCCTTTATTTCTCTAGCAATGTCTTGCATGGTTCTAAGAAGAATCTTAGGGAACTCCTCCTCATCTTCTCCTGATATGGGAGTTTTACCCTTGTCTTCTTTATCATTTGTATAGTCAAACTTCCGGTGTCTTCTTCTTTGATACCTCTTCTCTCTATCAGTAATAGGATCTCCTTTTTCTGATGACATATTGGTTTTTCAAGGTACATATGTTGAGCCAAGATTATGCTCTGATACCACTGTAATATTCCCAAATGGGAAAAGCAGGAATATAGACCAAAACCATGGAAATAGCAGTGTAAAACATTACATCAATAATGGAGGCCAACATGGAGCTTCTTAATACATCATAACTTTTGGACACCTAATCCTCTATGGGTAGGTGTGGAAGCTGAACTGTCACAAAAGGAGTCCAGGTGACCTTGGAATGTGGAATCCAAGGGTCACCTCATTGTATTATAAATGTACATCATATCAATGGTAATATACAACGAATGCTTATCTTTTTATTTGTGTGTTTAGTTTCTCCATCCACCATGCGTGTGTTTAACATGGTATCAGAGCGGGTGATCTCCTGCCCTGCTCAAGTGTAAGCCACTTGGTCTTGTGGCTTGTGTAAACCTGCAAGCCCTAGGCGTTTTTAAGCATATTAGTTCTGCCTCTATTTAGCATCTTTGCAAGCTGACACATCTGCTCTAGTTTTAACGCCTCCCACCTGCATTTCTAAAATGTTGCTCTATTTTTTGGCATTCTTGTTGTGAGAAGACCAGCCTTGCAAGCCTTGCAAAGAGGAATATCCTCTGACTGTCAGAACTGCACCTAAGATTTTCTCTGCGCCTGAACTGCACTAAGCTCCTCCTTAACGCTCTTTTTTTTGTTGTTGTCATGGGATGCGATACGAGCCATTGAGCTACGAAACCCTCGACTATAAGGATTGATTCTTGGGACCTTTTATGTGGAAAAAACTGCGGTAAAATCAAATTCAGCTAAAGTTTTGTTATTTGAGCTCAAGATCATGCAAGAAGCCTAGAATACATTCAAAACGGCAGCGGATTCACAAAAATCAGAGTATCAGGGTGAGAAACGGTGCATCTCTCGGTGAACAATAGTGCATTTTATGTGTTCTTTTGTCCCTGGTCATGCAATCGACGGAAAGATGTTAGAATTTGAGAAATGATAAAGCTAAGTTCCAGCATTTGAGTAATTTGGCCGCAACTCTTCAAAGAAGTAACGCTGTTTTTCGTGATATAAAGGTCGGTGATTATTTTCTGGTGGAGATTGCTTTTATTTTTTGATTAAGCTCAAAAGACTGTGCGGAACGGGCTTCGAACCTCAACGGGTTGTTTAGGCATATACATTTGTGATATTTGCTCGTATATATCTGTGAAGACGGGCAATGCAGGCGACATTAAAAGTCTGTACATAAAAGCTTTATATAGGAACTCGTGCAATTTTACGGAGATATTTGCATAACTTATCAAATGTATAGAATCTTTGAAAACCTTTGGTTTGAAAATTGTGTGGCATAGTTGTAGCATTTTGCCATGCATAGAGGTAATATGAGAAAGAATTTATAAGCTTTGAATGAAAATTTGGGCAACTGTGAGTTGTAAGGCCAGTGAAATATCTTTACAGTTAAAGCTTTGCACATAAAACCTTGCAATGGTTTTTTTTGGGGATCGAGTTGCACTGGTTTTGAGGGCCGAATTGGGTGTGTTTGGAGGCCAAATTCCCTTATGTTTTTGGAGGCCGAATTCCATTTGTCTTAACAGGCCGAGTTTCCCTTTTGTTATATCTGGTTCATCATCCTTGGGAGGATAGAAACTCATTATTGTTTTCAGGTGGACGAGCTCATTGACTGAGGGCCAAATTATACATTTGGTCGCCAACACTTGGAATAGATTTCTTGCATCGTTTTCATCATTCAGAGGTTATACCAATAACCTGTAGCACTTGGAAAATATTTTTGTCATAGTTTTCATCATCTAGAGGTTATACCACTGCCCTGTAACAAGAGGACAGAATTCTCGAGTTAACACTCTATCTAGAGATCCATTTCTTTCTGCTAGGCTAACGATTCCTGAGGTTGTATGTGCAATCCAAAGAGGGACCAAGATTGTTGAAGAATCAGGTGCCAAGGAGGTCGAAATTAATCTTCTGCTGGAGGCCGTATTCTATCCATACAGAGAGATCATACCTATGTTTTCTGAAGGGGTCGAGAGCCTCTCTCCTTGAAGGCAGAGGACACTTTCTTGGACGACCGATAGCACTTGTTGAGAGGCCGAGATCGTAAAGGTTGGGTTACGAAATTTTTCTATCTTTTCCAGAATCGTTTGAGGATGGATTTATCCACTGAAGGGCCAAGTTCACCAAGGATTAGTCATATTTTGAAGAGGCCAATTTAATCTCAAAAGAGCCGAATTGTTTAAGAGGGACGAGTTTATCAATTTCTAAAGGTTGTTTGTTGAATATCCCAAAGTCTCTATTTGTGTCGAGATCAGTCCTCTTACAAACCGAGATTTATACATTGATCTTCCAAATCCAATCCAGGTTCAATAGGCTATTGGTGTCTTGTAAATATTCTCATAAGTCTAATAAAATCTATATTTTGGCCTTTGCACAAAAAAAAAAAGTTGAAAATTAAACGTTGTCTTTTGTGGAGGATAGATTAGACATTCCTGACACCTTTCATTTATTGAACTGAGTTGTTGACAAAATGACTAGAATCGTTGAATTATTAGAGTTAATGAACACCCTCATTAATTCCACTATTTTTGGGATGGTACATATCTGCAAAGCCACTCTCTTTGACATTTAGACCTGTCTGCAGAATACACAGGGAAAGATTGATTTTTTTGCAGCTTGAATCTCAGCTTCAACAAGCAAAATTACAGAAGTGGAGTCATCATTTTGAACTTGTTTCTGTTCAAAACATTGAAAGAGACTCCCATCAGTAGCAAGAATATAAAGTTGCAGTCGATTCACACTCAGTTCCTTGTACAAGAGCAGATTTACATGCAGATGCAGCAGCTTAGTCTACACTTCCCAAGCCCATCATCAGACCTTTGGAAGAGCTTGTCCATAACAAGCACAAAACTGGTCTTGGATATGACAAGGATGTGTCCTTTCATATTCTGGACTACTCCAAGCCTATCAAATTTCAGAGTGCCGGATTTCTTCATGATAGTTCACTTTCAACTGTTCCAGATCCTGCTCCTCTTCCACTACAACAACCACAACAGATTGAAAAATGCCAACACTGTGATCGAGTTGGCCATATGAAAGATCATTGTTTCGATCTTCATCCATGCAAGCACTGTGGTTGGCACATCCATTCTTCACACATATGCTTCAGAAACAAGCCTCCTGCAAGAACAAAGATTCATCTTGGATGGATCACTTCTTGGCAATGGGCATCAACATCCAAGAAGCTGTTTAAGTCGCATGTCAGAACTTGTTCTCGAATATTGAACAAACTTGCAATTGAGTTTTTGCCATCATCTCACCTTGTACCTGATTGGGGGGGGGCGGGGGGAATGGTAGTCATCCACAAGCTTTGAAGCCACATCAAGCGAGCCTGAGCCACAACCTATCGTTCCAGATTCAGAGTTGTAGCCAGAGACACAACAGTTCAAACGAGCTTGAGCCACAATTCGTCATTCGAGATTAAGAATTGTAGCCAGAGACATAGATGTCAATGAGCATGCCTTTGGTTGATGGACAACCTTAAACCATCCGTGTGAGGTTCATATGCTTCCTCTTCAAATAATTCAGAGCACTTCCTCTAGTAGAAGACTTCAGCTTCTTGCCAGCTTTGGTAGAGTTCCGGGAAATTCATTAAGCATTCCAGTGTTGGTGGTCATCCTTAAACCATCGCAGTTTGTAGACCTCCCTTTTTCTAGGTTGAAGGTCTCCTTCTTCAAATATGAGGGACACTTCCTCTAGCAGAAGCCCTCAGCTTCTTGCCAGTTTTGGAAGAGTTTCGGGAACTGCAATAAGCGTTACATTCTAGTGTTGGTGTTCATCCTTAAACCACCTCTTTATGCCAACATTTCAGAGAGTTGATTCAGCCTAAGTGATGCCATGCATACTTTGCAAATTTGTATTACAACTCTCTTCTTGGACTCACACATACCCTTTCGTATTAAGGGGGGGAATGTTGGACACCTAATCCTCTATGGGTAGGTGTGGAAGCTGAACCGTCACAAAAGGAGTCCAAGTGACCTTGGAATGTGGAATCCAAGGGTCACCTCATTGTATTATAAATGTATATCATATCAATGTTAATATACAATGAATGTTTATCTTTATATTTGTGTGTTTAGTTTCTCCATCCACCATGCGTGTGTCTAACAATAACAACAACAAACATGTATAAAATAATAGGCCACAAAGCATAAAACAAGATACAATAAGCCTCCAATGAAGAAATCCCTCAAAATGAGGTGCTGCTACTATATCAAAATTCCAAAAGACAGCTACAGCGCAGTCATAAGTGCACTGCTACATAAAATGAATATAAAAAAGATGTAGGGTTGTTATATGCCTCAAAAGATATGAAAAATACAGATCTAGGCCCCATACAAACTTTTACAAAGAACCCAGAAAGGGTTTTCAGAAATACACCTAATACAAATGGGATCTAAAGCCCTAGGGCTGAAGATTCACTGCAACATAATAGCTGGAAAGCTGTGGTTGATATGATATGCACGATAGAATAGCCTCCTCCAATGGATCCTCTAAATGAAAGGCATATCCCTTTCACTAGAAAACCTCCTCTCTAAATGGTGTACTGAAAACACCCTGCAACTCCTCCCTAGAAATAACACAGTTCAAGACAGGAACTGTGCTGTAGGGGAAAATGATAATGTGGCCTAATGCCAAATGCTGCAAGAAGGCTCAAGGGCCTTCCTCACCAGCCTCCCAATGGAAGGAAACCTTCCTCCAATGAAAAACATATCAGAAATCACCCAGATCTAATCTCCACTGCTGCAACCCTGCAACACAACACACCCTGAACAGGAACTGCGCTGTACCAAAACACTGTAGCTTGGTTTGTTGCATGAATGTGGAAATGTAGTGCAAACTCTTCCAAGAGGCCTCTCAAGGAAAGAGGTGGGATTTCCGATCAGGAACACCCTATGCTAAACAACACTACAATCCTAGCTAAACAGCTGAAGAAAGCAAAGTCTAAACAAACCAAAGATATAAAAAGATTAATTTATACACATATACAACATAACGATCTATGGCTGCTAACCTCTCCCTTATATAAGAAATGAACTTTCTAACCCTAAGCCCCATCCATTAATGACACTACTTCCATGCAATGAGTCTCCATCTAAAACTGTGTTGTTCCACAATGAATGCCACTCCTCCATGACAACGCTGTTGATTTGGTCAAAGTTGACCCAGTCAAGGTGTTCCAGCCCCTTTTCACACACAAGGATACTCAATTAAGCTGCCAAGATGTCTTCCTTTCACATTGGCATCGGTTTTATTCTTATTTAAGGAGATTTATGGATCTCCATATCCTCTTATTCATTAAACAAGAAAGCAAAAACAAAATTTAATATTCCAACTAGCTCATGGCTGATTGGGAATATTACATAGTCTCGCACATTTGTTGGACAAATAAATGATGATTTGACCAGTGTTTTTGATTCTTCGTATAATTCCTTTCTCTTAGTCTCGTGCTGTTATGAGCTTATAAATTACAAGTAATATTCGTGAGTTCGGGGTTTTGATGAAATATTTTGTGTCTTGGTGGTCCTTGATGAGAACAGTCCCTCATAGAAGCAACAACGGAACCTCAAAAGCAAACTGGGAATATTTAGGTCGCAAGATTGGCACATTAGAGGCTCGAGAATATAGGTTCTGAGATCCCGAGCAAATGTACCTACTGAGAAATCTTTAGCTAAGGGCCCATCTTCAAGCTAAAAAGAGGTATTGTATTCAGTGCAATGAATTTTATCTAACTACAACCTTGTCAGATTCAGAAAGACCTTCGTGCAACTATGAATATATATAGATTGAGCATTTTAAATTTTAAATTTTCAAGCAAGCAAAAGTACCATACGAGAATTTTTATATGTCTCGAAGCACACTGCACAACTTACGAGATACACTTGAACCCCAACATTGAAGCCTTGAATACCATCATTTCTCTTGACACTCTTAAGAGCAGCAGCTTCGGTGGTATGGAGAATAGAGGCGAAAGTGTAATTCTCATAACAAATGAAGCAAAATTCCAGCTGAATCTGAGCTCCAATGGCATTGTGGCAGTCTTGGTAAGCCATATGTGATGTTGAAGCAGAGCACTTTTGGCAGTCCTGGTGGGAGACGTCTTGTATGTTGAAGGCAAGGCTCCAAGGCAAGGGTTCGAAATTTCAAGAAAGCCTTCAAGCATTTTTGCATTCATCCCGGGGCTCCGATAAGTTGCCCTACTACTGATGCCTCGCAGGGGTGTGTTTTTGCAAGGGTGTGTTTTTGTAAGGCTATTGCAAGACAGTGTAGGTGACACCAACATGTGCATGGCAGTATATGTGGCAGTTTTACAGAAAATTTGATGGCACTCTCTCAAACTTTGATGGCACTCTCTCAAATTATGAGTTTGTTTCATAAACATTTAATGTCTTTGACTAATGTGAGCATTAGGTTAGCCAACATTTACATGTTCGAAAATATGAAACAAACTCATAATTTTAATCTATGTTTCTGTCTCTCCACCTTGGGAAGAGGCCAATAAGATGCTAAATCAATATCGGTTTAAAAATTTTGGTTATAGTTGATTAACAATCAACATATATTTAAAAACTTTGGTTATAGGTGATCTACTTTGACTAACAAAGGAGCCAGAACTAATGCTAACTTCACCTTATCGATTACAATAGTCCCAGTCGTGCCTGCAGCCAGGACTAATAAGAAGGCTTTTATTAGTCCTGCCTACGGCGATGGGGACTGACTATAGCGATCGATGAGCGTTGAATCTATATTAATTTGGGTTGAATGGTGCATTTTATCTAAAGTTTCATTTTGAGGTCTTATTGACCAGTTGCCAATTTGCAAATACAAAAGTGAATTTTATATTCTCCTAAGTCTAATTCTCGTTGCGATTTGGCTTTGTTCATTTATCCAAAGTATGGACACTCTTAGTGGAACCTAGTCTAGATTCACCAAATAATACACCCTGTATGTTTTGTATGTTTTATATATTCGAAAGTTTAAACTGGGAATCATATATTCAAAAGTTTAAACTGACGATATCCTTAGTTTTATATATTCCAAACTTTCAAACTGCTTATCTTAGTTTTAGTTTTACAATGATGTAAAGGTAACGTTGGACTTTGGATACCCTAACTGCATATATATCCTTAGTTTTGTATACTCCATAGTATTTTTACAATTATGTAAAGGTATCTTTAGACTTTGGATATCCTAACTGCATATATATCCTTATATCCTTAGTTTTGTATATTCCATAGTTTTACAATTATGTAAAGGTAACGTTAAACTTTGATATCCATATCAATTGAAATAAATTAATAAATTAAAATCTTCTGAGTTGCCACCTGCAATAAATTAATAAATGAAAAACTTCTGAGTTGCCACCTGCAGGTTGGTGTCAAGCATGCACGTTGGTGTCAAGCCAGGGTCCTTCCACCTCCTATCAGGTTGGTGTCAAGCATGCACGTTGGTGTCAAGCCAGGGGTTAAGTTCGCGTCCTTCCACCTCCTATACTAGCATGCTACTAGCTACTCACATGCTATACAATTAGCTTGTTACTTCCCCAACTCACTCACTGGAGTGAAGTGCATATGGCGCAGGTAACTGTTCAATCAATTCACATAGCACTCCATAAGGTGTAGGTAACTGTTCAATCAATCCACATAAGGTGTTCACGCCCTTCCACCTCCTATACTAGCATGCTATAGCTATCAAGATAGCTCCTCACATGCTATAAAATTAGCTTCAAAGCCCCAACTCACTCACTGTAGTGTAGTGCGTGCCACCTCCTATTCTAGCATGCTATCGCTATCAAGCTATCTCCTCACATGCTATACAATTATCTTACTACTTCAAAGCCCCAACTCACTCACATGCTATACAATTAGCTTGCTACTTCAAAGCCTCAACTCCCTCATTGGAGTACAATGCGTGCTTATGGAGTAGGTAAATGTTCAATCAATTCACATATAAGAGCTCGATGTTGTGAAATTCATGTCTCGACCTTATAGCTGCAATTCACATATACGAGCTCGCTATTGTGCAAGTCATGTATTGACTTTATAGTTGTTAAGTTTATAATAGTTCTTAACAGTGAAATTGTCGTGCTGTGCAAGTCATGTCTCGACTTTATAGCTATTAATTTTATAAAAGTTCTTAGCAGTGAAATTCTGGTCCTCAGACTTTATAGCTCTTAAGTTTATAAAAGTTCTCAGCATTGAAATTCTGGTCCTGGGGCAATACAACTTTGTCTATGAAAGAAATATTTCTCAGTATTCTCGTAGTTTTGCGATACATTTCTATTTGTGAAGAAATACTTCTTTCATTTTACCCACGATTCATGTTTGCGAAGAAATACTTCTTTCGTTTTACCTGCAAGTTACCTACGAGGAGGGAAATAGAAGAAATACTTCTTTTGTTTTACCTGCGAGTTATGTTTGTGAAGAAATACTTCTTTCGTTTTACCTGCGAGTTACCTACGAGGAGAGATGCGATGGAGAAATAGACAGTACTATCTTGATGTGTAGATCAATTCAAACCCAATCAAACAAACTATGAATTCTCAACTTTACATATTTAATTAGGTGCTTTTTAAAATTTCAACCATTCAATTTATTTTATTCCATGATTTTGATATACCATTAGTTATCCATAATTTCACTGCTACTTTTGTTTTTTCTTTTCCCTAGAACAGAAAACTATTTCGAAGGGGATACCGAGTTCCTTCCCTGGAAGATCATAAAAATGGATCACAGAAAATTCGTCATTGAATGGAGAAAGTCAATTAATTTCACATTTTGAATGTTGTGTTTTTATCTTTTGAGATTGTTATTCCATTAAATAAATAACCAACCACTAAGTCGATTAGTTTAGTTTACTTAGATAGTTGTTGACAGAGATGCTCATCACATAGATAGTTTAGTTTATTTAGATAGCTTTAGATAGCTATTGACAGAGATGCTCATCACATAGATTAGTTTAGTTTACCTAGATAGTTGTTGATAGAGATACTCATCACATAGATAGTTTAGTTTACATAGATAGCTTTAGATAGATGTTGACAGAGATGCTCATCACATAGATAGTTTAGTTTACTTAGATTTTTATAGATCGTTTATTTTTATTGTATTGTGCAATTTGTTTTAATCATTTTAATCAATGATAAAAGTTAGACAGCGGGAAGAACATTACATGCTTCACCACTGATTGTGTATTGCACAACCGATTGTGTATTTCTCGTCGATTTTCCAACCAACCAATCATTAAAATTAATAATTTTAATGATGAGATTTATAATTTGCTTAATGCTAGAATGACATACATACATCAGTCCAATGTCACGAGAATGACATAGATCGACAATGTGGCTCAACGTCAGAGTTTGGCAAGGAGTAGTTTACAATCATTGCAAATGTCATTTAACCTTGGCTTATTCGGGGCAATTGGAATGACATGGTATAAAAGTGGGTTAAGGTTTACAACAATTTTACTAGATGGATTTTTGAAACATTGTACATGTAATTTAAGTCATTGAAAAATCAACTGTCTCCACTTAGATGGTTTCCCAAATTTTAGCAGAAGTTCCAAAGGAAACATGACGATCTGAAATGTTAATGACTCTTTAAGCATTGAAAACTGCAAGATCATAACAGACGGTTAAGTTGGGTATTTTTAATGAAATTCAATCCATTGAATTTAAAGAGTCACCTATGAAAGGCCTTTAATTTCATCATTTGTGAGCTAAAAGAATACTCAGAAAATCAGCCTTCCCTCCTTTGCACAATGTTGTTTCGTGATCCTTTATCATCTTTCTTATGAACTCATCTACCCTTATGTGCAGCGTTTTCATTTCAATTTGTACACCCTGCGGATAGGGCACCAAGTCACCAATAATAATCTTAGAGGTCAAACTAGTTTTCTCCGCCACCAATTGTTTGAACTTGCCTACGGCCTTAGGGCCTTGGAAATCGAAGACAGGGTTGCTCAACATAATCTGCCTTGGGACGTTGGAAACCCAAATGTTGAGCAACTCCCCGACTCTCACAACCCTCCCCTATTTCTCATGTTCGAGAATAGACTTCACCAACATCCCGAGCTCTTTTTACATGGACTGCATGTTCGAGAATAGACTTCACCAACATCCCAAGCTCTTTTTGCATGGGCTACAGATCTCTTTTTGTACGAGTTGCAGATCTTCTAGGACCTTGCCACCAAAGAGATGAATATTACAGATCTTGCACATCACTCTCCAACAGGGGCTGTAAGGGAGCCCAGACAAATCTGTTGAGTCGTAGCCAATTCGAAGGCATATGACAAGATGAGGACCGATGGAATGTGCATGAGTGCCCTGCTGTAAGGGCATCCAGGTGTCTTACATGCACGAAGGGGCCCACATGTTCCAGGATTCATGTTTGGGTGGTAAATAAGGAGGAAAAAAGAAATAAATAGTACTAACATAGTTACTGATGAAACGAGAATTATTACCTCAAAACGAGAACTCTAACAAAAAAACATAAAAAAACCATGAAAAAACAACTCGAAAATGAAAAGTTGTATTCTAGAATAACTTCTTTATTATTATTATTATTCGCGGTAAATTTTCAACATTTTTTAAAAATGCAAGTAAAAGCCAATTTTTTTGGGTGCAAAAAACACCTTCAAAATGAAAAATTGTATTGTGAAATAACCTGGTTTTTTTTCGGAATAAATTTTCGACATTTTTAAAAATATAAGTAAAAGCCAATTTATTTTTTTTGGCAAAATTTTGATGCAAAAACCACCCAAAAAACGAAAAGTGTGAAACAAAAATAAAAATAAAAACAATAAAAAAACATTTTAAAAATTAAAATTAAAAAATATATTAAAAATAAAAATAAAAATGGCAAAATATAAATATTAAATTAAAAAAAAACAAATTTAAAAAAGGAAATTAAAAAAAATAAAATATGCAAATTAAATTTAAAAAATAAAAAGAAAATGTTTATTAAATTAAAAACAAAAATAAATAAATTTTAAAATAAAAAATTAAATTAAAAAATATATATTAAATTTTAATGAATTTAAAACTTTAAAATAAAAATTGGAAAAACTAAAAATTAATAAAAAATAAAATATAAAATACAATAAAAATATTAAATTAAAAACATATTTAAAAAAAAATTAAAAAATAAATAAATTTTAATTATATATATATATATATATTACATTTTATTAAATTAAACGGAAATTAAATTAAATTATTAAATTAAATTTTTTTAATTATTTTTAAATTATTTTTAAATTTTTCTTTTTTAATTCTATGGTTTTTTTTAATAACTTAGAAAAAAATGTTTTTGATGTTTTTTTTTTTAATTTTTTTGGTTAATTTTTGTTTTTTTTCTTTAAATTATGTGTTTTTTTTTCAAATTTTGTCATTTCTTTTGACATAATTTTCGAAAATTTTTGTTTTTTTTTGTTTTTTTAATTTATTTTTTTTTAAATTTTTCATTTTTACGAGTTAATTTTTTATTTTTTTATTTTTGTTTTATTTTATTTTATTTTATTTATTTATTTCATGTTTTTCTTATTTTATTTTTATGTTTATTACTAACATGAAAATCACCATTCTAAAAAAAATGGTTGATGTTGCATCAATATGTTACAAAATTAGCATGAAAATCATTAACATTTTAAAACAAATATTCATACTTCATAAATAAAAATATTAAAGTGTCAAAAGTATGCAAAAAAATGGTGATTTTGCATCACCACTTTTCAAAATCGAGTGTTTTTTTTGCTACCGCAAAAAAGTAGGTACCAGTTCAGTTACCTATTTTATCGGTAACGATGTTTACCTGACAAGCGGCACTACTGGCACTATTCGGCTTTCGTTTTGCACACGGCTCTGCATCTGCTAGCTTCGGTTTCTCCATAGTCCGATGCTCATGGTAGAGATTCTTAGTTTCCTTATCAATATCGTGATAAGTATTTTAACGATCAAAAGGAAGAGTGATGCAGGAGCATTAAGGCAAAGCCAACAATGTGACAAGCTGGTTACATGTTGTGGCTTGTGAAGAGGACTAGCAGTCCTAAGAATTTGAAGACTTGATTTTTTAAAGTATTTTTATTTGAGTGGATAATTACAGTTAGTTAGTAATGCTATCAATTTCTGAGTTAAAATATGAATAATTGGCTATCAAAAGCTCCCTGCGAGGAGACTGAGCCACCTAGTTAGTCCATTACATAGTTAGTGAGTTACAGAATTATAGGAATTAGTTTTTCTAAAATTAGTAAATCCCTCCATTCGTGGAGGAGGGTGGATAGATGTTAGTTTATTTTCCCTAATGGTCATTCGAGTTACACAAAGGAAAGGGGTCAGAGAGAACGAGAGGGAAATAGGTGTGGAATAGGGCGAGAGAGGAGGAACAGAGAGCATAAACAAATGTAAAAATCAGCCATCCAAGGGCTTGACTCTATATATTTCATTACTAAATTAATTCCAAGTGTTTTGTATTTGGATCAAACTCTCTGTTTTAAACCGTTTATTTTATTTCTCTGTTGAAATCAAGTCATTAGGGGAATTTTGAGGTCTAAAATGGGCCTCCTAAGGAAATAATAAAATAATATCTAAACCAATAAAATAATATTTATGAATTTGCAATTCACTTTTTGCACCAAAATCCATGTAACCATGGTTAAATTCAATTCAAAAGTTGTACCAAAATAAAATTAATAAAAAAATTGTATTCATGTGACTATAAATAAGAATGATATTTTCAAAAAAAATTCATTATCATTGCACAACTAATGCATATGTCCTTTGTACTTAAATAACTTAAAATGAAATATAAATATAAATTCATAAATTCTTAATTATATAATATATTATTAATTAAAATTTATATTATTTAAATTATATAATAACATGTAATTAATATACTATATGAAAATAATATAATATATTGTTTTATGTATGAATTTTATAGTACATATTGAATTGATTTGATTTATAATATTGAAATGACAATAATAATATTTTATTCAAAAAGTGTGAATTGACATTTATTATGAGTACTTTACTTTATGACTTCAAAAATACTTAGAGCACTACCGTGGTTAACCATGAGTTTTTATCCACCATTGAGAATGTGACAAGTAAGTAGCTTTAACTCAAACAATGCCACCTCAACCATTAGGGATGATGTCATTCCCTAAAATGTGATTGGTTCTCATAAAGTGAATTTTGATTGTACATTTTCCTTAGGAGGCACATTTTAGACCTCAAAATTCCCCTAATGATTGCATTTAATCGCACAGCGAGAAGGTCAATCGGATTTGCAGACACAACAAGGCCATAGATTTTGCACAACACTGTTGAATTGAATATCGTGTTAATCGCAGAACGAAGAAAAATAAGATTTGCAAGCACAATGAGGGTCGTTTGATCCAACACCGATCCACGGTGAGAGATCACATCGCACATCGCAAAAGATAGTGTTTACGGTTCAATTCGCAGGTTAAAGTGTTTGACTTGCGATACGAAGTGAGACGATGGAGATAGACGTGGGCCGTCAGATCCAGCAGAGATTAAACGATGGAGATTGAAATCTCACCGAGAAACGATTTCACACATCGCAATATTTAGAGGTTAAAGTTAAGGTCACCGCACGGTAAGTGATATTGTTTGCGATGCGAAGTGGAGAGGTCCACGTGTCGACAACGTGTGTTATCGCGGATCACAAGGAATAAGATTTAACGTTAAGTTAAATTATAAATTGTGTGAAGTGTGATCTTCGGTATTAGTCGGGAGTGTTGTGGGACCCTTCGGTAAGAATTCTGTGTGTTTGCATTTGTATTGGGTTTTATGTGTAGTCTGTGTAAAGTAAACGATGTGATCGCGTACTTATGTATGTTTGGAATCTGTAAAGTTCAAATCCGCTGCGAGTAAAAGAGTTGTGTAGAACCGTAAAGTATACATTCCGCGCATATTCTGATATTTTTGCACCTAGTCGCCATCAAAGAGTCTGAGGGATCGAGACCTGCCCCACGGGACCAAATGCTACAGGACCAGCGTGCTTAGTGAGATAGGTAGTACCAAATGTTGTTACTAGCTTCTTGTTAAGGATGGAAAACCCAGATTGTAGTTTCAGGCTAGTCTAAAAGCATGCTCCTCAAGGCAGGAACTTCAGAATGCTCAACCAGTTGGATAGAAGTTCAGTCGCATTTTATCTGATTGTAGAGTTTCGCTAATTTCACCAGTTGACCCAATTAAAGTTGACCCAAAACCAATGGCAGAAGATGAATTTAGTAAGTCATGTTATAGAACAAATGTTGTATCAATAAACGTTTATTTAAATTATTTCTCAAATTTGTTCGAAGTTGGTTCAAGAAACATAATGATAATGCATAAAGCATAAAATAAAATAAAACAGACCCAACACCAATGGCAGCAGATGCATTTAATAAGTCATGTTATAGAACAAATGTTGTATCAATAAACATTTATTTAAATTATTTCTCAAATTTCTTCGAAGCTGGTTCGAGAAACATGATGATAACAGATAAAGCATAAAATAAAACAAGGAAGAATTTTAATGCATGAAAAGCTTCTGGAATTATTCTGGTTAGTGTCCAGTTAGATATCAATATATATGACAAAAATAAAATGTCTTATCAAAGTTTTTATTGACACACTTATATAAGGATTTCCTTGCCACAATGAGTGGAGAAAGAAGCAACATCTTGATTCAATGGCTTTCAATCCTGCCAGATTCATGCCCCGTTTCGTGGAGAAAGAAGCCACGTCCTGATTCAATGGCTTTCAATCCTACTATATTCATGCCCTATTTCTATTTTACTCTAGAATAAGGAGGCTCTGATTTATTATATCATTTCATAACCATTTTCATTAATTTTGTTTTCAAATTTTGTCCTAAGAATCAATTAGATTAGTTGTTGTTATCAGTCTAAAAACACCTTCAAGGGTACTTTCTCAATCTTGTTTTAGCATTGTACGGTATTACACAATTATATGTAGAATGTTGTCCTGTTCACCAACCTTAAGTGTTTTTTACGGGAGTTGTCTATCGACGCAACATGTTTTTGACACGGAGTTGTCTACTAATGCAACGGAATAGCACGGGAGTTGTCACATCAACCGCAATAGAATAGCTCAAACGGTGTTTTTGCCGGGGATTGTCTATTGATGCAACAAAATAGCTCAGCCAATATTTTTTTGCCGGAATCCGGTAATTTTTTTTTTCAAAAAATCAGGTAGTTGGAGTGTTTGAATTACATTTTTGAGAGTTGTCTATCGACGCAACAAAATAGCCCATACGATAGTTTGTTTGTTAGAATCCGGTAATTTTTTTCTTCAAAAAATCAGGTAGTTGGAGTGTTTGAATTGCATTTTTGATGGTGGAAATAGATTCAACACCATCAAAACCTTTAGGGCACCCAAAATACTGAAGTTTAACGACTATAACTTAGATTTTCAAAAATCTTTGCTGGATTTTTTCATTATTATACCAGAATTTTTGGATTATTCTGTGAGTTTATAGGTTTTTTTTAGACTACGGAATTTTGACATAATGACATGCTACTATATTATTCTAACCCAAATGTGTGTAAATCTCAAGTTGATGGTGATTTTAGATTTAGAAATGACATGTCTTACATTGGATTATAGCTAGAAGCAAATAATTACATCAGAATAGAATATAGATGTATATTTAGCCACCTTGTGGAAATAAGATATTTAACAAGAAAAATAGATACTAATTTGTGTAACTAGTCTTATATTGGAGTTGTGGAAAAAAAAAAATTAATAAAAAGAGGTACTAATTTATATAACTTGCATTTTAATGGGCTAGAGTTACATTCTATTTTTATTTTTGATGGGGAGCTATGAACCCCAAGTCCACATTATTGTAGCAAAGCCCAAGCTATTGTATCATTTCAACCCAAATGTGTGTAAATCTTAGCTGGATAGTGATTTTAGATTTTCCACAAATTTAGAAATGGTAATTCCACATTATTTTAGCACATCCCAATGTGTTGGTTCCATTAAACTCAACCAATTGTTCAACAACGGATACAAGTGATTAGGTCTCTTTCCCTGTTGCGGTTTGAAAGTACAGTGAGCTAGATAGTTAACAATTGATTAGGTCTCTTTCCCTGTTGCGGTTTGAAAGTACAGTGAGCTAGACAATACATAACAATTTTGTTGCTGGAGATTAAATAATGGAGGAGGGAAGAGATTTGTAGAATGACACATTCTTTACATAGGCCTTCCATTTTATGCACACTTTAGTTATCTCAATGTTGATATTCCTGCTTATTATAATTAAGCAGATGGGAACACTAAGGTGGGTCCTCTGAAATTTACCAAATTGTCTGAATTCGGCCAATTAATATGAAAATTTGAAAGTTGGACTCTCAAGCTAACCATTTAATTTGATTTGATTTGCTTCAGGTTAATAGCAATTACTTTCTTACATCGTATCTATGAAGTATATATATTACTTTTAGCTTTCAAGTCAGTAGCCTAAACAAAAACCTTACCGGTTTTAATGGCCACCTTAATGATATCGATTTGCTTGGCCTTCATTAACCCTACCTTAAAAGAAAGGGATGAAATGTAGAATTACAGATAGATTGTCACATTGAACTATGTTTCGATGAATAGTAAGGTGTAGTAAATAGGGTGGTTTACTTTTTACATTGTTGTTTTTAGTGTGGTATTTTTGAAGTATAAATATAAAAAAAATGACGATTAATTGATTTATAGTGATTTATGTAAGTGGGAGGAACAGGCTATCTTTACAATGGATGACAATTACAGGATGCTTATTAGTTTTTTATTGAAGATTTTATTTCTAACAAATTAGATTGATGAATTTTGGTTAAATATTTTAACAAATTAGACTTGTGAAGTTTTGTTAAATATATAAATAAATTTCAATCAGATTTTTATTTTTTTACATTTAATGTTTTTTATTTAATTTTTTTCTTCAATTCAAAATTTATAAAAAAACTTTCAATTACCTACAATTCTATGTTTCCAATTTTATCTTATAACCTAATTAATATTTTCAATTACCTACAAATTCACGTTTCCAGTTTTATATCATAATCTAATTTCTTTTGAAGAGTTAGGATTAGAGGAGTACAAAGAAGTTTGGAGCAACTATCTGAATGAGTGACCATATATGACTCACAAAAAGAGAAGATGAACTAATCTGGAGCATTTCCCCTATCGGAATCTAAACCCCCAAAGACCCCCAAAGATAGATATATCTCTCTAATGGATGTGAAAGCTTAGCACATTTGAAATGGTGGTGGAAATCAGTTTGAAAATCAAGTGCCCTGCAAAATTAAAACTTCTCATGTGGTTTCTAATGGAGAATAAGGTTCCCACCTAGAATATCCTACATAGAATATTTATGATTGGGCCAGGATGGTGCTCCTTATGCAAGAACAATGATGAAACCACAATGCATGTTTTCATGACATGCCCATTATATCAACAGGTATGGAAAATATGCAAAAATAATTTGGGCCATATAGGTGCTTGGGAAAGGGAGGACTTGGAAGGGACCTGGCATGCATGGGTCAAAAACCTTAGGTGTCCTGCCTACGAAGCTCTCCCCTTGTGGAAGGTGTGGTCGGCTAGGAATAAAATCAATTTTCAGGACCAACTTTGAGTTCATGAGAACATAATTGTTGAATTTTTGGCTATTTTAGGCCATTTCTCATAGGAAAAATTAATTCCCCCGCTCCCCCTCTCCTAGTTTTTATTGTAGAAATTATTGGCTAATCCAAGTCGTGGGCATATTTTTATGGAACCTCAAGAAACTTGGGGCAGAAGAGAAGAGGAGGATTTGTCCTCTTTCTTTCAGAAGCTCATGATTTTCAGGTGAAATTGGGTCTTGGTCTCAGGACTAACAACCAAGCTAAACTCAAGTAACTCAAGGCAGAAGAGCAGAGGAGGTTTTGTTCTCTTTCTTTTAGAAGCTCATTCCTTTCAGGTAAAATGGTCCCAATACTAACAACCAAGCTAAAATCTTGGGATGCAAAAAGTTGTTGCTTCTCACTTTAGAAAAGGGATGCACTTAAATTCATGTTTATGGGGACTCCATGCTTGTAATCAACTAGCTCAACAAAACACAAGTCTACATATGCATATTTTGGAAGAAACCATGCAGCTCATTGACTCTTTCAATCTTTTCTGGTGTTCTCATATTTATAGGGAACACAACAGAGTAGCAAACCTCCTCTTGAAAGAGGGTCTGGATATGGATCAAGAATTATGGGGGATAATGGAGCAGCAAGAGGGACATGCTTATGAGTTATTCCACTGACCTTATAGGGACATTCTATTTGGGATAGATATAGCATAAAAATTAAAAGATTGAAATTATAAGGTTTTTTTCCATTTTTTTTTTTTCGAGCAAAACAAGCCATTTTTTCCTTGCAAGGTGGATCCTAATTTTTTATTCCACCCCTTTGGTCATTAACAGAACTTAGACTTGGTTAATTTTTCTGATCATATAGATGGATATCTAGCTAAAAGAGTTTTTTTATGAACCATAAAACAATTTTTCATAGAGGTATGTATATACAAAATGTTATGAAGAAATCTTTCATAATAATCACATTATAATGAACAAAGTCGATGTTTTTCGAACCAACCAGTGTGGTTCATCATTAGGACTAGGTGAGAGATCAAATCAGTCATTGAGTTTAAATAGATGTAGGAGAGGCAAAGAAAATTGTTAGAATAACAACTAATTTGACTTTGAAATCCATAACAGTTAGTTCTATTAATTTAATTATTTAATTAAAAAATCGTAACGGCTAGTTTAAATATTGAAATTAATATTTTAATTATATATCAAAATTATTTAGGTCAATTTAATAGTTTAATTATATATAAAAATTATTTTATTTTTATGAATATCGTTAATTGATTATTCAAAATACAAATATTATTTTATTATAATTATATATTATTTTATTGTAATTTTATTAAAAAGAATAAAAATAAATAAATAAATAATAAAAATAAAAATAAATAGTTCTATTAATTTAATTATTTAATTAAATTGAATTTTGAAATTAAAAATTTAATTATATATAAAAATTATTTAGGTCAATTTAATAGTTTAATTATATATAAACATTATTTTATTTTTATTAATATCGTTAATTGATTATTCAAAATACAAATATTATTTTATTATAATTATATATTATTTTATTGTAATTCTATCTTAAAATAATAATAATAATAATAATTAAAAAAAATTTATAAATAAATAAATCAAATAAATAAATTAATTAATTAAAAAATATAAAAAAGGAAAATGAAAAGGAAAATTAAGAATATAAGGCAGGGATCCAACACCTGCTTATATTCCAACCGTCATCTCTATTGAGATTTACAGGCCTTTTTTCAATTTCAAGGGCCTCTCTTAACTTACGATGATGAAAGTGATCAATCCTGGCTAAGACCTTAGCCTCTTCGATGCAGATATAATGGTTAGTTTTTTCCACATGTTCAGCTAGGGCAGAGGTGCGAGACCTTCCATGTCTAATGTCAGCTACATGTTCACATATCCTTTGGCTAATGGACCTACCCGTTTCACCAATGTAAGGCGTCCCACAGGAACAAGGAATAAGGTAGACACCTTTTCCATCCCTAGAGTTCACCAGATCTTTCCCAAGTTAAGAGAGCTGTGAATCGTGTTAAGGGGTTTAAAGGAGGAGGAAACCTTATGCTTCCTAAGAATTCTAGCAATCTTATCAGTGGTACCCTGAATGAAAGGAAGCCTTACATTGCAGGACCATTGATTATGATCATTTTTATTTTTAACCAAAGGACCTTATTCCTTGTTCCTGTGGGACACCTTACATTGGTGAAACAGGTAGGTCCATTAACCAAAGGATATGTGAACATGCAGTTGACATTAGACATGGAAGGTCCCGCACCTCTGCCCTAGCAGAATATGTGGAAAAAACTAACCATCATATCTGCATCGAAGAGGCTAAGGTCTTAGTCAGGATTGATCACTTTCATCATCGTAAGTTAAGAGAGGCCCTTGAAATTGAAAAAAGGCCCGTAAATCTCAATAGAGATGACGGTTGGAATATAAGTAGGTGTTGGATCCCTGCCTTATATTCTTAATTTTCCTTTTTTATTTATTTTATTTTTATTTTTTATTTTTATATTTTATTATTATTATTATTATTTTTTATTTTTTATTTATATTTATATTTTTAAGATAGAATTACAATAAAATAATATATAATTATAATAAAATAATATTTGTATTTTGAATAATCAATTAACGATATTAATAAAAATAAAATAATTTTTATATATAATTAAACTATTAAATTGACCTAAATAATTTTTTTATATAATTAAAATTTTAATTTCAAAATTCAAACTAGCCGTTACGATTTTTAATTAAATAATAAAATTAATAGAACTATTTATTTTTATTTTTAAATTTTTATTATTTATTTATTTATTTTTATTTTTATTTTTTAAATTACAATAAAATAATATATAATTATAATAAAATAATATTTGTATTTTGAATAATCAATTAACGATATTAATAAAAATAAAATAATTTTTATATATAAATAAATTATTAAATTGACCTAAATAATTTTTATATATAATTAAACTATTAATTTCAATATTCAAACTAGCCGTTACGTTTTTTTAATTAAATAATTAAATTAATAGAACTAACCGTTATGGATTTCAAAGTCAAATTAGTTGTTATTCTAACGGTTTTCTTTGCCTTTCCTACATATATTTAAACTCAACGACTGATCTGATCTCTCACCTAGTCCTGATGATGAACCACACTGGTTGGTTCGAAACGCGTCGACTTTGTTCATTATAATGTGATTATTATCAAAAGATTTCTTGGTCAATTTATCGATGGACTATATGTTAAAATTCTATTAATATATACAAAATGTATTTTTCTATCTTTTCTAAATAAATGAAATTAAGATTTTTTTATTTTTCTTTCTTCTAAAAATGTTAACATAGTCTAATTAATATCCCTATTACATATATAACATTGTAAATGGAGAAAATATAATATTTTTAAAGGAGAAAAGAAACACACACACACACATATATATATATATTGTAAAAGTAGAAAGGAACGGGACAACAAAAATTAAATGAGTATAGATCATAATTTTTTATTAGGAAAACAATGGACTAAAAGGAAAATGAATAAAAGGTGTTATAACTTCGATATTAGGTGAGAGGCAAACGAGAGAAAATTAATACAGGTTGCCCATAACTTCGATAACATGTGAAAGGAAAACAAAGACATGAATATATATATATTTTTTCATTCTTCGCATCTTCCTTAAGCGAAAATGGTTGGAAACAGAGGAATTCTATATTTATCATTGGATTTAAATTCCAGATGTATGTGGCACAAAATTCATTAGACTCCATATGGATGGTTTCTTATAGATTTAATTGACATGTAACACGTCATACTTGGTTTTAGCTTTGATTACACACTGAAAAAGGCTCATGAGCAATTTTTACAAGTTAGATGCAATGATATTTAGAGCCAATCAAAGATTATATTGATAACAAATTAAAAGAGGATGGAAAGATTGAAATAAAGTGTTTTTTTTTTAACATATCTAATATATATTTTAATACAATGGGAAAATTGATCATAATTCAGTCAATGTGGATAATTATCACTCGCTACTCTATGAATGCATATTGACTCATCACTGCTATTCAAGGAAAATCATGCCACTTGGAATAGCCGGCTTATGGTCCATAAGGGGGAAAGCTTTCACTCATGTCAGATGCCTCTGGGTTTTGGATTGTTAAATAGAGAAATATTGTTATATGATATTTAAAATAATTTTTAAAAATAAATATTAGCGGAGCAATGATTCTATTAGCAGACTAGAGACCATCGTGCAGGAAGTTTATGTTGGTAACTCCAAGGGTTGAGTTCCCTTGCCATGCACTTACTCCTATTATTCTCTTGGAAAGGATTATTTTTATTCTTTTTACTGCCATTAAAATTATTGTTGTTTTCTTCATTGTACTCTAATGGTAGTGATTAAGTCTCGTATTATTTTCATTTCATGGATTCTAGCCTATTTGGATGCTATCATCATTAGATTGATGTTAGGGTATTCTGACACATAGGAAATAGTTAAGTATAATTTGGTCTAGCGTAGAGTTAGGTAAAATATGTTTCTTTACTATGTACATTTGTAACTTATAAGCTGAAGATCACGATGTGTAGTTATTCGACTCTTCTCGGTATTACCGACACTTGATTCGTGGCTTAACACCCGATTGGTCCATGATCTCTATTTAAAGAGCATGGAGGGTCATTTGTCCAAGAATCAAGTATGAGATAATCTTATGTAAAATTTCTTTGCATTGGCTTAGGCCATCGCCTAAAGTGGCCGCGTTGGCTTAGGCCGTGGACTATTTCCCTCTTTTAGGGTTTTAACCACATCAAATACTGGTGTACTGATCTGTGATATGTTTGTGAGCGGCAACCTTTGGTATTTTATCTAAGTAACTTACCATGTAAATTCCTACATGATATCAGAGCTATTTTGAGGACTGCATCCGTTGTTGATCCAAATCCAAAGCTGGTTTGACTGCATGCGATTGTCGTTTTTTAGATCTACTATTTCTGACCACTTTCAGGCTGGGAGAACTGTTATGTTGTGTCCAGAGCTTCTGTTAGAGTGAGGAACCCCTTTTGTTTTGTGCGAAAATGTTTTCGGTTGCCCAATTTATGTCATTTTAAATTCAGAGGTATAAAACATTTTTTTTCCAGTTTTATTTATTAATCCCTCTGTTTATTTTGGTTTTTTTAATGCCAGATCTATACCCTCTTCTCTACGCATTTTCTTTGCTCTGCGTTGTGTGCGATTTGGAAAATCATAAACAGGAAGATGATATTTTTCTGCTATATATGCTCTTTCCTCGTGACTTTGTACGATCTCAGGAAATCAGAAATAGCGAAAAAATATATGGTTGCCGGACGGACTTACTGGAAATATAACTGTTTTGTTGTAAGACTTGAATTTTATGTTTTCGTTGTGTGCACGTTTGATTTTTTCTTTGTAGGAAAAAACTCAAAAACCGAAGACCAAAAGAAAAAGAAAAAAAAAAAAAACCTCCCCTTCCTCCTTTCAAATAATTACAAAATACTTTTGCTAGCTCACTTGGTGTAAAGTTACTTTATGAGAATAGAGGTATTGGGTTTCACTCTCTTTGTTAACCTTCCTTTTTTATAAAGCTTTTTGTTAAGTTATTTTTTCTTTAAAAAACCTTTTAGCAAGTTCTCGTTAAAAAAAAAAGGTTTTATTTCAAAATCACATTATAAAAGCGACTCTCACTTATTTATAAAAGTGAGTCACATAAAGTAAAAGTGAGCTTATTATATTAAGTTTGGAAAGGGGAGGGGGAGAGGGAGGAGAATTTATTTTAAAAAGTACAACTTCATCATCAACTTTGAACCTATCACGTAATTATTCGACATCTAATAAACCTTTTTTTCAAAAAGGCACAACTTCTTCATCCAGAAGTTGTTTTTAGAGCCGTTTTTTTTTAACCAACATAATTTTTCAAGATCTTTCCATTGGAGCAGTTAGTTTTAGCCTTTTCAGCTTCAGTTTTTAAAAATGGAAAGTTCCTTTCTGATTATTATTAACAACACCAATTATTTCCAATGGCTATCCTACATGATAGTCTTACTTAGAAGTAAAGAGATTTATAGAATAACCTCAGGACAAGAATCTACACCTACCGATAAAGATAAAAATGATAAATGATAAAATAAACAATATCAAGCATGAGGGTTGATAGGAATGTCCATTTCTCAAGATCTTACATTTCATATCCAAGAAATTGACTCCCCTCATGAGGCTATGAAAAAGCTAAACATTGTTTTTGGCATTCAAAATGAAATCATAGCCCACCAGCTTGAAAATGAGTTGCTTACTTTGGACCCCAATAATTTCTCCTCTATTGAAGGTTTTTTGTCCAAATTCAAGACCCTTAGACTTCTTTTAGAAGGTTGTAAGGTCAAAAAGGAAGATGGTAGTATTATTTATTCCATTTTTGCTAAGCTAGGCCCTGCATACTCTGTATTTGTTTCCACCTTCCATTCCACTAGAGAAGCCCTCATTTCTCAAGGAACAACTTACAAGTCCCCCTATTTTGATGCATTTTTTGATTCTTTGATAAGAGAACAAGAAAAACACTTACACCTTGGCCTTATCAATACTGGAAACTCTTCTAAGAAAGCCTTAGTGGCCCAAAAACAACCATATCCAAAGAATCCTAAGAAGCAACATCCTTAAAAGAATGGTCCTAAACCAAACAAGGGTCTTAAGCAATTTCAACCGCAAATTGAAAAACAACTCCACAAACTGATAAGGAAATAAAAACAAAGGGAAGAAGACAGATAGAAATTGCAACTTTTGTAATCATGATGGCCACGTAGAGTCAAAATGTTTTAAGAAGATGGAAGCCTTGAAAGCAGCAATGAAGAAACACAACATCCATTTGGAGAACTCTTCAACTTCATTTTCAGTAATGACAACTTTAGCATGTGGTTGTCAAGCATCAAGATCTGGTTATGCATTAAATGTATCTTCTTCTTCTCATTCTCATGAGTGGCTAATTAATTCTGGAGCCTCTTACCACGTGGCCAAAAATAAAGCCATGTTTTCTTCTTTAAATGATTGTAACACACAAAACATTTATGTTGGTTATGATAGATCTCTTAGTGTTGTAGGGTATGGAACCATTCATCTAGATAATGGTTAGTTTAATGATGTATTGTGTGTTCCTACCTTGTCCTGCAATCTTCTATTTGTTTATCAGATAACTCATTCAGGAGAAGGGAAAACAATAAAATTCTCACCTCATGATGTTGTAATTAAGGACCTAAAAGATCCTAGACATATTTTAGCTACTAGCATTGCTGATGATTCCACAAGGTTGTACAAGTTTGACAACTTTGGGTCATCTTGTCTTCCCTCCGTTTTTGTTGCTCATAACGATGAAGCGAGAAAACTTTGGCATGAGCGAGTTAGTCACTTAAACTATTTCTCTCTTCATACTCTATGTAAAGAAAATATTGTGATAGGTCTTCCTATGGTATCTTGCCGAGATGGTGTTTGTTTTGGTTGTGTACTTGAAAAACATCATCGGGATAGTTTTGACAAACGTGCCTCTTGGCATGCTTCAACCCCTTCACAACTAGTGCACAGTGATTTATGTGGTCCTCTTCCAGTTGTTTCTTTCTCTGGCTACAAGTACTTCTTAATTTTCATTGATGATTTTTTCAGATGCACTTGGGTATATTTCTTAAAACTCAAGAGTGAATTTTTTAACATGTTCTTGGCCTTTAAGGCCTTTATTGAGAAACAATCTAGACATCAAATTATTAAGTTAAGATCTGACAATGGAGGTGAATATGTCAACAACAAATTTATCAACTTTTTCATTGAGCATGGCATTCAAATGCAACATCATGTTTTGTATACTCCACAACAAAATGGTGTAGCTGGAAGGAAGAATCACACTCTAAAATGAATGGCTAATTGTATGCTTCAATCTAAAGGAATTAGTCTTAATTTTTGGGCAGAAGTAATTAACTATGAAAAATACATAGTAAATCTTACTCCTACTAAGGTTTTAATGAATATAACTCCAGAAGAAGCCTGGAGCTCAATCAGACCAGATGTAAGTTAGTTTCATGTTTTCAGAAGTGAAGCTTGGGCCCATATTCCAGATGCGAAACATAAATCCTTAGAACCTAAGAGTGAAAAATGCATTTTTGTTGGATATTATAAAGATGTCAAAGGATACAGACTTCTTCAACCAAAATCCAAAAATGTAATCATCAGAAGAGATGTAAAATCTAATGAAAATATATCATCCTGCGAGCGTAGTTCTGCGGGTGTGCCACCTTTCTCTATCTCTTCCATTTTTTACAACATTCCTTCTAGTTTGGATGATGACAATGAGGATCAAAATTCTCCTCCACCTCATCAAGATCTTCCTTAAGCTCCACAACTTCCAAAATGGGTCCGCTCTACTCGGGATGCAACGGGTTCTCTTGTAGGTGACACTACAGATCAACGTTGTGCATGTTCTTAGTTTGAAAGAGCCTCTTCCTTATTGGCTCAAGTTCTAGAAAATATTGATCTAGACACCTTTGAAGAAGCTTCAGGTCATCGAGATTGGGATGTAACTATGAATGAAGAATATCATTCCTTATTGGCAAATGATACTTGGGATCTTGTTCCTCTTCCAAAGGGAAGAAAACTTGTCAGATGCAAATGGGTTTACAGAACAAATTTTGGACCAGATGGAATAGTGGATAAACATAAAGCTCGTCTTGTTGTTAAAGGATTTTCACAAGTTGAAAGCATTGAATATACTGAAACCTTCTCCCCTGTTTCCAAAATGAATTCTATCCACCTTGTTCTTTCCCTTGCTGCCTCCTTTAAATGGGAAGTCCATCAGATGGATGTTAAATCTGCCTTCTTACATGGGAATTTGCATGAATAAATATACATGGAACAACCCCCTGGCTTTATCCAAAATGACTCTAGCCTTGTTTGTTGCCTTAGGAAGTCTCTTTATGGTCTCAAACAAGCCCCTCCGGCTTGGTATGTGAAAAGGATGGATTTCTCTTGGATAATGGCTTTTCTAGATGTCATTCGAAAAACACCGTCTACACCAAGAAAGTGGGTAAGTCCTTAATCATCCTTGTTATTTATGTTGATGATGTTATCCTTACTGGTAGTGATCTCAACCATATAAACCATGTGAAGTCTAGCCTCAAAAAAAGTTTGAAATGACAGACTTAGGACACTTGCATTATTTCCTTGGTCTTCAACTCTTGCAATCCAAAGAAGGCATTACTCTTTCTCAGTCCTAGTATGCTTGTGATCTTCTACGTCAATTTCACATGGAAGAGTGTAAACCATCCCCTTCTCCCTTTTAGTCTGGAGTCAAGCTCTCAGTCAGTTGTTCTTCCCCTGAAGTTGATGCTACCTTATACCGTCAACTTGATGGTAAACTTCTGTATCTAACCCATACCTGTCCTGACCTTTCTTTTTCCATTGGTATTATTGCTCGGTTTGTGCACCAACCTCATGAAAGTCACTGGAAAGCAGCTAAAAGAATACTTTGACATATTCAAGGTACAATTTAGTTCGGGATTCATTACAGTGCATGAGCATCTCCATTGTTGATTGGTTTCACTGATTTTGATTGGGCTGGTGACCTTGCTGATCGAAAGTCTACTATAGGCTATGTATTCACTCTTGCTTCAGGACCCATTACATGATCTTGTAAGAAATAAAATGCCATCTCTCTTTCTTCGGCATAAGCAAAGTATCGTGGTGCAATTGAAGTCAGTAAGGAAGCCCTATGGCTTCGTCAGATCTTGTACGAATTTGGTCTTCATCAGCAACATCCAACTGCACTTTGGTGTGATAATCAGAGTGCCATTCAGCTATGCAAAGATCTAGTTTAGCATCAATGCACGAAACACGTTGGGATACACACACTTCATCAGAAAACTCATTCATGATCGTGTTCTTGAAGTGCAGTATTGTTCAACCAATGATCAAGTTGCTGATATATTTACAAAGGCTCTCACAGAAGTGAAGTTTACCAAACTTTGATCTATGCTTAGAGTTCAGGAAAGTTATCATTAAGGGGGGATAGGCTCTAATGCCTCCTTCCTTCTCCTATTTTGTCACCTATATAAATCCTTCAATCCTATCCCAAGTTGTTCTTAAGGGGGGATGTTAGGATATTCCCACACATAGGAAATAGTCTCCTATTGTGTCACCTTTGTAAATCCTTCAATCCTATCCCAAGTTGTTCTTAAGGGGGGATGTTAGGATATTCCAACACATTGGAAATAATTAAGTATAACTTGGTCTAGCGTAGAGTTAGGTAAAGTGTGTTTTTTTACTATGTACATTTGTAACTTATAATCTGATGTTCACGATATATAGTGATCCAACGATTCACTCTCTCCTTGGTATTACCGACACTTGATTTGTGGCTTAACACCTGATCGGTCCATGATCTCTCTTTAAAGAGCATGGAGGATCATTTGTCTGGTAACTGTTTATGAGAGAAGCTTATGTAAATTTTCTTTATTTATATTATAAATTGCCTGAAGTGGTTGCGTTGGCTCAGGCCATGGACTATTTCCCTCTTTGAGGGTTTTAACCACGTCATATACTGGTGTACTGATCTGTGGTCTGTTTGTGAGCGGCGACCTTTTGTGTTTGATCTAAGGAACTTACCCTATGAATTCCTACAATTGAGTGTCTTTTCCCGCATATTTTACACCAAGTCTCTAATATTTGCTTGTCTAAATTAATGTGTATAGATAGCTTATCCAACTAGTTATGAGAAATTTGTTGGGTGTGGAACCTGATTATCTTCTCGATTAAGAGGTCTTGTTTCAGTCGCGCTTGTTTCAGTAGGGAGGGGGTACGGAGAGGATTTCCCCCTCCACTAGCGCTACCAGGAGGGTCCAAGGGGGGTGGCAACGATTCTTTGGAGCCCCCCCTTGGTGGGGATTCAAGGGTAGCACCCCCAAAGCAAATTTAGATAGAAATTACCTTGTAAATTATTACAATTTCAAAGTCAATCTAGGCCATTCTTTAAGCAGAAGATTTGACGGTATAAGTTACGTTGATATAGGGTTTTTTCCCCTAGAAGGCAACCCTCGGTTTTATGTGAGGGAATGGTATTGTGACTGTGTATTATTCAATGTGTGAGAAAAATAGAGGATATTGTGTGAGAGCGAAGAGGAAGTTACAACGGATTTGTTGTAGGTTGTATCCCTTCAGTTTGTTAGATAATATGAAAAGGAAGGATTGGTTGTTTCTTCATGGATGTAGCCTGAATATGGTGAACCACATATATCTGTTTCTCTCTTGTTTTATGTGTTTCTCTATTTTTGTTTCGCAATATTTTATGTTTTCCATTGCTTTGTTATTTAATTTCTAACAAATTCAATTATATTTATTGGGCTACTTTGGTGGAATCAACTAGGGGTTAATCCTTTGTCAAATAGATTTTGGTCAACACGATGGTAGAGTGTTTCATTTAGGGATTTTTGGGAAGAATCTTTGTTTACTTACATGCTTGGGTTTCGTTTGCAAGTGCTAGACACTTGTTGTTCCTCTATTTTTTGTTTATTTTCTCTCCTAGTCTCGCTTTTATTCTCTAAGATGATATTTTTTTTCAACACTTCAACATTTTTTTTTATTTTTCCCGAGCTATCCCTTAATGATATGCAAGTTTAGCATTCAACCCAAGTACTTGCCTTGTGTGATTTGACTTGAATTGGGTCAACTTACCTTTATACTTAGTTTTATGAAGGACTTGCTCGGAAACCTTTTCTAAATTTTTATTCATTTTTGGATCTTCAAAGTACGTTGGGTTGACATCTCAAAGGATCTCTTTGCAATCGATACATGATTTTTATTAAAGTGGTTATTCCTTGGTCAACCCCTTCGTTATTACTATGGTTTTCTTTGAAGGTAATTGAACTTGATTTTCTAATTCAACCACATAGAGAAAAATATTGTTTAAAATAAAGACGTGAAAAAAAATACATAACAATAACAACACATAAAATGCATCAATTTTATGCCCGAAAACTAAAAATTGGGGAAGACCAACTAATGGATCTATTAATATCTTATGGCTTAAATGCAACTATGCCTTGATTTAATCGGGCATCATCCTATCATAGCCAATATAATGCTCCATTTAAATCAAGCACATTACAATGGAAAAGTCCCAAGCCTTTTAAGTCCTTCATCATGTCTCATCCATGAGTTATCATACCACAAGACACCAAAACCATGTGCCCGAAACCACCAATATGGACCTAATGAATTTGATTCTTTTATCATCTCAACTTTACCTTAGCATTACCCCCTTTAAACTTGAACAGGAAAATCCACATGCTCTCCTCCCCTCTCACCTACGTCTACTCCAAGACTTTACTAGTAGGGGTATGCATGCCTAACCAAGGGGTACATATATATGCCCATATACAAATTTCAACTTTAAAGTAATTTTTTTTTATGGTTGTTGCTACTTAATACTTATGTCACCATTCTCTCACATTTTCACACCTACTCATATTAGGTTATGTCCTCGGGAGATATCACTTTTGTTGTTGCATGTCACCCTTCTAGACATCTATTTCATCTCAAACAATCTTCAAGTATGCAACCATCACCTCGATTCCTTGGTTATGGTGACATTCTTAATAAAAGATAAGGAAAGAGAAAATAATCATAACAACAACAACACATAAAACAAATGAGTTTTTATCTTGGAAAACTTGAAAACAAGAAAAAAACAACTAATAGAACTATTAATATATAATGGCTTAAACACAACCATGCATTGACTTAAAAGTAACCAAGTCGCCCAACATCTTGGCCCGACCAAGTTTGCACAGGGGGAGATAGACTTTTCAGCAAGGAAAACTTCCTTTACATCTATATGACTTAGACAACTAGGAGAAAATGCACGAATATGATCAGTTTTGGAAGTTTCCTGGTTGACTTTGAGAGTGAGCTCCTCTAATGTCAATCTTATGTAGGTGATTTCAGCGTCCATCTTTGTAGCTTTTGATTGCAAATCTAAAATTACTTCCATTATTGTACTAGTAGTGTTGAAACTGGGCTTTTGATTATGAATTAGTGGCTCGACAGAGTGCTATAAAGAGTTTATTGCCTCTTCTCTTCCTTGCATGATTGTTCCCCTGAACATTTCTTGAGAGAGGTAAAAAGCGCCAATGAAAACTATGTTTCTCGCAGAGATTCCAGTGAACACAAAAAATTCCAACTTTTTGATTACACGTTGCCCTGACCAAGGCTCATATGACCTAGGTATCATCCAATTGAGTGAACACATTGCTTCACCACGAAGAGTTGGTAAACAAAGAGAAGAACTTACAATTCCAACAATAAATTGGGCTAATATCTACCTTATGAGTAAAAAGAATAACAAGGAAAAAAATCATAATTTCATTCAATTTAGATTTTAGAAAACAATGCATTAAAGAAGAATAAGATAATGCCAAATTAGATATTATAAGAAAATCTTTCTTTAAAATGTGTTTCAAATCAACCAACAATGTATACTATTACCACACAGAATAGGCTGAGATTACCCCATGAAAAGTGAACTTAATTATCAACCTATATTTATAAAACTTCTTTGTAAACTTACTTATGTTGAAAGAATCAAACATCTAAATTCCCTTGTTTACTATTAATGGTGAGACATTTTCAACTTTAGAAGTCCAACAATTTTTAGCATTTTTATTTTTAAATGGTTATTCTAAGCCACACTACAATAAGTGTTGGATGTAGGACAATCATCACGTCCTATTTTGCACAATGAAAAAAAAATGTTTACAATATTTTTTTTGGTTGTTTTTTATTTTTATTTTTTAATACTGATCTCTAGAAAAAATACATTTTATTTATTTGCTTCATAAAATACAAAAGTCACCATGAATGTGCATAAGGAAAAACCTCCCATTTTGGATACTCAATGGGAGAAGAGAATTAGACAAAAGAAGTGAACTATTTCATGATTTTGTTAACTTTTAAGGAAGAATTGCCTTTTGCGAATGAGGATAAATTCTCGAACATCCATTTCTTTCAATGAGGGAAACAATAACTAATGATGCATAATTGGGTCGTTGAAGAGTTTTTAGCTATGTTTTTTTTAGTAGAAAAAACGTCTGGTTTATATTAAGTACCATCACATAAGTCAAATAAGATAAATCACATTGATTTTACATTAAAAAATATGATCTTTTCCAGACTTCAAAGAGTCAAAAAAGCATATGATTCCAGCATTGAACCATTTTCATAAACTATTTACGAAAACTTATCATGAGAAAAACTTGAGAAAAACATTTTGCATTCTTCATTTTTAACTCTCTTTCTTTGAATTGTCCCCACTTTAGCGCTATTGTTTGTGAGATGAAAGAGTCCTTCGCCCTGTAAATTTTACCTTAGTAATACCATAATGATTTATGAATTTTGAATACTTCAATTACTTGTTCACCTCAAAAATTTATTCACCCCTCTTCCTTCTAAGACCACACACTTTAAGAATTTCATCGCACCTTTCACCCCACATCCTGATGCATATGTGAGTTCATATTGCATTTCTCCGAAATTCCCAGTCACCCCCTTCATTGAGAGTCAGTCCGCCTTTGTGTTCTTCTCCCTAAAGATGTGATTAAAAGTTATGGAGGAGAAATATCTGCACAGATCTTTGATTCTATCGAGCCATGCAGCAAGATGACCAAGATTCAGAAGTGTCCCTATGTTCATGTGATCAATGAGAACCTGGGAATCCCCAAAAACCCACAGCTTATCCAAATATAATTGATTTGAAAACCATAACAAACCCCACAACGCCAACATCTCAGCCCTCATGTTTGTCCCCAGACCTCCATACTAGTGTATTTATAATGACATTTTGGAGATATCATCAACCACGCTCCATAACCACATCTCATGTTTTGTGCCGCCCCATCAAAAAAACCAGCATGGTAATGGACTTCAAAAGGCCTAAGTCTTTTCGATAGGTCTCTAGGAGGTTTCTGTTGGATTCTCAGTTTTCCCCATAGCTGAATAATCTGAATGATGACCTTGTCAGGTGTGCTTTCGTGCTCATCAAATAACCACCTATTCCTACAACATCAAAAACACTAATGGAGAATGATAAGAATGTTCCGAAGATTTTTACCTTTCTGAAACCACCATTTGATGCAATCCTCAGCATTTTCATAAACCAGGATCTGTAAATTGAAATGCTTGCTCAGAGCTATGTGAATCTCTCGAGCAAAAGGACAGGAATAAAAAGGTGGATGTTGTCTTCGGTCTCCCTCATGCATAGTCTACATATCCTGGGCCTTATCTTCCCTTTTTTCTGAAGATTGGACCAAGTAAGATTCTTGTCCTTCCAAACAAGCCAGAAAAATATAATCATTTTGAACTGTGCATTAACCTTCCTAATCTCCCAAAACCAACATTTCTATTCCTGTCCATATTTAGCATTCATCAACTCGATGTAGGTTTCGCTGATTCTAATTTGTCCTTTGGTTATTGTTACTCCCCATATGACCTGGTCTCCCGAGCTTTTTCTTCTAAGTCCCAAACTTCTTATAATTTCCGAATATATTAACCACTCCGCTTTCATGTTTTCATGAAGATCCAAGTCCTCTGCCTCCTGCCATCTTGGGGATTTTTCCAACCATTCTTGTATTGCTTGTCCCATGTAGAAAATCCCTTTTTCGTTTAGGAAGTTCACCAATTCTGCGCTGAGGAGATGAGACTGTAGGTAACCCCAAAGGCCAGAGTGTCCACTTAGGATTTTTCGCCCATTTCCAAAACTCCACTGTAGATTTTCAGAGAACTGCAGCCAAATTTTCATAAAACCTCTCCATATAATTGACCCCTTTGTCACTTTATCATAACCCTTTATATATAGACTCTCCACGCTCTGGTGCCTTAGATACTTGTACTTCATAATGTCGTTCCATATGCCCGGGTTCGTAGGCTCCTCTAGAATGATTTCATTAGCATAGCCTTACCAAAGACCGCCAATTCCAACAAATCCCACCCCCCTCGGTCCTTTGGTTTAGAGATAAATTCCTAATGAGCCAGATGATACTTCCCTTTCTCCCGACCCCCATTCCAGATGAAATTTGCTATAATATTCCTTATCTTGTCTATGATTTTCTTTGGGATTATGAAAAGGTGTGCCCAATACACTATGAATTTTTGAAGGACCGCTTGCGCCAACACTAATCTCCCCCCCTTTGACAACCACTTCACAGACCATCCTTTGATTATGCTTTGATACTTATCCAATAGCAATATCAAATCATCCACTTGATATCATGAGGGTTTCATACATAAATCGAGGTACGTAAAACCTCCTTCAAGGGGAGACATTATAAAATTAAACAATATCCCAATCAAATCATATATCTCTCGGTCCCCCTTTGAATGATAAATGCAGGACTTGCCTTCATTAGCCTCCATCCCTGAGGCTTTACAAAATTTTTGAAAAATGACATGGAGGGAAACCCAACAACTTTTAATTAGCATCCTAAAAATTAGAACATCATCGACGAAAAACTATGGGTTATCTCCCTATGTGTAGTTACTTTAATGCCCCAGATATCACCTAGGTCAGCAACCCTTTAAATTTTTAAGCTAAATTCATCCATCACTAATATAAATAAAAGGGGCGAGAGGGTACACCCTTGTCTAAGGCCCCTCCCTGGTTTGAAAAATATAGATGTCGAACCCTTGATTATAACTGCCATAGATGTGTTGTAGACACATCCCATTATCCAATCCACTGTTACGCTGTCCATACCGATCTTATAAAGGATTAATCTCAAAAAGCCCCACTCCACCCTCTCATATGCTTTGCTAAGATCCACCTTCATTACCACTACTTCCAGTTTCCGGGTCTGGATGGTATGAAGGATTTCCTGAGTTGTAGCTACAACATTATGAATACTTCTATTCTAAATAAAAACAGACTGTTCCAGAGTTATTAATCTCGATAAGATCTCCTTCTATCTCTTAGCTATAATCTTGGAGATAATTTTATACAAAGTGTTACACAAGGATATAGGCCTATACCCCTCAAAGAACAAGGTACCTTTTTTCTTGGGAATAAGAGCCAAGAAAGTAGTATTTACTGCTCCATGAACCAGACCCTTCATTCTTGCTTCTTTGACCATATCATTTATGTCCTGAATGAAAACATCATAAAAGTGTAAGAAGAAATTCAAATTCCAACCATCAGGCCTCGAACTCTTATCAACAGGAAAATATTTTAAAACACTCCCACCTCATTTGTACTAACATTCCTCTTTAATCTTACATTATTAGCTTCCCCAAACATCTTGGGATAATCCTCCAAAGCCCATAACTGATCCACAATACCTGGTTCCTCATGATCCCTGTACAATCCCTCGACAAACTTACCGCCTCTGACTAAATTTTCTTGGTGGTGAAATATGGAGTCCCATTTACATTAACTTGCCATATCACATTTGTATTCTTCCTCCTTGTGGCATATGAATGAAAGTATTTATAGTTTTTATCTCCCTCTTTAAGCCACGTTGCTCGACTTTTTAATCTCTAGGACTGTTCTTGAATAAGAAAAATCTTCCTTTTTTCAGATTCCAAGTGTCTAAGCTTTGACCAATTGTCCGAAGACTGGTTGCCCTCCTCCATTTATTTTAGAATCTATGCTGTCTCTTCTACAATTTTTTTCAATTCCACTATCATGTGACCCTTCTTCTTCTTCTCCCACTCCCGAAATTTCCCTTTTAAGCCCCGAAGGGTATGTGATAAATATTCCATAGCTAACGATCTTGCATTTCTCCTATGATTACTTATGTACTCACGAACCAAATTATTGAAGTCCTTATCTTCAAGCCACACCCTATTGAATTTGAAAGCGTAGCCGCTCGAATTCTTTTCAAATTTCCACTCCAATACTATTGGCCTGTGATCAGAGATGATAATTTCCTCAACACTATATTTGATATTCCTCATCTGTGACAAAAGGTTAACCTGTACCAGGAATCTTTCGATCCTTTTCCCTATGAATTCAGGCCCTTTTCTCCCATTGTACCAAGTAGGGCATTCTTTCTCCAAATTGATGTCTCCGAGATTTGAATCTCGAATCAAGTCTCTTAGAAAACCAGACAGAGTGTCACTTCTTCCACGATCGCCCCACGTCTCTCCCTCATGTAAGGTGCAATTAAAATCACCAGCTATAATGGAACTGTCCAGAAGAAGTAATTCACATCTCTCCATCCTCCTCCAAAAATTGGCTCTTTCTTGATATGGAGCATACAAATTAATCAGGTGAACTTTGTGTCGATAACCTCTAAAAAAACTTGTCAAAATGATCACGCCAAAAAAACTAAATGCTTTTAAATTTGCCCAGCGTGGAACCTAGATCACAGCCATACCTCCCAATTTGCCCTCAACGTCTTTCGCCACCATGTGCCATGCCGGGAACATGGCTCAAAATAAAGATAGAGATTGGTCATCCGATTGCATTGTCTCGTGAATGAAGATCATACAGGGATTTAAAGACTTGAAAATTTCCCGAAGAGAAACGAACTTATCCCGCCTCCCTCAACCCCCGTAAATTCAATGAACAAATCATCATAAATGAATAACTTTGGAGGGTACCATTGCTCTAAGGACCCTGTCTAAAGCTTGGGACACCAGGACATCTCTGAAGTTACCAAACTGAAAATCCGACTCTTGGACCGACACAAAAATGGATTTTTTCTTCAACCTGGGTTTTCCCTTCCCTTTCCGAATGGTTACTTTAGAGATCGACGATGGACTAATGATGATAGGGGGAGGCTATGGTTGACCGGTGTTAACCTTTAGGGGGACAATTGGAACGCCCGGTAAATGGAGCATTAGTTCCAGATCACTCCAAATGGAATTCCGAGGGGATAACGACTCATCATCACCCAGGGAGGACGTAAAGGGAGGAGCAGTCGACGGGGTATCAAGAAGTGGATAAAATGACAGAGGTTCGTCAGGGGGCCCTTGTCGGAAAACCGTGGCCGATGGCGAGTCAGGAAGGGGAAGAGGAATGCTCCCAACATCCGTAGGCTTCTCAGGTAAGCTTTCCGGAAGACCCAATATATTCCCCCCACCCAACATAGACTCAGGTCCACCACTCTTACACTGCCCCCCCAGAGAAACAGACTCGACAAACTCGACCGCTAAATTTACATGATTAAGAGAGGGTAAGGGAGAGTTTGGAACTGACATACCCAAAGAGAGAAGAGGATTTTTCATAAATTCCAATTGGCGACGTGGTGCAACACGTCCAACATCTTTGTTCGGCTTCCGACCATTTTCCGTAATTTTCTCGTCGAAATCTTGCCTCCATCTTTGGCATCGACGCATCAAATGTCTCGTCGCATGGCATAGATGAAATATGAAAGGAGTCTTCTAATAGTCAATTTGCTGACGGTGAACCACCGCTTCCCATTCCAAGTCGATATGTGCAGGTAAACCCAAGAGAAAGAAACCTTGATCAAGACCCATGCGACGCGCTTGTCACACACCCTAATGCACTTGGGATCCAAAAGCGGCATGTTCCAATGTTGTTTCCAATGGCTGTTAGGACACAGATCATCCAAAATTCTAGAGGTAACCCTGGCAATTTGACCCAAATGAGATGGTTCTTTGGGGAATTATTGGAGGGATGAAAGCCGACATTCCATCGATGAAGCGCCAGAAAACACCTTCTCGATCACCCAAGACCTCCTTAACATCGTGCCCACATCCTCATACTTTATGAAGTGGAAACAAAAGCACTCGTTCTGTAATTTACTGACTTTCGATGAATAACCAAGAAGCTTCAACCATGCTTCCATCAACCAGGATAACATATACACTTTACTGTGTTTCTCGAATTGCCACCTTCCCACTAATGCCCGAGTCAGTAAACACTTATCCCGCTCCCACATCACATTGCTGTCAAAAATCAGTAATCTGCAGCAATCAGCAAGTTTGAAAGGTTTCACAGGTCTGCGAGAAGACTTTCGGCTATCCCCAGCGGGTCTCTGGAGTAGATCAGAGGATGGAGAATAGTTTGTCTCGCGAGGAGAAATCAGAAAATCAAAAGACGGAGAGACAGAGTTGATAGTAAGAGGACGCTGTGTTGTTTGATTACAATGTGTACTGTGAGGTTCACCACCCGCGACCACCTTGAAAACATGCAAAAACGCCTCATCATAATCCTCTGCCTCTAATTCCACAATTAAGGAGTCTAAATCCGTCATTACAATATCCAAAGTGCATAAATGCCCGAATCGATAGGTTTGGTGGGAGATAGACTAACCGTCCTTAAAATAATTAAATATAAAACCCAATCCCAAAAATAGAGTCACCCTATATAGGAAGAAGGTGTAAGCAATTAAGTCTTACTCAATATGTTATGTCTGCCAACCCACGTCGTACCTCTCCCGGACGTCTATAGACGCAAGAAACGCTCCTCCTTAAATAAAGAAATTGAAAGAGGAATTAATAAGGATAGGAGTGTACAGAAGGAAAAAAGAACAGCTCAATCCGCTGCCACTATCAGGTAGCCTTAACTCCCTCCCTGAAAAGAGTTTGAAAAAACCAGTCACCGCTTTCCGATCCCAGCCATTTGGAAAAACTAGTGAAAACAAATGGAAATAAGCCCAGATGAATATGTCTCTCACCTAGAGAAAGGGAAAATCAGAATGTCAACCACCAGGTCATTAAACTGATGAAATCCTCAACACCGAGGAGAGAGGCACAAAAACTGAGAGGAAAAAGAAAGAGAAAAATAGATCCAAGCAGAGATACTCCAAGGACCCATATGACTTCGAACCCCAGGAAAAATGAGACTATAACAGGAAGATCCTGCCACCAAAGGAGTCATTGGGCACAACAGCAACAAAAACAATTCCCTATATTCCACCAATGATCACACAGTTGGATCTTCATACTTTTGCATGGCCTGCTTAAAAGAAAAAAATAACACCATTTAAAACATTGCTCTGACTGTTGATGAGAATTTTTCGAGCTCCCCTGGACATCATGAAGGTTAAGTAACCACAAAAACAGTCCCCATAGTCAGTTTACCATCCTGTCGACTTGATCCCAATCATCATCCAGTTCACTATTCTCCTTCTTCCCTTCTTGTCAAAAACCTCTCACCGACACCGATTTGCACCTACACAGACTCCGCTTTACCCCACTAGTTATAGAGAAGAGTTCATTGCCTTTATATAATGATGAAAATTATATAATATCATTGAGATAAGTATGTTCTTCAATTTGTAAAATAGGCACATCATTATTTTGGAAAATAAACTCTAGTTTTCCCAAATTAAGAATAAGCCTCAATTAAAATTGATCACATATTTGTAAGGATTAAACACTTAGATTAATTTTAAAAAATCAAATTTATACTATAATTTCATGGGTTCCAATAAAAATATTCTTGTAATAATTAGTATTAAATAATTTTAATTATATATATACACAACTAATCATAAAAAAATACAATCAAATTCTTTGTATTAATGTTAATTTAATTATATTTATTAACCATGTACACGTTTATTGACACTTGAAAAAAATTCTTGCTCCATAACCACTAAAACAAGTTTCTATGTATTAAACAACCATCTTAAAATCATAACGACGAAAATTCCATTCCATGACCATTGAAAAATTTCCTATTAGTTAAACATATATGTTAAAATCATAAGTTTGCAAAATTATTTCAAAATAAAATTCAGGAAAATGATACTGGTAAATGAAAAGATGCGATCTCACTTGGAAAAATTTGCTAGCATAGATTGTTTTTTTCCAATTTTAAGCCAATCTTTTGGTCCAATCGTAAGCAAAACTATATTTTTTTTCGAGGAAAAAAACGCTGTTTCATTAACAGTTCATATAACAGTCATTACAATCATATCACGTAGAGATGATAATCTGATCCAACATCCAGAAGTTATGACTTCATATAATAGTCAAGACTGATGACAGGATGTGATAAAAAAACAATCTGGGGGATAAAACCACCCAATCCAAATTATAAGCCAGTAAAGACTATATATGCCTGTGAACTCGAGACTATTTTTCAGTTGAAAAAAAAAAAAAAACAAAAACAAATGTAATTTTATGCCCTTTAAGAGCATGTTAATTTATGCGACTTTCTAATTCCACTCCATGATATGAATTTATTCCCAATCCGAAAACCAAACCCACTGTTGTACAGCGGCTCTCAAACCCTCATAAAACCCTGTTCCCTTACTCGCACAATCTATTAGGTTTGCTTTCCAACCGTCTCTGACCTTCTGCAGCGATCTCGACTTCTTCCTTCTGCACACATGATGACGGCGATGAACATATGGAAACGAGTATCAATGGCAGTTACTGTCAAATCCCAGATAACATTCCACAGTTTCTGCACCCAAATAGCAAAGCCACCAGAGAGGGGCGTTGTCACAGGAATTCTCGTCAACAGATGCGGCTTATCACAGGAAGATATCGCAAAAGCCTTTAGACACCACAAGGGATTACTGCTTCGTGCAAAATCAAGACATAATATGGAAGAGGCATTGGAGTTGTTAAACGGCTGTGGTTTGACCAACCCTTCCCAGATTCGAAGGGTTGTCCTTTCCAACCCTGAGTTTTTATTTTCGAGTGTCCAAAGAAACATAAAGCCCAAGCTCACTCTCCTTGGTACTTTCATGAAGAAAGAGGATATCTTCAAACTATGTATTCGTAGTGCAGGGGTATTTGGTACCAGCGAGGATAAGCTGAAATCCGCAATTTCACTTTTGCAACGGTTGGGTTTTGAGGTTACAGCATTATCGCAGTTAGTGGCGAGGAGGCCTAGGTTGCTCACGATGAGAGATGAAAAGGTTGTGGAATCATTTAAACAGATCGAGAGTCTGAGGTTTAGGAAGGGATCAAAGGGGTTTGCCCATGCCATGCGGTGATGTTGGGGTTAGGGAAAGAACACATAGATAGATTGCTACGGTGTTTGAGAAGTTTAGGTTTCTCGGAAAAACAAAGTTCAGAGATATCTAGGCGGATTCCGTTCATTCTGGCGATTTCAGAGGAAAATTTGAAACGGCATGTGGATTTTCTCGTCAAATCTGCAGGGTTTAGATTGCGCTGATCTTTTGAAGTATCCAACTGTGCTTGGATTAAGAATGCTGAATCCTTTGAAGTATCCAACTGTGCTTGGATTAAGAAATGTGTTAATAAGAATGCTGAATCCTTGGTTCTGCGAGATATTTACCACTGGGTGAAAGATGGAAAGTTGAGCACTGACGAGGAGTCGTGCACTGGATCAGATGTAGTCCGAAGGCTGGAGGCCGTGGACCACTACATGAAAGCTGGAATGTTGAGCGTGGACAAGGGAGCACGCAATGAATCAGACGTGGAGAAAGTCACTCACGAATGCAAGGCTCATGTTCATCAGCAAGCAAGAGAAAAGTTGTGGGTTATAGATTAGCTGTATCAAAAGGAAGTGAACTAATATCCATCTGCCTCGGGACATTCAGTCAACAATAGTGAAACAGGTGAGCAAACATCCTTTATCTTTGGTTTGGTGATATCAATTTCAGCTTACAGTAGTAATTCATTAAGAAATATTGTGCAGACAAGAGTGTTTGCTCATGCAAGGGAGGATATTTTGTTGTAACTCATAATATTAATGTACATACGATATTCAAGATCATTACAACCAAAATGCTTATGACACCACTTCATGAACCCGGTTCCAATCCCTATTTTATGTCACTTTCATCAGAGGATGATTATGTTTCGACTAAAGGACAGTCTCGCTATATTGTTTTCCCCTCTCTAATGTTTAACCCATTATCATCTCTAATGTTTACCCCATTATCAGGCAGACTTGACCCAGGGTGAAAAATACAAATTTAATTCAACCAAGGATAAACACTTCTTTGGAACTACTTTGGAACTAGTAAGAAGATGGTTGGCATTTTTTTTTGTGTCTGTGGGTACGTAGTGATTTGAGACCACATGTTCGAGATTTGAAGGTCTCATGTCTTGGACGGGGCCTGATGGCTGAGAAAACATACTCTGTTCACTATTTATTTGTTTCTAATGCTTCTGCTCGGGTTCACTATTTATTTGTTTCTAATGCTTTTGCTCCAATTGATATTTGCGTATGCTTGCTGCAATAATTTTACTTTTATTCTAAAAATATGTCTATACACTAATTTACAAAGAAAATCAATTTTCCAAATAGAAGTCTAAGCTCGGATCCATCCTTGATTGAAAAAATTCTGCAAAACACACACTTTTCACAATTCCCAAAATGATTTTGACTAAGCCCTGGTTCATTGTTATTGGGACCAAAAAAATTATACACAGTCAATGTGGATCTCCTGAACCAAGGGAAAATTTGGGGAACTAAGATGTGGAGAGTTGAATTTGAGCCCTGAACATCACAATCTCAAAATGGCAAATCATTTAAAATTTGAGAGTTTCTTAAAACCGAAAAGGCACATGTATCTCACTGGATGTTGATTTCAATCTCAACCAATAAGGTAACATGTATCTCACTGGATTTTGATTTCAATCCAAAGTTGAGAGAATTTATTCACCTTCTATATTTTTAATAAAATAATAGAATAATCCAATGTTTTGGTGGTTATTTCATTTTTGTCTTTTGGACATTATTGTAAAACTTAAGAAATTACACTGCTTGTTTTCTCCTTCTTAGGCCACTGTGGAAAGCATCTCTTATCGTAAGTCATGTTTAAGGTGTTCTCATGGGTGTTCTATCAACCCTTCCAATTATGTTGCACCAGAAGACATGCTTATTACAAACATAATTTTTCCCAACTTTTCAAGGAAAAGGGAAGTTACAATCATCCCATTAAAACTGCTTCTCTGAAACGAACGAGCAACTGCAGTCCCTGGGCTAGCAGGTGCAGTCCCTAAGATATAAATTGATTAGGATCTATGTACTTCATTACCCATTGCTTCTATGAAACGAACGAGCAACTGCAGTCCTTGGGCTAGCAAGTGCAGTCTCTCAGATATAAATTTATTGGGATCTACTTACTTTATTACTAATTTTATTTGTATTTTGAAGAGTTTACACGATATGCAAGTTTCTTGGGAAAATAGACGTGATCCACGTATTGTATTTTCCAACCACTGAGTGAGGGACATTGTGGTATAAGGTCTTGTAGTTTACTTTATATTGGTTTATAAAAGGAATTAATTTTGTGACAGTGTTTATTATTATGGTTTGTAAATCTAAAGTATATATATTATCACCTATCATAATTGCGTTGTTGTTTATAACTAAGTAGAAAATTATTAAAATTATCAAATTCTTGTATTTATTCGTATTTATTACTGTATTCATGTTTATTATTGTGTATGTGATGTGCAGGACGTTGATTGCCCACTTTTTAGTATGCTTGTTTTTCTACTGAAAAAATTGCTCTTCCCACCAAAAAAAAGTTCCCCAGTATTTTCAATGGACTTGTCTACCATTTTCTACATGATGTTAACGTAACGGTAATATATAATATATTTTAATATTTTTAGCTTCATTGGTACGTATCGCATTCTCAATGCTCCTATTAACGTTCCTTTGCATTTCTCGCTACAATCGATAGTATTTAATTTCCATATATATGCGCAGATGATAAACCCTCTGCATCTTTAGTGTACTATCATTTGACTTCTCTTTTCTATATTCCTAGAATTTGACGTGTATATAGACTTCACGTTTTGTAGAAATTTGATGAAAGAAAACGTAGTTGTAGAAGACGTCTTGCTTGCCACAATGAGCGGAGAAAGAAGCCACATCCTGATTCAATGGCTTTCAATCCTACCAGACTCATGACCCGTTTCTATTTTACTGTAGAATAAGAAGGCTCTTATTTACGATATCATTTCCTAACTATTTTGTTTTCAAATTTTGTCAGTCTAAAACACCTTCAAGGGTACTTTCTCAATCTTGTTTTAGCATTGTCTGTTATTATGCTATTGTATGTGGAATACTGTCACGTATGGTTACTGTTGACATAGTCATTGTGGCAAGCTACTATATTATTCTAACCCAAATGTGTGTAAATCTCAGCTCGATGGTGATTTTAGATTTTCCCTGACAGTTACACAGATTTAGAAATGACATGTCTTACATTGGATTATACCTAGAAGCAAAGAATTACATCAGAATAGAATATAGATGTATATTTAGCCACCTTGTGGAAATCAGACATTTAACAAGAAAAATAGGTACTAATTTGTGTAACTAGTCTTATATTGGAGTTGTGGAAAAAAATCTTTAACAATAAAAAGAGGTAATAATTTGTGTAGCTTGCATTTTAATGGGCTAAAGTTGCATTCTATTTTTATTTTTGACGGGGAACTATGAACCCCAACTCCACATTAGTGTAGCAAAGCCCAAGTTATTGTATCATTTCAACCCAAATGTGTCTAAATCTCAGCTGGATAGTGATTTTGGATTTTCCAGAAATTTAGAAATGGTAATTCCACATTATTGTAGCACATTCCACTGTGTTGGGGCCATTAAACTCAACCAACTATTCAACAACGGATACAAGTGATTAGGTCTCTTTCCCTGCTGCGGTTTGAAAGTACAGTGAGCTAGGTAGTTAACACTGGACAATACATACAATTTTGTTGCTGGAGATCAAAATAATGGAGGGAAGAGATTTATAGAATGACACGTTCTTTACATACCATTTTATGTACACTTTAGTTATTTCAATGTTGAGATTCCTGGTTAATATAATTAAGCAGATGGGAACACTAAGGTGGGTCCTCTGAAATGTACTAAATTGGCCGAATTCTGCCAATTAATATGAAAATTTGAAAGGTGGCCTATCAAGCTAATCATTTCGTTTGATTTGATTCGCTTCAGGTTAATATCAATTACTTTCTTACATCGTATCTATGAAATATATATATATTACTTTCAGCTTTCAAGTCAGTAGCCTAAACAATGGCTACCTTGCCGGTTTTAATGGCTACCTTAATGATATCGCCCTACTTGGCCTTCATTAACTCTGCCTTAAAGAAGGTGTTGAAATGTAGAATTACAGATAGATTGTCACATTGAACTAAGTTTTGATGAATAGTGAGGTGTATTGTATAGGGTGGTTTACGTTTTACATTGTTGTTTTTAGTGTGGTATTTGTGAAGTATAAATATTAAAAAATATGGTGATTAATTGATTTATCGTGAATTACTAAGTGGGAGTAACGCTATCCTTACAGTGGAGGACAATTACAGGATGCTTATTAGGTTGTTGATTTTATTTTTGACAAATTAGATTGATGAATTTTGGTTAAATATTTTAACAAATTAGATTTGTGAAGTTTTGTTAATTATATAAATAAATTTCAATCAGATTTATTTATTTATTTAATTTTATTTTTTTTAAATGTTTTTTATTCAATTTTTTTCTTCAATTCAAACTTTATAATTTTTTTTTTTCAATTACTTACAAATCTATGTTTCCAATTTTATATTATAATCTAATTAATATTTTCAATTACCTACAAATCAATGTTTCCAGTTTTATATCATAATTTAATTTCTTCTGAAGAGTTGGGATTAGAGGAGGAGTACAAAGAAGTTTGGAGCAACTATGTGAATGCTATGACTTGTGGCCATATATGACTCACAGAAAGAGAAGATGAACTAATCTGGAGCAATGCCCCTATCGGAATCTAAACCCCAAAGATAGATATATCTCTCTAATGGATGTCAGAGCTTAGCACATTTGAAATGGTGGTGGAAATTAAATGTCCTGCAAAATTAAAACTTATCATGTAGTGTATAATGGAGAATGAGGTTTCCGCTTGGAATATCCTACAAAGAATAATTATGATTGGGCCAAGATGGTGCTCCTTATGCAAGAACAATGGTGAAACAACAATGCATGTTTTCATGACATGCCCATTCTATCAACAGGTATGGAAAATATGCAAAAATACTTTGGGCCAGATAGGTGCTTGGGAAAGGGAGGACTTGGAAGGGACCCAACATGCATGGGTCAAAAATATTAGGTGTCCTGCCTACGAAGCTCTCTCCTTGATCCTATGTTGGGAGGTGTGGTTGGCTAGGAACAAAGTCAATTTTCAGGGCCAACTTCCAGTTCGTGAGCACATAATTGTTGAATTTCTCGCTATTTTAGGCCATTTTCCAAATGAAAAAGGAATTTGCCCACTCCCCCTATCCCAGTGGCTATTGTAGAAATTATTGACTAATCCAAGTCACTGGCCTATTTTGATGGAACCTCAAGTAACTCAGGGCAGAAGAGAAGAGGAGGATTTGTCCTCTTTCTTTCAAAAGCTCATTCCTTTAACGTGAAATTGGGTCTTGGTCGCAGGACTAACAACCAAGCTAAACTCAAGTAACTCAAGGTAGAAGAGCAGAGGATGTTTTATCCTCTTTCTTTTAGAAGCTCATTCCTTTAAGGTAAAATTGGGTCTTGGTCCCAATACTAACAACCAAGCTAAACTCTTGGGATGTAAAAAGTTGTTGCTTCTCACTTTAGAAAAGGGATGCACTTAAATTCATGTTTATGGGGACTCCATGCTTGTAATCAACTAGCTCAACAAAACACAAGTCTACATATGCATATTTTGGAAGAAACCATGCATCTCATTGACTCTTTCAATCTTTTCTGATGTTCTCATATTTACGGGGAACACAACAAAGTAGCAAACCTTAGCAAACCTCCTCTTGAAAGAGGGACTAGATATGGATCAAGGATTGTGGGGGATAATGGAGCAGCAAAGGGGACATGCTTATGAGTTCTTTAATAGACCTTATAGGGACACTCTATTTGGGATAGATATAGTATAAAAATTCAAAGATCCAAATTATAAGGTTTTTTTACATTTTTTTTCGAGCAAAACAATCCACTTTTTTCGTTGCAAGGTTGATCCTAATTTTTTACTCCACCCATTTTTTCATTACCAGAACTTATACTTGGTTAATTTTTCTGATCATATAGATGGACATTTAGCTAAAAGAGTTGTTTTATGAACCATACAACAATTTTTCACAAAGATATGTATATACAAAATGTATTTTTCTATCTTTTCTCAAATAAATGAAGTTAAGTTTTTTTTCTTTTCGAAAAAAAATAAACAACATAATCTAATTAATATCCCTGTTACATATATAACATTTTAAATGGAGAAAAAAATAATATTGTAAAAGGAGAAAAAAAGCATATATAATATTGTAACGGGAGAAAGGAATGGGACAACAAAATTCCATGAGTATAGATCATAATTTTTATTAAGGAAACAATGGACTAAAAAGGAAAATGAATAAAAGGTGTTATAACCGATATTAGGTGAGAGGCAAATGAGGGGATAACATGTGAAAGGAAAACGGAGACATGAACATACACACACACACACACACACACACACACACACACACATATATATATATTTCCATTCTTGTCTGCGTAAGTGAGCTGTGAAGCGAACATGGCTAGAAACAGAGAAATTCTATATTTGTCATTGGATTTAATTTCCACATGTATGTGGTGCGAAAGTCAATGGGCTTCATATGGATGGTGTCTTCTAGAGTTAATTGACATGTAACATGTCATGCTTGATTTTAGAATTGATTACACATCGAAAAGGGCTCATGAGCAATTTTTACAAGTTGATGCACTGATATTTAGAGCCAATCAAAGATGGTAGTAATAACAAATTAAAAGAGGATGGAAAGATTAAAATAAAATGTTTTGTTGTGAACATATCTAATATATATTTTAATATAGTGGGAAAATTGATCATAATTCAGTTAGTGTGGATAATTATCACTCGCTACTCTATGAATGCACATTGACTCATCACTGTTATTCAAGAAAAATCACGACACTTGGAATAACCGGCTTATGGTCCATAAGGGGGAAAGCTTTCACTCCTGCCAAATGCCTTTCGGTCTTGGGTTGTTAAATAGAGAAATATTGTTATATGATATTTAAAATAAATTTTAAAAATAATTATTTGCGGAGCTGTGATTCTATTAGCGTACTAGAGACCATCCCGCAGGAAGTTTATGTTGGTTACTCCAAGGGTTGAGTTCCCTTGCCATGCACTTACTCCTATTATTGACTTGGAAAGGATTATCTCTATTCTTTTTACTACCATTAATATTGTTGTTGTTTTCTTTCCTTTGATTGTTGTTCTTCATTGTACTCTAATGGTAGTGATTAAGTCTCATATTATTTTCATTCTATGGATTCTAGTATATTTGGATGCTATCATCATTAGATTGAGTGTCTTTTCCCTCATATTTTACACCAAGTCGCTAATATTGAGATATCTTATCCAACTAGTTATGAGAAATCTCTTGGGCGTGGAACTTGATTATCTTATCGATTAAGAGGTCTTGTTTCAATCACGCTTGGATACTAGTCCCTAATAGGGAGGAGGTGCAGAGGGGCTTCCCCCTCCACTAGCACTACTAGGAGGGTCCAGAGGGGCGACAACGATTCTTTGGAGCCCCCCCCTTGGTGGGGGTTCAATGGTTTCACCCCCAAAGCAAAATTTAGATAAAAATTGCCTTGTAAAATATCACAATTTCAAAGTAAATCTAGGCCATTCATTAAGCGGAAGATTTGACATTAGAAGTTATGTTGATTTGGGTTTTTTTTCCTTAGAAGGCAACCCTCGGTTTTATATGAGGGAATTGTATTGTGATTGTGTATTATTCAATGTGTGAGAAAAAGAGAGGAGACTGTGTGAGAGCGAAGAGGAAGTTACAACGGATTTATTGTAGGTTTCATCCCTTTAGTTTGTTGGATAATATGAAAAGGAAGGACCGGTTGTTTCTTCGTGGACATAGCCTGAATCGGGTGAACCACATATTTCTGTGTCTCTCTTGTTTTATGTGTTTCTCTATTTTTGTTTCGCAATATTTTATGTTTTCCATTGCTCTATTATTTAATTTCTAACAAATTTAATTATATTTGTTGGGCTACTTTGGTGGAATCAACTAGGGGTGAATCCTTTGTCAAATAGATTTTGGTCAACACGATGGTAGAGTGTTTCATTTAGGGATTTTTGTGAAGAATCTTTGTTTACTTACATGCTTGGGTTTCGTTTGCACTTGCGAGGATTTCAAGTTTTAGTAGTGCTAGACACTTGTTGTTCCTCTATTTTTTGTTTCTTTTCTCTCATAGTCTCCCTTTTATTCTCCAAGATGATATTTGTTTTCAACACTTCAACATTTTTATTTTTTTTCCGAGCTATCACTTCATGATATGCAAGTTTAACATTCAACCCAAGGACTTGCCTTTTGTGATTTGACTTGAATTGGGTCAGTTTACCTTTATACTTATTTTTATGAAGGACTTGTTGGGAAACCTTTTCTAAATTTTTATTCATTTTTGGATCTTCAAAGTCCATTGGGTTGACATCTCAAAGGATCTCTTTCTAATCGATACATGATTTTTCTTAAAGTGGTTATTCCTTGGTCAACCCCTCTCTTGTTATTACTATGGTTTTCTTTGAAGGTAATTGAACTTGATTTTCTAAGTCAACCACATAGAGGAAAATATTGTTAAAAATAAAAAGTTAAAAAATGCATAAAATCCATCAGTTTATCTTTTATAAAACTAAAAATTGGGGAAGACCAACTAATAGATCTATTAATATCTTATGGCTTAAATGCAACTATGCCCTGATTTAAAATAAGCCAAACCTGCCATCATCCTATCATAGCCAACATAACACTCCATTTTAATCAAGCACATTACAATGGAAAAGTCCCAAGCCTTTTAAATCCTTCATTGCATCTAATCCATGGGTTATCATATCACAAGCCACCAAAACCATGTGCCCGAAACCAACAGTATGGACTTAATGAATTTGATTCTTTTATCATCTCAACTTTACCTTAGCATTCCCCTCTTTAAACTTGAACAAGAAAATCTACATGCTCTCCTCCCCTCTCACCTACGTCTACTCCAAGACTTTACTAGTAAGGGTACGCATGCCTAAACAAGTGTTACATATGTATGCCCATCTACAAATTTCAACTTTAAAGTAAATTTTTTTTATGGTTATTGCCACTTAATACTTATGTTACCATTCTCTCACATTTTAACACCTACTCATCTTAGGGTATGTCCTCGCAAAACATCACTTTTGTTGTTGCATGTCACCCTGCTAGACATCTATTTCATCTCAAACAATCTTCAAGTATGCAACCATCACCTTGATTCCTTGGTTATCGTGGCATTGTTAATAAAATATAAGGTAAGAGAAAATAATCATAACAACAACAACACTTAAAACAAATGAGTTTTTATCTTGGAAAACTTGAAACCAAGAAAAAACAGCTAATAGAACTATTAATATATAATGGCTTAAACACAACCATGCCTTGACTTAAAAGTAACCAAGCTGCCCAACATCCTAGCCCAACCAAGTGAGCATAGGGGGAGATATACTCTTCAACAGGGAAAACTTCCTTTACATTTGTATGACTTAGACAACTAGGAGAAAATGCACGAATAGGATCAGTTTTGGAAGTTTCCTGGTTGACTTTGAGAGTGAGCTCCTCTAACATGGATCTTTTGTAGGTGATTTCAACATCCATATTTGTAGCTTTTGATTGCAAATCTAAAATTACTTCCATTATTGTACTAGTAATGTTGAAACTGGGCTTTTGATATGAATTAGTTGCTCAACAGAGTGCTATAAAGTTTTTTTTGCCTCTTCTCTTCCTTGCGTGATTGTTCCCCTAAACATTGCTTGAGAGAGGTAAAAAGCACCAACGAAAACTATGTTGCTCACAGAGATTCCAGTGAACTCAAAAAAATCGAACTAGTTGATTACATGCTGCCCTGACCAAAGACCATATGACTTAGGTGTCATCCAATTGAGTGTAACATATTGCTTCACCATGAAGAGTTGGTAAACAAAGAGAATAATTTCCAATTCCAACAATAAATTGGGCTAATTTCTACCTTATGAGTAAAAAGAATAAGAAGGAAAAAAATTCATAATTTCATTCAATTGAGATGAAAGAAAAAAAATGAATAAAAGAAGAAGAAGATAATGCCAAATTAGATATTATAATAAAATCCTTCTTTAAAACATGTTTCAAATCAACCAACAATGTATACTTTTACCACACAAAATAGGTCGAAATTACCTCATGAAAAGTAAATCTAATTATCAACCTATATTTATAAAAATTCTTTGTAAACTTTTATGTTGAAAAGCTCAAACATCTAAATTCCCTTGTTTACTATTAATGGTGAGACATTTTCTACTTTAGATGTCCAACAATTTTTAGCATATTTATTTTTAAATGGTTATTCTAAGCCACACTACAATAAGTTATTGGATGTAGGACAATCATCACGCCCTATTTTGCACAATGAAAAACAAATGTTTATAATATTTTTTTAGTTGTTTTTTAATTTTTATTTTTGAATAACTATCTCTAGAAAAAATACATTTTATTTATTTGCTTCATAAAAGACAAAAGTCACCACCTATGTGCATAAGGAAAAACCTCTCATTGTAGATACTCAATGAGAGAAGAGAATTAGATAAAAAAAAGTGAACTATTTCATGGTTTTGCTAACTTTTAAGGAAGAAATTGCCTTTTGAGAATGAGGATAAATTCTCGAACATCCATTTCTTTCAATGAGGGAAGCAATAACTAATGATGCATGATTGGGTTGTTGAAGAGTTTTTAGCTACATACCCCACTCTTTATAGAAAAGAGTTCATTTCCTTTATATAATAGTGAAAATTATATAATATCATTGAGACAAGTATGTTTTTCAATTTGTAAAATAGGCACATCATTATTTTGGAAAATAAACTCTAGTTTTCCCAAATTGAGATCAAGCCTTAATTAAATTGGATCACATATTTGTAAGGATTAAATACTTTAGTTAATTAAAAAAAATAATCAAATTTGCACTATAATTTTATCGGTTCCAATGAAAGTGTTCATGTAATCATTGATATTAAATAATTTTAGTTATATATATATATATATATATAATAATCATAAAAAAATAAAAAAATACAATCAAATTCCTTATATTAATCTTAATTCAATTACTTTTGTAACCATTATTAATAAAGTACACCTAAAAAAATTCTTATTCCATTAAGGTAATATTAAAATCATAATGGTGAACACATAAAACATTTGTTAGTTTAATGTGATTATATAAAAGGAACAAAGAAATTTATAGTGATGATATTATAGAGAAAGTGGTGGTCGGAAGATATATATATATATATATATATATATTTATACGAATTCAACTAATTCTATTAAGCAAAAATATGGTACAAGAAGATGTTACAAGCAAGAGAGGCAGAAACCGGCAACCGGAAATGATAGGACTATCAACCTCGGTTCCAGAGAAGGAGTGAAGAACACAAGGAGCTACAACCTATGACAGAAAAGCAAAAAAGGCTGATTCCTACCCAGAATGGGCAGAGGCCTCAACACGAATCTTTTTCCCTTTCCTTTTTTTGACTTCGACCCATCCCGCCTGGGGCGAATGAACAACAACCACTTGAAGACTGGGGTTCTCCAGAGGGGGACCCTCCTTTTCTGAATCAGAGGAGGAGGTCATGTGGACGCGTTTCTAGGCGATGGCCATATCTGAGGTATGCTTCGGTCCATTGGCTGAAGGAACCTCAGATTGAGGAGCTTGATCCAAATCTGCATCGCTAGTTTCATCTTCAGAGCTAGAGGATTCAGAATCCACGACTGAAGGTGGAGAGCATGGAGCCCATCGTTTGGACTTGGACTTGGAGAGGTTATCCTTTTTCTTCTTTGCTGGTAGAGAAGGGCAGGAGGTCTACAGATGTCCTGTTTGGTGGCAATGTCGATAGCGGAATGCAGTATTTTCGTAATCCAGTGTCTAGGTCCAAACAAAGTCGTTAACCTTGAGATTGATTTGGTCAGGAAGTCCTTTGCTTAAATCTAACTCCACGCATATTCTGGCATATGTGTAGAGACCTTTGTTTTCCCTCCAGTAATCTCCCATGAGGAAACTGCCCAAGGTGTTGCCAATAGTTTTGTAGACCACAACATGCCATAAGTGGGCTGGTAAGTTTGGAAGCATGATCCATACAGGAGTCTTGGTAATGACTGCAGTTGTTGGATCAAAATCTGGGAACCAAGGAGTTAGGAAGAGCCCTGCAGTTCCCATGAACCAAGGGCCTTCTTCTAAAGCCTTTTCATAATGCTTGATGTTATCGAATAGAACAATGAAATATCCTTTTGAACATAAATTGACCTTACAATGTTGAGTCCAGTTTGCATGGATCCAATCATAAAGATCCTTAGATCGCAGCCACAGTCCTTTGAATCTGCATATGATTGCTCTTTCTGCAAATTCTTGAAGTTCATCTGCAAGACCTGCATGGGTGATTTCGACAGAGGGAACTTCCTCTGTTTTGTCAACCAAGAAAGGCTTGGGTTTAAGGGCTTCCAGGGATTTGGGGTTCTCAGAGTGCACTGCATCTTTGTAAGAGAAAGGAGGAGCTGAGGACGTTTGTCCTGCTGCACCCCCTCTCAAACGGAGGGTTAAAACCAAAGAGTTGTTTCTGTAAAAGCTATAGGTAGAGAGGGGAAGAAGGTCTTCAAGCTGTTCACCTTGAAAGAGAAGTCTCTGAAGTCCTGAAGGGATCCCACTCCGCCGTTCTAGATCTAGTTTGAGATCCAGCACCAGATCTGAAGAACTGACCCATTGCAGGATGGTTTTTCCCGAAGGTTGAGATATTTGGATCTGAAAGGAGTCAAGATTGTCATGGCGATGAAGGGGAGGAGAATCCACCTGCAAGAGGAGACAGTCACTTAATGACAGAGACCGATCCGAGACAGGGGATTGTGAAGCAGGGTAGTTGGGCCAATCGTTCTTCTTCTACATGTAAACTCGTTCTTTGCGATCTGCGTGCCTGGAGAAGGAAGTGGTTGTCGAGTCGCCTTTGCTTGATGGCTCTAGACTGTAAAAAATGCTGAGGTTACCTACATAAAGCGCAGCAGAGGGGCGGAGGGGATCCTTCAGAAGCTGAATCTGTCGCTGCTTTACTGAATGTCACGGCTGCTTCTGCAGATTTGCAAAGCAAGGGCGGAGCGGAGCCCATGGCGCAGAGACGAGGGCGTTCGAGGCAAAAGGAAATGGGGTAGGTCTCCCACCCTGGTGCGGCGCGTGAGATGCAGAAGAGAGATCTGCCGATCGTGAAGGAGAAAAAACCCTAGTCTCCATTTCGCTATCCCGACTTCTGATTGATTGGAAGGTATATTATTAAAATGCATGGAAAAATTTTTTGCTAGAGAAATTCCCAATTAGTATAGAGTCAATAAAATTTAATAAATGTTAAAATTAAAAATCCAAGAAATAGATAAGTTTAAACTAAATAAATTTACAAGATGAGATTGCAAGGCCAAGAATATCTGAGATGTAATGGTTTTGTTATCAAAATTTTACAAATTATTTCCAAAAATAAAATTCAATAAAATGATATTATTAAGTAAAAAAAAATGTTGTCTAATGATTAGGTGGAAAATTTGTTACCATAGATTTTTTGACAAATAAATACTATTTATCAGCTTGAAAAATAAATAAACAATTTATTGAAAAATAAGAGGGACTTTCTAATTCCACTCCATCCATGAATTAATTCCCAATCCTAATAACACCCTACACACCCACCGCAGCCAACGGCTCTCAAACCCTAATAAAACCCTCGCCTCGTTCCTTACTCACCCACCCGCCCATTAGGTTGAAGTTCTTGTTCGAAGAAAATGGAAGATGATGGACAACTCCCCTCCGGCGACCCTTGCGCTTCCTAGGGAGGTGGACCTCGCCCACTGATGACGGATGACGATGACAACAAAACCCGACGACGACATCCCATTCGTCTCCGGTGGACCCCCGCGCCCCTTGCTCCACCACTCCGCTCCTCTCGCACCGCTCCTCTTCTCCTCCGCTCCCCACACGCTTGCGTAGATTTGAAATTTGAATTTCGACTCAGTCGCTCCGCACAACAACAAATGGACCATTTCATTGTTATGCCCGTCATTCTCGGGGTTCATTTTCGCCGGAGAATTCAATGTAGCATCCCAAGTTCAACAATTGTAGGAAGAAGAAAGGTGCGGTGTAGGGGATCATCATGGCATATAAGTCGAAAACACAAATTT